>JAKUAW010000001.1:0-600000 GCA_030566775.1 [Candida] smagusa | reverse complement strand
CAGTTGTTGAGGGTAGCCGGAGTACATCAGCAAGAACGGCTTGAAGTTTTCTACAGTATAGAAACCGGTCAAAACCTTGAGGGTTTCGACAGCCATGGCGACACCAACAAGGCCAATGACAGGTCCAATGACCCCACCGTCCGAGCAGGTGGTGACGGATGCCGGCGAGGGAGGCTTGGGGTAGAAACATCTATAGCAAGGACCGACGTTCTGGAAATTCAACACAGAGATCTGGCCGTCGGTCTTCAACCCTGATCCGCTGACGATGGTTTTGCCGCACAACACAGAAACATCGTTGATCAAGTATCTGATGGCAGGCGCATCGGTGCAGTCCAACACTACGTCGTACTGCGACACGATGTCAAATGCATTCTCGGTGTCGAGTCTGACAGGGTACGTGGAGACCACCACCGACGGATTCAACTTGTTTATGTACCGTTTGGCAGACTCACACTTAAGCATTCCAACCGACTCGGTGGTGTGGAGCACCTGTCTGTGTAAATTACTCAGATCAACCAAGTCGTGGTCGATGATCCCAATGTGGCCGATACCCGCAGCAGACAAGTATAACAATGCAGGACACCCTAACCCACCGGCGCCCACCACCAAGATCTTGGATCTTTTCAACTTTAGCTGGGAATCCAAGGCCCCAAATTGAGGTACTATCATTTGTCTACCATATCTCAAGTATTCATCGAGTGTTAAGTTTTCTGATGGTGTAGGGGGGTTGGTTTTGACTTGACCGAGTTGTGATTTCAATGCAGCATTTTCTAGTTCGAGCTGTTTGATTCTATCGATTAATTCTTTAGTCATTGCAAATTTTTCATAGTAAAAAACTACGAATAACTCAGTGAGTTATAAGGGAGTAATTTATTTGATATAGTAAAACATATTAAACAATCACTATTCCATCTAACTACGAGCAGGTACAGAGTTACCAGTAGAAACTAGTTTACTATAAAACCATTAATCAAATCACCCACAACTCACGGTGAATGTCTACACATCATACAACATCATTTAGTAAATACACATCAAACAATCTTTTGCTTGACAAAGAAACTCTTCAAGTGACGTAATTGATAAGTACAAGTACCAATCAAAACAATCAATTGAATAATGGTCCACTTGATAACTCTGGCATTGGTGCTTTCAGATTGATCTCTGAAAATGGCTTCTCTTTCTCTGATGCTTTCTTGTTCTCTGTGGATTTGTTGCAATTTGTTGTTCAAGTTGTGGACCCTGACAGTCAAGCCATCCACCTTTTTGGTGGACTTGGAGTCGACGTAGTCGTGGGCAGAACCGATGGCAATGTCAAAGAAGATACGGTGCTTTTTGTTGTAGAGACCGTCAGTGTACATTGGTCTCAAACAGAATTTGTGTTCACCATGATCCAAAGAAGTGAAAGTGAATTCACCACTTGGCGACGACTTTTGGCTCACCACTCTGTGGTTGTTGTCGAAGGTTTCATCAATAGTGATTTCAACCCTCAAGTTAGGAGACTTTTGGTATTCATTGGTGTGATCAATCAACTCGGTGGCATCAATCTTACCGACAACCAAGGTGTCTGCTGGCAATTCTTCAAAGAAACATCTTTCTTGACCAGTATTCAAGTAGAAGTGTAAAGCTGTTGTTACTTGGAGAGCAGCCAAGAACAAGGTAATCAATCTTCCCAAGTTAAACATAAGGTGTCCAATTTTGTTTTTTTTCTTTGACGCGTGGCCATATGATTTGATCTGAATTTTTCATTGTCATTATTTCAAGTCAACTTGTCTATTAAAACTTGTCTATTACAACTGTCTATTAAAACTACTTTGCCTTTCTCTTATTTACAATCTTCTTTTTGATATGCTTTTTCATCTTTGTCTTTCTTTTTTCTTGTTTAGCAAGTTTGGAAGCTTCTTTTCTTGCTTTTTTATCATCTTTATCTTCAAACTTTTTACCTTTAAGGATTGATTCCTTTTCTTTCCATTCCTTTGTTTCATCATCATCATCATCATCATCGGAGTCGGAATCATCATCATCGGAATCATCATCAGAATCAGAATCGTCATCAGAATCATCATCATCGGAAGCTTCATGTACTCCATCCTCATTTGTCAAATCCTTCAAGGTAAGAACACCACCCTTTGAAAACTTCTCGAAATCTCTTTCATCCAAATGATTTAAAGATCTCACCAAATGCATCGATCTAAAAATCTCATCTTCAATCTCATCATCATTGTCAGATTTCAAAGGTAACAGCTCCAAGTATTTAGCCAACTCTTCATCAGAATTATCAACAAGTCCTAACTTGGAGTTCTCTTGGATAATATACTGGAAAATCAACCTCTCAGAATACACATTAATCTTCTTACGGAAAAAGTCATTAACGTTTTTGATATCCATCCGTAAAAAGTCTAGTGCCATGGGATGCTCGGGCTCCACAGACTGCGAAACATCTATAATGTATAGCTTGTCGTTATGAACAATGGAGTTATATTCACTCAAATCCGCATGCACCAACCGACACTCTTGGTACATTCTTCTCATGTAGTACAACATCTGGTGGTAGTAATGCACAACGTCATCCACATCCTTGAAAGGGTGGTCACGCAACTTGGGAGACGGTTGGCCCTGACCCTTGGTCAAGTACTCCATCACAAGAACATGCGATCTCAACTCAACTGGCTCCGGACATGGAATATTGTTCATGTGCAATCTCTTCAAGTTACGGAACTCCTTTTCCGCCCACATCTTGACCATTTTCCGTGGATTACTCTGGTTCTTTTGGTTCCGGAATCGGTACTCGCCGTCAACGTATCTTTCTCTATCTTTGAATACCAAAATCGATGTCTTGTAAATTTTCACTGCATATTCATTGGTGATCTCGGGATCCTCATGGTCTCCATGATACACATTTGCTTCTTTCCCGGTACTGATACACCCGTTGATTCGTGAAATCACCCCCTTGTTGATGATCTTGGCCAAAAACTTCATGGTTCTGGGGTCCAATACCTGCTCGACCGTTGCTCTGTTGGCTCTATCCTTGGTGATCTTACTCTTTTTGATCGGGTCGGTGTTAATTTTATCTGCATATTTCGTCACGATGTCCTCCTTCTCGGTAATGGTCTTAGGAACCCCGGCCTTGACCTTCTCTACCTCTTCGTCCGAAGATTCATATTCTCTGCTCATCTGCTGCTTTTTTGATTTTTTCAGGCTCGCATTTTTAAAAATCACCATGAGCTTGGTTTCTTATATCAACAGATCATTACCTCAGGTATGTACCCATTGCATAGTAATCCCCGTCTAACATTTAGAATTTTGTGGGCTTCATACCCTTGTTTATCGGGGTCGAAATCATCCTAGGCGTCTCCATCTTCAATAAGGCTGGTGGAGCTTATGGTTTCTTATCCATCTTTACAGGACACCCTATAAACTTCTTCCAATGGTTGTATAACATCTTGTGCATAATCACTTTGCCTTTTTACATCGGTACTTTACTCAGCTTGAATGAGATCCGCTTGGAAAGAAATATTAGAAAGTTGTCCTTAACTACCGTCATTTATATCGTGGATACTCTCATAGGTAGTTTGTACACTCTTTATTTCATACACTTCTTTTTTGATAATGAAGATGCCACCAATGGCAAGTCTTATTCTTCAGACTTGTCTTCACAATCTGCCACTCAATTTAGAGAAATGTTTACTACTTTTGGTGCTACTTTTGTAGTTACTGTTTTACGTTTTTACTTTTCTTTGGTGGTTTTATCTTTTGCAAAGTCTTTATTGAAGTATTCCAGTGAGCATAATAATGAGGATGATGAGGTATTCCAGCTGAAGAATAAATTTCAGATGTTTATTTATAAGTTAGAGATTTATTCACGGGAGTTATTACTGAAGCTTTTTCAGTAGGTGTGTAGATTAATAAAAAGTTTTTATGAGAGGGTTAAAGAGGCGGAAGTAGGAGAAAAGAGGGTCAGAGGAGGAATTATGAGTAAAAAAGAGTACCTACTCACATTCAACTTACAGTATTTTTTATTTTCAAATGTAATCTCGCTACGCTCGATTTTTATAATGGGACAGAAAGCAAGCATTCCATCCACTTCAACTCACCATCTATCACACCATGAGATAACAAAATACTTCAAAATACTATGCAGTAGTATGGCCAAAGATTTTGCCTTCACTCACTCCAAACAACTATCTCCTACTCAATTCAAAGAACTACTCCTTGGAAGAAACCAGATACAACTGGAGAAGCTAGACTTCACAATCAATTTGATATTCCAAGCGTGTATTAAAGTAGGAAACTTTCCATTCCTTACCGAAAAGGAGTCCAATCAGTCTCTACCCGTCGATACTCTTCTTTCCGCCGCGGTGCTCATGCTCCACAGAACAGGAGCGTTTATCGATATCGACTACACAAAACTATGCTACAGGTTTCTAGCCAAAACCAACATCGAAGAGAAGTCTGTAATGGATGAGAAGTTGACTGAGTACGACTCGTTTCCTATAGAGATATCCACGGTGATCGAGGAGGGTGCACCCCCCGAGTATGTTGCGCAAGGAATTGACTGGCGAAAGTCGGGCGTGCTGTTGGACATTGAGCATTCCACGATGAATGCAGGCGACTTCCTTCAGCTCACTACGTTGTTTCTCATCCTCAACCAGGACTTGCCTCTTGAGGAATTCAATCGCTGGAACCAATACGAGAATGTGGCGTTAACCTTGTTAAGAAATATCAATCCTAACTTGACTTTGGAGAATGTTGCAAACACCTCGATCCTGTTGTTAGAATTCGAAACATTCACAACCCAGTTCCTTCCCAGTTTTACTGACAATTATAAGCAGTTATTTGGGCGGTTTCTCCGTAGGCTGCAACACAAGCCCACTGAGTTTGTGGAGTCCAAGTTGATGACATCGCCAATGGTTTCGCTAGTGTCGCTTATGCTTTCAAACATTCACACATCTACGGTGTCGCCAGCCAACTTGATAAAATTGTATTCAGGCTCGGAATCGGGCTTTTCGATGAGGTCGCTTGAACTGAAGATATTTAAATGGATGGCCCCAACCTTGTTTGTTATTAATGGGAAGCGTCTCAAGAGAAAGACTGTTGAGACAAACAAGCGTTACGAACAGTTTGACAGCATCTACCCTAAATTCTTCAAACAGTACGTCTTGAAGGATTGGCAGAAGGAGTCCGATACAGTCACGTACATGGTGTACGTGAACTCCCCATGGAAGGCCTCCAACAAACAGAACTTTGGTGATAAAGACAACTTTATAATTTCGTTGCTGCCACGGTTCGACTACTACACTGGAAGCAAAGGCGATCTGATTTACCTCAACAATTTTGGCATGGGCTTGGGTTTTGGAAACTCACAGCCACTTTTGAAGACAAACTACAAGCGGATTGTGCCTGGAAACGTTTCTCTCACAATCGACCCGAATTTAGAGTACGCTGTGTTTAGGCATTTGGTTTCAACCACCTCGGAATCGGTGTTTTCCACCTTCAACACGTCGCGCACTCTCAAGGAGGACTTCGAGGACCGCTTCATGATCACAGGCATCGAAGTGTGGGGTGTGGGCACGAACGAAGAGTTGAATGAGCAGAAGAAACAATGGCAATGGGAAGAAAAACAAGCCGAGTCAAGACGTTCAGTAAACATCAAGAACATGGGCGAGGATAGACAGTTCTTGGAAATGGTGGGCTTGGTTGGAAACCATGGTGGAGGCTCTATGTAGTTTTTTTGCAACAAATCTATATGCACGCACATTTAAATTTTTTGTAGCTCATCTCAGAACATGGCTAAAGATAAGAAACCCCAAAAGAAGGAGGAGATCACCTCGGATTCGAGATTCAAGTCTGTCCACAACGATCCTAGATTTAAGGTTCCATCTTTGAAGCAATTCAAAGTTAAGGTGGATGAGCGTTTCTCCAAGGATGAGTTGAAAAAATTGGGTTCCAGTTATAATGGAAAGAAGACTAAGATAGATAGATATGGTAGAAAGTTGAATGAGGAGGATGATGATGCTCTTGATAAGTTTTATGAGCATGAAAGTGATGAGAGTGAGAGTGAAAGTGAAAAGAGTGGTGATGAAGATGAAGATGAAAAGAGTGAGAATGAAGATGAAGAGGAGAGTGACAGTGACAGTGAAGACTCAGATGTTACATTAGTAGGAAAAGATACCAAAACCTTGGATAGAGCCAGAGGTGAAGGTGTTTCTGAATCCGAATCATCTGATTCAGACTCCGACTCAGAAGTTGACTTTGAAGAAGATGAAGAATCTGAAATTGAATTAGAAGATACTAAACCAGAAGAAGGAGAACCAACCAATGGGTTTGCTGTTGTCAACTTGGATTGGGACAACGTCAAGGCCGTGGATTTGATGGCCACCTTCATCTCCTTTGTTCCTAAAGGAGGCCAGATAAAATCTGTTCACATCTTTCCATCCGAGTTTGGTAAAGAACAAATGCAAAAGGAAGAGATCGAAGGTCCTCCAAGAGACCTTTTCAAGAAGAAGAGCAAGAAAGTGGAATCCGACTCAGACTCCGAAGATGAACTCGACTTGAATAATGCCGCAGACATGGAAAAGGCCACTCGTAAATTGTACGAAGAAGGAGATGGTGAAGAAGATTACGATAGCAAGGCCTTGCGTCGTTACCAGTTACAGAGATTAAGATACTACTACGCCATTGTCAAGTGTGACAGCGTTGCCACAGCAAAAAACATCTACGATAACTGTGACGGAACCGAATATGAATCCACCGCCAACATGTTCGACTTGAGATATGTGCCTGAAGACATGGACTTTGACGAGTCTGACACCAAAGATGTATGTACCAAGATTCCGTCCACTTATAAACCCAACTCCACATTTGTTACCGATGCCTTGCAACACTCCAAGGTCAAGTTAACATGGGATGAGACTCCAAAGGAAAGATTACAGTTATCTTCGAGACAATTTTCCCAAAAGGAAATCGACGATATGGACTTTAAAGCATACTTGGCATCAGACAGTGAAGGTAGCGATGAAGAAGCCTCCAAGAACAAGTACAAGAACTTGTTGGGGTCTTCTCTCGCCAAGTTTGGGCATGAAGAATATGATGAAGGAGATGTTGATATGGAAATCACCTTCAACACAGGATTGAATGACTCCAAGAAGGAGGAAGAGACACCCGTGGTTCAAGAATCCACCATCGAAGCATACAAACGTAAGGAAAAGGAACGTCGTAAGGACAGAATGGCTAGAATGAAGGAAAAGAAGAAGTCCGACAAGGATGAAAAGTCTCCACAAGATGAAGAAAAATCTAAGGCCGAGTTGGAATTACTCATGTTGAACGAAGGAGAAAAAGAAAAGGAGCATTTCAACATGAAGGATGTTATTAAGGCAGAAAAGTTAAACAAGAGAAAGGGTAAGAAGAACAAGAAAAACATTGATACTGAAATGACACAATCCAACTTTAAACCAGACTTACAAGATGAGCGTTTCAGCGAGATCTTCACCGACCATGCATTTGCCATTGACCCAACCAACACTGAATTCAAGAATACAGACACCATGAAACAAATCTTGAATGAAAGAACCAAAAGAAAGAAGAGCGACGGAAATCAAAAGAGAAAAAAGCCAAAGAACGAGTTAAAATCTTTGGTGAATAAGGTGAAAAGTAAAAAGTAACGATAATCACTGGGTAAGATTACATTCCAGAATTTACAAAAATACCACTTTGGTAAATGCTGTTTCCTAATCTGGATCGAATGATCCAACAATAGTAACACCATCTCGATGAATAGAGAATGAATAGATATGTTGAAAAACGAAACGTAATTAACCATTGTAAAGAAACAGAATCATCTCATATGTTGTCATACAAATCTAAAACACATGAAACTACGGAAAAGCACCAGATCTCTTTTATTAAGCAACCCTTAATTTTCCACCAACCTTATAAACTCACCATCTCCAGTCTTTTGGTTGCAAAAAAAAAAAAAGATGCCTGCAGTTCAAATACCAACCAGAGTTAAAACACTCAAGAGATCCTTCTTGGCCTTCCAAGCAGAAAAACAAAAGAAAGAAGAAGATGAGTTTGTCGTGGATGATGATTTTGGTGAAATTAAACTCTCCAAGAAACCTTCCTTAGTCAAATTGATCAAGAAGCTTGTTCGGACCAAATCCGTTGATGAAATGTGTGTATCTGAAACCGACTTTACACCAATGGATATCGAAGAGATGGGGGAGGTGTCGATGAATGAGATGGTTCAGCGGTTGATGACAAAATCTTCCAGTAAAAGATCACTTATTGGGTTTCCTGAAAAATCACCTAGACGGTATGCAGATACAGCATTCATTCCAACCAGGCCCAGTCCACCTCCACCAAATGAATTTCAGGCCATCAATATAAAGTTTGGAGCTCCATTGATTGATTATGAATCGGATTCAGAAGCAATTGATGACATTCCTTCGAATGAAACAATTTCTCTGGGAATTTCAACGGAAAATGTGAAGGAAAGTCAATCTGTGAGTTATTTTATGTTTGATTCGTCAAATAAATTAGAGAGTGGAGATTTAGGGAATAGTGATGAGAGTTTATTAAATGAGAAGGATGAGAATGGGAAAGAAAATGGGAAAGACTTACAGATTGATAAACACAATAAGGATTCACAGAATTTTGATAATTTACAGAATGATAATACCTTACAGAATGATAATACCTTACAGAATGATAAAACCTCACAGAATGTTACTACCTCACAGAATAATCAAAACTTGAATAAATATTATGAAAACTTGCAGAATCATTCACAAATTGAAACCCCAATTCTCGAGATCCAGAATTATACATTCAATTCTTACATGATAACCGAGAATGTAAATGGACCACACATTAATGGACCGATATTCGAAGAAGACGAAACCGTTCAAACCAAAATCCAAAAACTTGAAGCTCTAGCAAGAAGCAAAGAAATCAGTCTATTCAAAACAGAAGCACCTGTTGACTACAAACCTTTAAATCGAATCGAGGAGGTTGAAGAGATTGAAGAGATTGAAGAAGAATTTAAAAGAAGGTCCTGGAGTCCGCGGGACTGGGTCAGTAGAAATAGCGTATCGTCGAGCATCTACTCTGATGAACTGTTGCTACTGTTGCTGCTCGAAACGGAACGGATCCAACTTCCGGAAATTGATATACTCGAGTTTCCCAGATTTGATAAGTTTTGTGCATGGCGCAACACCATCAATTCGGACATTCTAATAGCCTTTAGTGACTTTATTGACACTTCCTTCATTCCATAGATAATTTTTAGTCCATACGTAATGTGATGAGAATTAAACATGTACAAAACAGTATTACTTTTATTGATACTATTCCATAATCTATATCATGCAAGACCTTAAAGTAAATAAATTAATAGAAATCATTATTGGTTGAATCCGTACCTTTAATGATATCCAGAAAGAATTGATCCGGACTAAAGAAATTCTCCACGTCGGGTTGACCAACCACGGGAAGTGTATTTGAACTCGTAGATGACGTAGGGGCAGGAGGAGGGTTTAAGCTGTCACCGGTAAGTTCTCTTTGAATGTCTTGGATTTTCCTTTGCAAAACATCACGAGCCTTATCTTGTTCGGAAAGAACATACTTCAAATGTTGAATGTAGTCAACTGATTTATTCAAGATGGTGCTTTTGTTTGGCTTTGTCTCTTTCACTTTGACACTTGATATCAAGTCCGTTACTTCTGGAGAGTTTGAAGCTTTCTGAAGCATTTGTACAGCAGAGAGTTGAGGATTAAGCAAAGAAGGAGGCACTATAGAGCCTAGTTCCTTGATCCGTTCTTTGATTAAATCACGCCGTCTTCTTTCAACGGCATTGTGGAACTCCCGCCTCCTCTTCAACTTTTCTTCTTTGCTCAATTGCTTGGTTGGGATATTTTCTCGCGATATATTACTTGGCACCGAGGTACTCAAGTTTGACGTTGTGGGAGGAGACAACAAGTTGGATGAGAGCTCTGATTTTATGTTGTGATTGGTTCCTGGGTTAGGGATGCTTGTGCTAAGATTATTTCTGACATTTTGATATGTTGGAGGGGAGTTCAAGTACGATTGCGAAGGAGAACGCAAGGTGTCAAACGAGTCGTACGCATGATTTGTAGGTGAAATGTACTGAGAATTAGCCAGCGGGGAAAGATATAGGCCGGACTGAACATCTGGAATGGACTTGTAACTGGAGCCAAATTGGTCGGTGACGGAATTATTAAAGTTGCTATTGGCATAAATGTCATCTTCAGCTATGGCATTCAAGGAGTTGAAGTTCCCTCCCCTATTAGTCGGGGAAAAATACCTAGGGTTCAAATAGCCCACGTTGTTATTATTTCTTGGAGAGGCCACTTCGTACTGGTTCAAGAATTGGTCTTGCATTTGTGGAACTTGCAACTGGTTGGGAACCTGCCCTTGTTGAGCCAGAAGTAACGGAGAGTTCATATCGAACTGGCCGCCATTGGGCGGCATGTTCTGGAACGTCAAGTTATCCAAGTCGTCCAAAAATGGATCGTTGGTAAATGAATTACCTTGGCTTCCCGGTAAAAGCTCGTTAGACAAATTCGGATCAACTAAGAAGTTTGTGTTCGGTATATCATTAATCAATTGAGATGGACTTGTGTAGTTGTTCTGTACGTTATTATACGTTCTGTTGAAGTTGGACGACCCGGAATAATCCAAGTTTAATGAGAATTCATTCAGAAGGTTGCTTGCTTGCGGATCTCCTCCTACTATACTAAAGTTAAACTTGGGGGTCGTGTTTGCACTGGAATTAGTATTGGACGTGTACTGACTGTTGTTAAAGTCAGAAGGACTGTCCTTCAAGAATTCCTCCATTTCAAGGGTCTTTTTTTTGAGTCGGGACCAAATTGGATTACTAAAACAAAAAAAAAAAAACCACACAGCAACGAAACCTGGCTTTTAAATCTTCTCTTCAATTGATCTTTCTCCAATTGACAGTTTAAAAAGGGTGGGATTAATTAATTTTTTTTCTTTTGGAATGGGATTTTTTTTGCTACACCAAAGAAAAATTACCCGGATATAATGTTTGGAGAGTAGCTCCGGCGTACCCATGCTATATAATTAGTGGTGTGGAGATAGCTCTAAGAAGTAACCTTTTGTGCGATTTTAAAATCAGCGTGTGATAAGTAAATTCTGAGCAGCAAACTTTGAGAAAAAAGGATGGAGTCAGAGAATGTATTTAGACAGCTGTTTAACAACTGGAATAGCAATCGGAGCACCAACACGGCACCCTCACGTCCTGTCTTAGCTGAGTGGACCGATTATGTTAAAACCGGTGCAAACAACTTGTATACATCGTTGCCACTAAGTAATAATGATCAGCCAGCACAAGTGCAAGAACCCGGATGGTTTCAGTTAAGCCGTTTTGAGAGGCTTGTCGGATTCACCTGTTGTCTTGCCGGCTCAGCGTTGTGTTTCACGCTTTGTTTCTTCATGTTCCCTGTGTTGGCGTTGAGGCCGCGCAAGTTTGGGTTGTTATGGTCGATGGGTTCCATCTTGTTCTTATTGTCTTTCGGTGTTTTACAAGGCCCTAAGGCGTACATCTTGCATTTACTTTCTCCTGGAAGAATCTTATTCACATCGGTCTTTTTGGGATCTGTATCCCTTACATTGTATCTGTCTGTTGTGTTAAAAAGCAGTATATTAACTATTTTTACATCGATCATTGAGATCTTAGCTGTGGTGTATTATAGTATTAGTTATTTTCCATTTGGTGCTACTACAATGACTTGGGCTACAAGTTATGCTGTTGGATATTTTGGTGGGTTTATAGGAGGTATATTGTAATTTTATATTATCATTTTTACAACTTCTCTTGGTTTAACTTCTCAAGTAACTTCTTGTGCAAGTTTCCTAAAGCTTCGAAATCAGTTTCTTGTGCTGGCCATCCAACACCTAATCCTGTTTCTTCGGATTTCTTTGGAATCAAATGAAAGTGAACATGGTCAACCAATTGGTGCGCAATACGGCCATTGTTTTGTAAAATGTTGTAACCGTTACCTTCTGGGGTATTGTTGGTGTCCAAATCCAACACTGTAGTTAACTTCTTAACAACAGGTAAAATATCAGCCAAGTATTCATCTGGTATGTTGTGTAATTTGGCCCCGTGATACTTGGGGATAACCAATAAGTGGGCTTCTGCGGTTGGCTGAATGTCCAAGAACGAATAACTCAACTTGGTTTCGATCAACTTGAATGATGGGATTTCTCCCTTGATGATTTTGCAGAAGATGCACGAAGCGTGGCTGGACATGTTTGTTCGAAAAAGAATTTGTTGGATAATTTTGAGGACCCCAAATATGAAGAAGGGGGTGGGAGCAGGCGTGGATGAGAGATTACAGGTGTGGAATACGTATACATAGAGTAGGATGAAGGTGTGTGGATATGTGTGGGTACGTATGTGTTGTGGCATCACGTGCTACAGAAATCACGTGACCGTCAAATCAGTGGTGGGTGGCAAAAAGAAGAATCAAAAGCTTCTTTCAACTTCCATCAAAAGAACTTGTCTAGGATAGCACTTCAATTTACTTTGAAAGCATTTTACAACTAGTCCAAGACAAATATATTTTTGCCTCTCAACACATTTTTTTTCCTTTAACTTTAGGATTATGGCTGCCGACGACGAAAAGAAACCGCTTTTGGATGCCTCTGGATCCCAATCAGTCGAAGATAAGACTGCCACTGCCATCTTAAGAAGAAAGAAGAAGGATAACGCGCTCATTGTCGATGACGCCGTCAACGACGACAACTCCGTCATCACCATGTCCTCTGAAACCATGGAATTGTTACAGTTGTTCCGTGGTGATACCGTTCTTGTCAAGGGTAAGAAGAGAAAGGACACTGTTTTGATTGTGTTGTCTGACGACGACATGGAAAAGGGTGTTGCTAGAATCAACAGATGTGTGCGTAACAACTTGCGTGTCAGATTGGGTGATATCATTTCCATCCACCCATGTCCTGAAATCAAGTACGCCAACAGAATCAGTGTCTTGCCACTTGCTGACACCGTTGAAGGTATCACTGGTTCCCTCTTTGACTTGTACCTCAAGCCTTACTTTGTCGAAGCTTACAGACCGGTCCGTAAGGGTGATTTGTTCACTGTTAGAGGTGGTATGAGACAAGTTGAATTTAAGGTTGTCGAAGTTGACCCCGAAGAAATCGCCATTGTTGCTCAGGACACAATCATCCACTGTGAAGGTGACCCAATCATTCGTGAAGATGAAGAAAACAACATGAACGAAGTTGGTTACGATGACATTGGTGGTGTCAAGAAGCAAATGGCCCAAATCAGAGAATTGGTCGAGTTGCCTTTGAGACACCCTCAATTGTTCAAGTCCATTGGTATTAAACCACCAAAGGGTATTCTTATGTACGGTCCTCCAGGTACAGGTAAGACCGTGATGGCCAGAGCTGTTGCCAACGAAACTGGTGCCTTCTTCTTTTTGATCAACGGTCCAGAAATTATGTCCAAGATGGCTGGTGAATCCGAATCCAACTTGAGAAAGGCATTCGAAGAGGCTGAAAAGAACTCCCCATCCATCATCTTTATCGATGAAATCGACTCCATTGCTCCAAAGAGAGACAAAACAAACGGTGAAGTCGAAAGAAGAGTTGTCTCCCAATTGTTGACTCTTATGGATGGTATGAAGGCCAGATCCAACATTGTTGTGATTGCCGCCACCAACAGACCAAACTCTATCGATCCTGCATTAAGAAGATTCGGTAGATTTGACAGAGAAGTTGATATTGGTGTTCCAGACGCTGAAGGTCGTTTGGAGATTTTGAGAATCCACACCAAGAACATGAAGTTGTCTGATGACGTCAACTTGGAAGCTATTGCCCTGGAAACCCACGGTTTCGTTGGTGCCGATATCGCCTCCTTGTGTTCTGAAGCTGCCATGCAACAAATCAGAGAAAAGATGGATCTTATCGACTTGGATGAAGACACCATCGATGCCGAAGTCTTGAACTCTCTCGGTGTCACCATGGAAAACTTCAAGTTTGCTCTCGGTAACTCCAACCCATCAGCCTTGCGTGAAACCGTTGTTGAAAACGTTAACGTCACTTGGGACGATATTGGTGGTTTGGACACCATCAAGAACGAATTGAAGGAAACTGTCGAATACCCAGTCTTGCACCCAGATCAATACCAAAAGTTCGGCTTGGCTCCTTCCAAGGGTGTTTTATTCTTTGGTCCTCCAGGTACTGGTAAGACTCTCTTGGCCAAGGCTGTTGCTACCGAAGTTTCTGCCAACTTCATCTCCGTCAAGGGTCCTGAATTATTGAGTATGTGGTACGGTGAATCCGAATCCAACATTCGTGACATCTTTGACAAGGCCAGAGCTGCTGCTCCAACCGTTGTTTTCTTGGATGAATTGGATTCCATCGCCAAGGCTAGAGGTGGTTCCAACGGTGGTGACGCCGGTGGTGCATCCGACAGAGTTGTTAACCAATTGTTGACCGAAATGGATGGTATGAACGCCAAGAAGAATGTCTTTGTCATTGGTGCCACCAACAGACCAGACCAAATCGACCCAGCCTTGTTGAGACCAGGTAGATTAGATCAATTGATCTACGTTCCTTTACCTGATGAACTCGCCAGATTGTCTATCTTACAAGCTCAATTGAGAAACACTCCTTTGGAACCTGGCTTGGACTTGAAGGAAATTGCAAAGATTACCCACGGTTTCTCTGGTGCCGATTTGTCCTACATTGTTCAAAGATCCGCCAAGTTTGCTATCAAGGATTCTATTGAAGCTCACATACAATTGAAGAAGTCCAAGGCTAAGATTGAAGAGGACGTTGACATGAAGGAAGAATCTACCACCGTTGAAGAAGAAGAAGTTGAAGACCCTGTTCCATACATCACTAGAGCTCACTTTGAAGAAGCTATGAAGACCGCTAAGCGTTCTGTTTCTGAAGCCGAATTACGTCGTTATGAAGCTTATGCTCAACAATTACAAGCTTCTAGAGGTCAATTCACCAACTTTAGATTCTCTGAGAATGGTACAGGTGAAGCTGAGACTTCTACTGCTGCTTCTACCGGTGCTGCTTTTGGTAATGTTGAAGAAGATGATGATTTGTACAGTTAGTTAGTTGAATATATTACTGTTTATTGATAAAAAGCGAGCGAATCAAACAAACAAAATGAGTTTATGAGGTTACGTAAAAACGAGAATGTTATGTTCTTTATTGAATACACTAATGTATTGAATACTTCACTGAAATTACCAAAAAGGTTCAGCTCGGGAAACTAGGATATTTGCAAACCAGATTTACGAATTTTGGGTGCAAATTAATACAGTTGCAACTTTCCAAGATTAATAAAATTCGGAGAATCCTCCAAAGTGATATCAACAATAGAAGTTTTAGCTTCAATATGAAGTTTAGAATCTACCAAGACTCGTGGAAATTCTGGGTGATGAGGACCAGATAGGTTTTCAAGATCTTTCCAAGTCAAATTTTCGTTATTATTAATTTGAATCAGCAAAATGTTACCAAAGAACATGCCAGCAATGGACGTTAATTTGTTCATAAACAAGTTCAAACACAAAATAGAAGGAGGCAAGTGAATTATGTTGTGTTTGAAGAAGTCGCCAAGATCATTACTCCAAAAGTCCAAGTTCTCAAGCAATGGTAATGGCAGGAAGTCAGTAGAAAATGTGCGCACGTTCCACCCTCTGAAAGTTCATGACTGGAGGCACGGCGGAAAGTAACCCCAAGAGACATGAGGGATCATCATCGTTTTAAATTGCACCAGAGTGAGGTTGCTAAAGGCGGTTCATGGGGAATCCAATAAGAAATAGCCTTCTAAGGATGTTACTGAAGTGGGAATAACCAGTAAAGGAACATTAGGCCCGAGGACTTCGAGTGACTTGAGAGTGGCTGGAAAGTCTGAAGAAGCGGTAGCAAACTCATTTTCTGACGGACGACACTTTATCACATCGCCATAATGACTATCGTCATAAATTACAACATTGCGTATGTCTCTGGGCAATACGGGAAGAGTAGAGATTTCAAATTGACAGAAGTGAAAGTCCTCGAGCGCAGTAATGTACAGTAAGTCGGAAATATCGAACTTATCATCGCATCCCAATTCCAAACGAAAGAGAGAAGCTGGAAAGACTGTACTCACAGGGAGTAAGGTTTCCTGGAAGCACGCAGTACTCAAAGTATCTGGTAACTGACATGCAACTTCACACTCAATTAAAGTTAAGTTTTCATGTGCCGGGGGAAACTCCGTAATAAGTGTCTGGCTACTGTAAATCGACTTTAGACCAGACGGCAACGACAAATGAAATATTTTCGTGACATCGTATTCAGTGCAATCAAATATCAAAACCACAAGGTTATCGGGAAGTTTAAGCTCTGCCAATCGCCAATGTCTTCAAATTACAATGCTCAAGTTTAACACTTCTTATACGACTGCAATTAGAGATAACCAAGTCACGGACTGTTTTTGGAATTTCCGGTAGACTCTCGAATTCCATGTCACGTAACGTGAGTCTGGTCAAGCATGGCGTATTGAAAGTCAAGGATGATTGTGTGTACTGAGCGTCACTATAGATTAATTCCCGCAACTTTGGAAACTCAAACCGGAGATCACTACTCTCTGCCACACTAACTGAGAGTTTTTTGATATTTACTGGAAGCTTCCTCAAGTCACCATCTCTAATCTCAATATCCAACTCTCGTACGTTCGAATTGAAAAACGGACTTTTTAGCTGCAAAATTGAATTGAAGATCAACATTATACGGAAACAATGCAACTTGATTATGAATCTTCTCGTTTCGGTTGGCATCAAGAATTAGCTTGATTTTCATGACACGCTTTAGAAACTGAGGTGCAACTTCATGTACCCGCACGTAGTCCATAATGCTGTCAAATTGAAGGCTTTCTGCCGTGTAGTCAATGTAGCGTGATACAAAATCCAAAAAGATGTACACAGACGGGAAAGAACTATTTCTAATCAGTGAGTATCTTAAGAATATACCATCTCTCACTCTCACATGAGCATAGAACAGCTGAAATGCTATTTGCCCTATAAAATTATTGTCATTTAATTCAAACTTCTTGCTTGGGGGAAGCTGGTCTATAACTAAGCGTACAATTTCGGGAGGAAGTTGCATTTATTAAATTGTCAATTTTCTCCAGGTCTGCTTATATTAGGTTGGCTGCAAGATATAAATCAAAATGCTTCACTGGATATTTATGCAAACTGATGATGATTGTCTTAAGTTTGGTTTAGTGAATTGAGGTAATTATCTAAACTTTGTAGATCTGTTTGGATTAAATTCAGCTGTAGTAACAAAAGATCAACAGTGTATATTATTTAGAATGGATATGAATATTTAGTAATGAGTGTTTCTTAATATATAACTTTTTTTTATAGAAATCAAGAATAGGAAACCTGTCGTGGCTAAATTTAGAGTATTAGAATAAGAACTAGAAACATTTTAGAGAACGGCTCTTCAATAGTGCATTAAAGTTTTTTTTAATTCATAAATGATGTAACGTGAAGGAAGCCGAATACTCGTAAAGTGACAGTAAATGTACACGTACATTTGAAGATCTTTACTCATTGATGACAAAGAGCTAATAGATTTGAAGATGAATTTCCATACGATTTCTTTTATCCATCACAAACGCACAACTTACAACTCACCTTGTTCTTGACAGATTACGAATTGTTGTTGATCTCAAAATACTCTTTTACTATAAATACTCACGAACGAAGATGTTACATTTGATTCACTTCCTCACAAAGACATCTTCATCATCACAAACTCACTTTGTTCGCTTATTTTTGTGTTCCGTTACTTCTCCACTATAGGGTTTTTACGGATCGGGAATGCGGAGGTTGCTTTTGAGTCATTTTAGCAATAAAAAAAATTTCATCCATCTAAAATAAATATTCTTATCATCATGATGAAACCATTCACACATGGGGGGTTGTTTATGTTAACACCAGCATTTCTTCTTGCAACAGAGTTTGTTGTATCAAGATTTTCAACACAAGGACCAAAGGTGGTTCAGAATAATAAGCAAGCGGCTGTCGCTGTCGGTGCAGCATCTTCCCACAAGTTTAATCAAAACATTAAACTGTTTTGGATCAATTACGGATCGGAGAAGTGATATCAATAGTTTTTGCATGAACCTGGGGTTCCTTAATTTAGCATTTGGGTTAATATATTCATTCATTTAAGATTGTAGATAAAAGTAGTACAAATGTTGACTGGAGAAGGAGGGAAAATGAATAGTGATAATAATAACGAGCAGTGATAATACAGGCGGCAGTACGTTGAATGGATACTAGACAGACAAATCAAACAGAGATATTGTACACAAATGTGGTAGAGAGCAAAAATACTTGTTTGCTTAAACTATGTAATAGACAGAATTTGAGGTGTTTTGTTGTGTTCATGTATCTTCAAATTCATTACTTACTAACATGTCTACACGTGCCATATTGGAGAAGAGAATATAAAAGCTTATACAATATGCGTGATACAAAATGTGAGAATTTGCACCCAAACGTATTTCTCGCAAAGCACTTTACAGAATGGTTGATAGTTCTTATATTTAATAAAACATTACCTCAATATTGTTCAATTTCAATTCTGGAGAAAACCAATAATTCGCTATGGATTCACTCCATAGTAGAAACGAATCACTTCAACTCCAAATATCTCTTTAGTGTATAAATATTTAGTCTTATAATCATTAAGATTATCAACAGCAATCTCACTTAGTGGCTGGATATCAGAAACAGCAACAGTGTTTTCAGTGTCACTATCTTTTAATTCCTTTTCGGATTGTTCACCCAAAGTGCCATTGCGAATTTCCCACCAAGAACCGCGCAGAACAGTCTTGACCTTTGACCTATCTCCAAAGTCTCTGAGTCTCACATTAGTAGGTCTCTGGATGCTTTGATGTGGCTGATATTCACTCAGACTTGCTACTGTACATCCTGCAATTACTAATTTGTGAATCATAATAACTTTTGTTAGCACCAAAAATACATTCCGCTAAGGTGCAATATATATGTAGCACTTTCCCCTTTATCTTGTGTGAATTATAGCAATTATATATCCTTTAATTTTTTTATTAATCTTAGGCTTAGTTTCCAAGGCACATGTTTAGTTGATTCTTCTACTTTAAATCATATACTATAACCACGTCGTTACAATATTGTTGTTTTAGGTCAGTGTTATCATCATTGAACTAATATTGGTGTGGCATGTTCAAAGCTGTGGAAACATCAATTGTTTATTTTTTAATACAGTTAGGGGCTTTTCTAAAGAACTATTCTACGGCATTTTTCTGTCATTTCCTAGAAAGATTTGTACTTCTATTCACCTCAACCTAAGATATGTAGTTGGAGGGTTATAATGAAGTGTTAAGTTACAACGAACTATTCCTGAAAATTCGAACAGTTGGTAATTTACTGCAGGCGTATTGAAATATAAGGGTTCATAACAGTGTTTACAATTGGTTTTACAATTTAAATACAGTGGAGTTGAAATAGGGTACATCATAACTTCCGCAAATACTTTTTGCAACTTTTTTGTGTGTAAGGCTGTCGAACCAATTCCTTAGGACTGAATGTGATCATTGCGGAAATGATAAGGCTAATTATCAAGTATTAATATACTATATTAAAAACACAAAAAATTGTTTCTAGTAAATAGTCCAACTTATACTCCCTTGAAAAATATATTGGCTATGTACGGTAGATATTCTGAAGAAACAAAGTATCTGATAAACACGTGACTGATTTTTTTAAATGCAGATTATTGGCTGAGAAATTTTCTGAAAAACAAAACCATGTTCGCTAGAGCTAAGACCACCAGTCGTTCTATAACACAGGGTTTCAGAAGATTTAACTCTGGAAGTGCCCATCACGAGGCCGAGAGTAAACCTATTGAAATCTCTGTGACCAAGATTTTCGGTGTTGCTGCTGTTGCAGGTGCTGCTTTAGTATACAAGAACCACGAGCCAACCGACAAGCCATTGGTTGCAACCAAGTTATACGAACAAGAAGCCAGCGGAGCTCGTCAGGACTTGAGAAACTCCAACATTCAAAAGAAGTACGACATCTCCTTCATCAAGGGTTTTATCAGAGACAAGGGTGGTGTAGGCCAAAAGCAGTACAGAAAGATTTCTGACTCCACTGCTGTGCCAACTGTTTTAATTCCAACGCACTCTCCATACGGTAACCAATTTGGTGCTGGTATCAAGACAGACTCTTTAGGACCTAGAAGAGAAAGAATCAGAGTATATGCCCCAGTGGATACTGTTTAGGTCATTGCATTGCTGGTTGTGCCAGCTTAGAGAGTTACGTAATAATAGTTGATGTGCTATAGTGTAGGATTGTAAATGTATTAGTGAAGAGCATTGCAAATGAACGAATAGAATTGAAAATGAATGAAAATTGCAAATGAATGAATACAATTGCAAATGAATCAAAATTTCAAATGAGTAAAGTACATTTGAAAATGAATGAAATACAATTGCAAATGAACAAAGTACAATTTCAAAGATTTCTCAGTGAAGTAAGTTCCTTGGAGTACCCCCAAATGCAGTAGTATAGGTAAATCTGGTCTCGAACAGTAGAAATCAAACTTATTCACAATTAATCACAATTCAGCGTCATCTCTACATAAAAAGAATTAACAGCAAACACAACTTTCCTTGATCGTTTGACTCATTTCCTGTTTTTCACGTGAAATACGCAAACCAGGGATGAACAGAAGATTTCCACACTTCAAAACATTTATTAGAAAGATGTCTCAAGAATATAACGTAGTCGTTTTCGACAAACCAGGAACTGATAGAACTCAAATCAGACCAGTGCACTTCAAACAAATTGCACCAAATGTCAATGCCGGATTTGTCAAGTCAGCAGCAGCTCTTTTTACTGACGAAAGCAAAACCAAGTTTGCAGGGTCAACATTCCACATTGTTGCTGATTCCAAAGAACAAGTGATTGAACTTTTGAAGAAGGATCCATATTATGATGCAGGGATCTGGGATTTAGAAAGTGTTCTCATCCATCCAATTGGTGTAGCTGTTCGTATCCCCAAACAATTAGAAGGAGTTAACGAAGATTTGTACAAGTTATAAAATTAATATTCCTATAGATTATACGTAGTCTAGTAACCAACACCAATCAAGTAATCAGCCAACTTTTCAACAACAGTGGTGGCATCACCAGCAACAACAGTGCCAGGGTAGTGGGCAATTAAAATAGCTTGCTTAGTTCTGACGGCAATGACACCTTCTCTTTCGTGCTTACCATAGATGGATCTGTCATCAGCTCTCAACAAGAAGTACTTTTGACCTTGGATGTGTAAACCGTGAGCTTGCAAATCAGTAGCGTCATCGTAACCCTTAACAACGGCAAGAATTTCAGGGGAAGGCAATTCAAAACTGCCGGATTGAGCCCACAAGGAGTCACCCACTCTAGAGTATAAAGCAGCCTTGTCAATCTTACCGGATGCAACCAAGTTGTCAGTGTATGCTTGCCAGGACATGTTAAAGATAGGTGTTAAAAAATGTTGAACAATTTTCTGCACATTCGTTTAAATAACATTGATCTCGAAAACATCAGAATTGATTTTTGCACATCTTAGGGGAGGCTATGATTCATTTTTCCGGGCCTTCTGTTGCTCAATCGCGCGGACTACAGCTCACTACAGGAGGGATTTGGGGTCACCAAACCCTCGTAACTTCGTGTGTATGCAGGTTTATTGTTGATCTCTAGACCTTTCTTTTTTTGGGTGCAGGCTCTGTGATTTCCACCAAATCATCCTCTTCGTCTATTATAATGGTATCTCCCTGCATTGTTACGTCTCCTTCCTCGCTTTCTTCCTTTTCTTCAAACACCTTCTTGGCTCTCAATCGTATGTTCGGCAATTGTGTAATGTTTTCTATTGTGATGTATAATTCGAGACTTTCCAACAGATCGTTTTCGTCTTGGATCAAGATCAACTCTCCCGATTTGAAGCCGGGAAGCTGACTAAGAGGTTTCTCCAAGTTGTCATCAAAATCCGCATCGTAGACCAACTTGGACTTTCCCATGATAATCGACACGCCGTCGTCTTCGTACCCATACGCGGTGATCTGTTGGAGAAGCCACTGAAGCGTTAATGCGGTGGCGTCTTCACTAGTTATTTTAAACACTCCTCTTGACACTAACGACGAACTGGCGCACTTCTCATTAGGAGGAACCAACTTGGCCGATGTGATGTACTTGTTTGGCTTGATACTGATGAACGTGGTGTATGAGTTCTGGAAGATGTCCGCAAAACCCGAATCCTGTTTGAAGTAGTTGGTACCGTATAAACTCAGAAACCCACTGATAATAGCGTTGGTCGTGGCAATGGCCGGAATGATGTTCCCTGCAATCTGTTTAATATCAAACCTGGACTTGAGCTCGATGTTGAAGATGTGTGACCTCAAGTTGGCTGACGCACATACAAAATTCAACGTATCCTCATCATCCTTATCAAAAGAGATGAATGGCTCGCCGTTGGCAATACGGGTCTGTAATGATTTACTGGAGAAGCTCAAGATGGCCAAGTTTTCCGCCACTGTAGACACCGTTGTTTCATTCTGGAGAACAGACTCAGTCGACGCTTCGACCTCTTCCTTATAATCCTCGTATACCAACGGAGTGGGCTTTTCACGGCTCTTCCACAACGACTCAATCAAAAGCAACCGCTCGATGTCGTTCTTAAAGATCTTGTTCACCAACTCCCCAATAAACTCATCACTCCCAACCAACTGTCTAAGATCGTTTAGCTCGTTGAACTCCTTGTTCATGTTTTCTATCTCCTGCGCGTCGTCCGTCTCACTTTTAATCTGGTCTTGGTTATTCATCGACGACTCGTTCTCATCGAACAACTGCTTGTATAAGAACTCCTTGGCCCAGGTGATGCAGTGCACTGGAAGGGAGGGCGTCGATCTGATCGTACACACAGGAAACGTCTTGGGTGTTTCTTTGGTGTTACAATCAAAACACTCACTGTAGTATGGATATATAGGCTGGATCTGGCCATCAAACCCGGTGGTCCCACTCTCCATCAATGGTAACTTGAAAAATAACGCCATTTTGTTCACGTATCTTCTAGCCTCTATATTATCCAACGCGTTAAACACATAGCTAAATTGTGACCACCACTGAGCTGGAAACTGTTTGGTATCCATAATATTTCCATGGTGGGGAACCAACTTGGCTCCAAAGTAGTTGAATGACTGAACGGCTTGTGCGATAGTCAACGACTTTGATTCGTCTATATCCTTTTGTCTAAACAAGAACTGTCTATTCAAGTTGGAGAGGGTGACTGTATCTAAATCCACAATGTGGATTTCTCCGTAACCTGTTAATAGTAAGTTTTTTAATAATTCACATCCGATACCTCCTGCTCCTACCATTAGGATACGAGTAGAGCGAATCCTTTGGTATTGTTCTTCTCCTAGAATCTTCTTTAAGTAAGTATCTTTGCCCATGTTTTTTTGAAAAATTACGAACGAGAAATATGATACATATGAAGAGACATACGATAAACATGAGAAATGAGAGAGTAGAAATATTAACGATCGAGAAATACAACGTATATGGTAAAAAATAGAAATACAATCATAAATCAAGGATTTAATGCTAATGAATAACTCAAGACATATCCTTTTTATTTCATTTGTGTGGTATCTAGTATTCGTTCGGTCTCTTTGTATGATCTTCACTCATTATCTTCACATCATCTTCACACATTCACTTTCCAAATTCAACGCTCCTTTGTCTTCCATATTAAACACTCCTTCATCTTTCCAATTTAACACTCATAAAAATGTTCATTGTGCTCTCATTAAATAAACCTATCAACGCTAAACACTAGTAAACAAAGTCCATACACCTTGCAAATATCCAACAATTTCATCACCTCCCAATTTGGATTCACCATACAATCTATCAACGAAACTGATAGGAACTTCACCAACAGTAAAACCCAACGATCTGGCTCTAACCATCATTTCCATTTGGAAAACGTAACCCTTGGACTTGGTAACTTCAATAATCTTCTTTAAAATGTCCTTCTTGTACAATCTGAATGAACCAGTCAAGTCAGAAACATTTGGTCTTAAGACGGTAGCAGCTAAGAAGTTGGCACCTCTGGACACCAACTTTCTCTTTAAGTCCCAGCCGAAAACACCACCGTTACCAGCGTATCTGGTACCAGTGACGATGTCAAAGTTCTCAGACTTCTGCTTGGCAATCAATTCAGGAATGGCTTCTGGGTGGTGGGAGAAATCAGCGTCCATGATGATGACAAAGTTACCGGTGACAAACTGCAATCCGTGCACGTAGGCAGTACCCAAACCCAACTTACCAGCTCTAGGCTTCAATTGGATGTGTTCCTTTCCGAACACGGTGATCAATTCCTTAGCGATCTCTTGGGTTCCGTCTGGCGAAGCGTCATCAACAATGATCACTTCCCAGTCCAACTTGTGTTCTTTGAAGGTCTTTGCCAAGAGGTAGATCAAGATAGGTAAGTTCTTTCTCTCGTTGTAGGTTGGCAAGATAACGGAATACTTGTCTTTGGCCATGGTGTTGTTTCGTGTTAAAAATGAACGCGAAAATAAAAAACACGAATTCGAATATACTCACGAGTGAGTTTTTGAGAATATAGAGATTGCAAAGAGTGAACTGACGAAGCGAGTTTGTATTATGTAGAGATGGCAACGCAAAAACTCAAGAAGTGAGTTTGTGGGTGAGAGGGAAATTAATTAGCAAAGAATACGGAATACGAGTTTAGAGAGAATTTTGTGAGTTCAAATATTGTATTAGTTACAAGCATGATTACTCTAGTGGATATGGAATAGACTATAATTTAGATACGTAGAGATTTTTATGAAGCATTGTGAGATTGAAACTTTTCAGTTGAACTCGTAATCTGTAAATACCCTAAAATGTATATACTGATACACATTCAACGTTTAACATATACGAAGAGACTGCAGCAAACTTACTTCAATCGCTTAGTACCTATGAACTCACAACTTACTTCATTCGTTTAATACCTATAAACTCACAACTTACTTCATTCGTTTAATACCTATAAACTCACAAACTCACTTCGTTCGTTTGCGCTACACCCATAAAAACAATTTTCACCACTATATACTCCATTATATACTAACAGTCCAAAACCAAACCAAAAACGAACCTCTATATTACACCCTATGGCCGGAAAAAAAAATTAATGATTCAAACTCAAAGAATTCAACTTATTAGAAATCGAATTAAACCCATCAGAGTCTGGAGATTTATAATAATTTGACAGTTGAGGTGATTGCTGATAACCATACAAATTTGGAGAGTTTGATGGATACTTTTGATAACCCTTTTGAAAACCCTGTGATTGTGGAGTAACATTCCCATTAGTACGATTATGAAACTTGCTGGAATTGCTTGAAGAAGGCAGGTAATGACTACTAGCCAGACTAAGGGAATTGTTACGAGATTGCGAATGGATCGGTTGAGGTTGCTGTAAGCCCATAAAGCCATTACTCATCAACGGTTGACCACTAGCAGTGGCAGCAGCAATGGCAGCCGCAGTAGAGTTAACCAGTTGAATATTCTGATGACCATTCACATTAAGTACAGGTTTCGGAGCACCACACTTTAAACATCCCAAATTCTTTGCAAAGTTATGATACATGCACAATTCACATTTCCAATCACCTGCACGGAAAGGAACATTATTACCGTAATGAGACCTGTTTCCGTGATTGTTGTTATTATTATTATTATTATTACTTGAGTTATTGCTGTAGTTGTAGTTGTAATCTTGGTACATGTATGAGTTATTCATGACCGAGTTATTGGCCGGAGCCTGATTGACATGTTTGTCATAATTATAATTCTTGACAGGTTTGCCATTTGAATATTCTTGAATGGCAACTGCACTGGAGGCAGGGAATGAGCACCGGAAACAGTGTGCTCTTCTTTGAAAGTTCAGGAAACCACACAGAGGACAAGTCCAATCGCCAGGTCTTGGTTTATTTTTAACCGACGGGAAAGGAGTCAACAAGTCATTTGCCTTGTCCAAGACTCTGGTGGAAGAGGGCTGCACTTCGACTGCGCGGTCATTCAATGCCCTTCCGTTCATAACAAGCGAATCCAAGGCTTCTTCATGCGACGGGAAGACTGCAAACCCGCAGAGCGCCTTGGTTTTTTCCAGATTCTGCAAAGTCCAGAATGCAGTCGGACGACCGCCATATTGCATGAACCACGACTCTAATTCAGATTGAGTGGTGTCTGCAGATAAATTGGAAAGATAAAGAATCTTCAGTCTTTCGGAAAGAAACACACTTGTATCTTGGGCAGAGTCATGAGGACGGGTCAACACAGAAGAATGCTCCTCGATGGGTAACGATCTTTCAATCAACTGCGTGAGAACTTCAACATAAACCTGGGCTGTTGGCATGGTTTTAGTTGATTCCAAATCCGTAGAGTCCAAATCAGCATCAACTTCCAAAGCTGTGGCGATGTTGTGAAGCAGATGCCCGGGGTACCCCAACGACTCTGGATGGGTGGTTTGCCAGTTGGCGTACTCGTTCTGGAGATCAAATACACGCGGTTGCTGTAAAAACACAGGCAAGGCCACCAGCTTGTCACGAGCTTCCCGGATTAATTGTACACGCAAACGAGAAGCATCGAAGGTGACAAACGAAAAGTCCAAGTTTTGCTGGATGACGTGCTCCTGAATATCCACATTCAACTTGTCGATAGCCTCCTTGAACGAAACACCGTTGCGGACAGTATCCCAGGTTATGCGGTTGACTTGTGAACAATGTGGAGTGATGGGAGTATTTATGGGCCTGACTAAAGCTGAATCCAGATGTATGCTCCGCATGCTCTTGGACTCCACCAAGATCCACGCTATTTCAATCAACTCAGTGCCATCCTTGGTGACGTACATCGAAGAGTCGTCACATGTCGTGGCTGTATGAATCACCACGTAGATGTCACTCATGTTGACTTTTTTTACTAAACTTTTTTTTTTGATAGTTTGCGAGACGAACCAGTGATGATTTGTAATGGTGGGTTCCGTCCTACTTTACCTACTGTACTATATACTTTTTCTATAACCACCCATTATTTAGCAAACAATAAAAGGTGCAGAAGCGCTAGAAATTTTTTGTTTTTATTTCCGTGTAATGATACCATTTGGGGTATTCGATGATCCCCTGGTCGATCCAATCGCTATCCGCGGCCAACAGCGTGTGTTCACTACTCAGTTGAGCATCTGTCTTGTGGTGGGGGTGTTTTCCTTGGGTTTGTTCTGCGTGCTTCGTTATAGGTGGCCTCATATATACGCCGTTCGTACTTTACGACGCAACTCACAACTAAAACCACTTCCCCGTACCTACTTTGGGTGGATATCCGTCATCTTCTCCATCTCCGATGAAGAGGTTCTTCAGTGCTCCGGCTTGGACGCTTATGTGTTCTTGGCCTTCTTCAGAATGGGCATTCGCATATCCCTACAATTGACGGTGTTGTCCATGTTTGTACTTAGTCCAATCCGATACTATTTCACCGGAAACTACGATAAGGATGATATTTCCATTGGTTCAGTGGACTCTGCTGGGTTTGCCCATCCTCCTCCACAATTCAACCACAACTTTCCTAAATATTTATGGGTGTATCCTGCTTTCACCTACTTGTTTTCAATAATCGTCTTCGTCAATCTCTTTGACTATACCCAAAAGGTTTTGAAAACAAGACAAAAGTACCTTGCATCCCAGAACTCCATCACAGACCGCACCATTCGTTTGGATGGAATCCCCAAAAAACTCTTGTCCAAGAACAACCCACATGTGTTGAAGAACTTTATTGAGGATTTGGGGATAGGAAAGGTTATGGATGTTAAGCTCATTTATGATTGGACCCCCTTGGAGAAGTTGTTCTCCAAACGTAATTCCTTGATTCGAAGATTGGAGTCTAAGTACTCCTCGTACTATGGTTTGGATATTGATATATACAACCAAAAGAAGTCCCCTTCGGTGCTTCCGCATTCCCTTGAAGACGAACTCCCCAGCAAAAAACTAATCAAACTGCAAATCATCGAGTATTCCAAGTCTTTGCTCGAAGTTAATAATGAAATCAAGTCTATCCAAGCAAAGTTTGATCCGTTCACTGGGACAATCAACCTTGAAGAAAACCCCCAGTTTAAGCAAGTTTCCCTGGCGTTCATCACCATGGACTCGGTGGCTTCCGCTCAAATGGCAGCACAAACCGTGTTGGACCCCAGAGTGTATAAATTACTTGTGAACTTGGCCCCAGCTCCTAAGGACATCAAATGGGAAAACTTTAAACTCTCAGGTAACCAAAAATTGATCAAATCATACTTGATCACTTTTGTAATCATCCTAAGCTACTTTATCATCATTTTCTTAGTTACTCCGTTGACTACATTATTGGATTTGAAAACAATATCCAAAATATGGCCTGCGCTTGGGGAGTTTATCAGCAAGTCCAAGTGGTTAACAACCTTTGTGACCGGTGTGTTACCACCATTGTTGTTCCTGCTTTTGAATATCCTGATGCCTTACTTTTACCGCTATCTTTCCAAACATCAAGGCTATTCATCCAACAGTGAAATCGAGCTTCTGACCCTTCTGAAGAACTTTTTCTTCATCTTCTTCAACTTGTTTTTGGTGTTTATGATTACAGGTACCATCTGGGATTATATCTCGTATATCAGTGACACGACGAAAATCGCCTACCAATTGGCTCGTCTGTTGAAGAAATTATCTTTATTCTATGTGGATTTAATTCTATTACAAGGTTTAGCAATGTTCCCAGTGAGATTACTCCAAGTTAGTGACTTTTTAATCTTAAACATCTTGGGCAAGCTATTCTTGTTAAAGTCCATTTTCTTAAAGACCCCGAGAGATTATAGAGCTTACTATTACACCCCTCAAGTGTTTGATTTTGGCATTCATTTGCCACAACATATCTTAATTTTCATCATCATCTTAATTTATTCCGTGGTGTCTACCAAAATCGTTACGAGTGGGTTGGTTTATTTTATCTTGGGCTTTTTAGTATACAAATACCAGTTGATCTATAACTTTGTCCATCCTCCTCACTCTACAGGAAAGGTCTGGCCGATGATATTTAGAAGAATTATGCTTGGATTGATAATCTTTCAATTGTTTATGTGTGGCACGTTGGCCCTAGAGGGTGCCATATTACTTGCTGCGCTTACATCACCATTGTTGCTTGTTACCTGTGTGATTGCATGGAACTTTGAAAGACATTATTTACCATTAAGTACATTTATTGCTTTGAGAGCAATCCAAAGTCCTGATGACTTTGACCGAGAGTTTGATGACGATACCCTGCTGATCATGAATGAAAGATCTTCCACGCCTCCAATCAGTACCTCAACCACAAATGACGACGAGAACTCTTTGCTACTCACGGGTAACCATTCCGTTCAGAACTTCAATAGAAGGCCAAAACGAAGGGCTCTGACTATAGATGAGGAGCGTGAGCAATTCACCGATTACACATATCCTTACCTAGTGGATAATCTACATGGACCCTGGGTTGGGTTTGATGGGGATTATATCTCCATGGTTGATTACCATCCAAGTTTAAACGATTACGACGTGGAAAATGGAGATTTAAGTTTACTTTCCGTTAGTGAGCATGAGGTTATTATCCGCAAGCGATTATCTGTGAGTGAGTGGGAATAATTCTTCGTCTACCACTTCGTCTAAACATTTCTAATAAAATTTCATGATCGCACTTCGTCTACAATGCATACTCCTTCGCCTACGTATTTGTGTACTTTGAACCATCTAAGGGACAGTCAATACTCTTCCAATAAACTTTATCGTCTCTGTTCTCGTCTGTTTTAAGATTGCAGACGATTCATAGGTGGGGTTAAATGGCATGATTGAATCTGCACATGTCGTTGTAAACACAATATCGTTTTAATCTCGGATTCTTCGCATTCAAAATATTACGAAAATGCCGTGTTCTTTCAGGTCAATAGTGATCTTTTCAACCCTATCACTCTGAAACACATGGATTTATCGTTTACAATGATCCTCAATAGGAAATTCAATAGGAATAGTCAAAAAAAAAAAAATAACCGTGCTTTGCGTCCGTCTTATTATACTTTTGTACGACGAATTTAATGAAAGGATCACATTACCTTGTACTAGACGACTACAAATTGTTCTATATAAGGGGTAGAATCAGCCCTTCTTTTTATCCAAAAAAAAATCACTACATTATCAAAAAGAAGCCAACAATTAAACATTAAATTATAAAAGGGACATCTAACAAAAGTAAAAATAATTATCAAACTTAATATTCATATCAGGTGTTAGGGAAGTCCAGAAAAAAAAACAAGAAGGGAGGGATATGCAAGGATGATGTAGGTAACAAGTATACTCACAGAGTATATCACTCGGCGGCCACTGAGTAAAGAGCCGACTCGTGCATCATGGATTGCATGTGAGTCAGCAGATCAAGTAAAAGGTCGTCGTCGTCATCATCGTCGTCATCATCTTGATCACCCTTCAATTTAACCATAGATTTTTGAGATTTATTTGAAGCTTGTCTCTGTTTACGAAGAATAGAAATATTCAATAATTTTTCTTTACGCAAGTTCTTATCAACCACGTAGTCGGGTTTGGACGGAGAGTAGTCACACTCGATTCCAAACTTGGAACAACTGGAGCAGACGGGTCTGTTTTCATCGCACTTCAAGTGCTTGATACGACAGATCCAGCATCCATTTTTGGATCTTGGGAGTAATCTCCTACGAGTGTACTTTTTGGGCTTCATCATAGACAAGGAGGAGTCTTGGATAGGAAGATGGACGTCGTCACTTAATCTTCTTGGACCCAGCATTAATTTGTTTGATTTTATCGATGAAGGGTCTGAGTTGTGTGTTCTTCTCTTTGGGGTTTCGTAGTAGGACAGAAACGAGTTAGTATCCGAGTTGTGACGGAAAGTGTTCAAAGGAGGCATCAAAGCTTTATTGATTTGAGGAGAACTTGCACTCGTTGCCGAAGAAAATGATGAGTTGGAATAGGCAGACGCATTAGAAATAGATCTTGTAGAACCCGGAGAATTCTGGTAAATATCCAAACCCTTGTATTTATTACAAAGTGGAGAGATACCAAGAGAAGTTTCCTGAGGAACTGACTGGTTTGTAGTGTTTGCCAATTGAGTTGAGATAGCCAAGTTTTTCTTGTTGACACTTTGAATCCGGCTAAAAGAACTTTTCTTGACAATTTTGTGGCTGCTAAGGTTAGGAGATGAATTAGAAAATGGCATATTTTTCAACAGAATTGGGGCCGGTGGTCTAAATTCATCTGCCGATATTGGGGCGTTTGCAGCCGCCGCCGCCGCTGCTGCTGCAATACTCCCATTATCTGACAAATTGAATGAATCATTCAAGTTAGGAGTATAAGGATAATGGCTAAGGTCCTGGGCAGAAACCGAGTTTGGCAAGCCATATTCGTGAATGTTATTTCCAGAAGCATTCACTGTATCAGGAATTGAATCAAGCGAATCAAACTCATTCAAATTGTACATAAGGTCTGAGCTTTGAATCCCAGAATATTCATGTAAAAGATCACCTGATGATTCCAACTTAAACATCTGGGGATGGTTATCATGTAATGAATTAACCGAATTCATAGCTTGACTATTTGAAAAAATAGAATAATACGAAGAATTCGGTAAACTGTAGTCATTACCCAAATAGAAATCTGGGTTCCCAGAAATTGGGTTTTGTTCTTCATGGTTTATGGTTGGTGCTGATGAAGATGAAGTAATAAACTGGCTATTAACTAATGCAGAAGGTGGGGATGCTGACGAAAACGACGAAGTGGTTGATTGTGCTATTGAAAATGAAGGAGGTTGAGGTAATTGATGAATGCTGGAATTACCCCCTTCAACTTGATAAAATTGATCAACAAAACTAAAGTTCCCATGGTTCATAAGGTTCCCATTCGATGGGCCTGGTGATGATATGATCGAACTGTTCATTTTAATGGTATCTTCGGTTTCAAAGGACGAGTTGGGAGAATCTGCCAAAGAGTTGGACATTTCTTAAATGCAATATTCAGTGGTTGTTGTAAGTTGGCTCCTATTTTTTTTAAAAAAAAGTGCCGTTTAATACCAGGGGTATTCTGTAATTGGGTTATAGTGTATCCACTAGTAAAAGAATGACTAAGTTAAAAGAATGAACAACCACCTTTTAGTAAAAGAAAAGGATCAGCAAAAATTGATAAGGAAAAAGAGTTGTTAAATTATATATAAAGAACAACAAAGAGAAAAACGCCTTAATTTGACAAAAATCAAATGCTGAAAATTTAAGAAATTTAAACCACAAAGGTTTACAATAGAAAATAAAATATTACACAAGGACAAAATCTTAATTATGTACAGAATAGGTACTCAAATTATTCCACCTTTATTAAATATGGTAAAAAGAAAGGTCACTTCAAACTCTAAAACTTTATACTCCCATTCATGTTTGTAATGTTACAGCTTGAATTTTTCTTAAAACGAGAATTTTTGTGAAACAACACACACTTTTTTTTTTGACAATGCATCGATAATAATAGCCACAAATAAGTGCTCTTTTCTATGGTTCATACTTGATCCCGCATTCCCCCTTTTGATTGTGGGGACAATGGTGATTAACTTTAGTATTTAGGATCACATGTTGTAGGCCCGCCCATAAAGCTAATAGAGAATCCCCCTTGGAGAACAATCATCATTAGGGGTGGTGAATTATTAATGTAAAAAAATATCCTGTTTCAAACAATGCACATTTATCATAAAAAAATATCGTGGGCCACTACTATCGAAGGGTAGCTTTCATGATCTATGCATACCTGCTTATATATATAGGCCCAGCAGTATGACTTTAGAATGATATTTCAACAGAATTCCGCTAAAAAGAAAAACAGTGCAGATTAGTTCCAGTAGTTGCATATATATTTGGTTCTACTAACCATTGGTCAGTCGAGGCAAATCACAAACCGTTTTTTTTCCCGATTTTGATAAATAGGTGGGACTGACACTTTGTTTGAGAATCACAAAATGCTATAGATTTACCTATCTAGATAAATCAGGTAAAATGTCCTTAAGAGTCCTTTTCTTCACCTGCGTCTGCTATGAAGCTATCATTTTACTAAAATTATTCAGGGGCATTCCATAAATCATCTCTCCTCTAATTTTTTGTGTTACACTATGTGATTGTGGACATCCTTTATGTAAGCTGGGGGACCACACGCTTCCTGGTAGGCGCACGATCCCATCCGTATTTAAGTGAAAGTTTTTCATAGAAAAAAAATTATACATATTACACACTTCGGGATTACCAGCAAAACTAACATACCTCTATTTAGTCAAGCACAAATGGCCTGAAGGAGATAAAAAGATCACCATCATTATATAATCCATTTATAAATGTACTGTTATTTTTGGTTCGCGTGATGGTTACATAGTATTGTAGATTGTGTGGGGAAGAATTGTTGGGATGTCTTGTAGGGGTGCGCGCTATATATATAAAGAAAAAACGATAAACAAAATAATTTAACAATTATGGCAAGATCCAAGAAGAACCCAACCATCTTACTTACGAGTATAGCTGCTAGTTTCCTTGCGGCAGCGTCGTACAAAGTATACACTGATTATATCAAACCAAAGGAAAAGACGGACGATAACGACGACGATATAGAGCAATTCAACAAGTATTCAGACAAGTCGATTGCATTGACTCTTTCGTCTCTGGTTTTAAACTCAAACCTCCCATTGCATAAGATCTTGGTGAACTCAGACAACGTCACCTTTATTCTCCCTCCCAATTTGTCCACTGATGACTTGAACAACGACTTGAATCTGCATTTTATCAGCGAAGCAAACAACTACAAGTTAATGAGATGCTCAAACATGCAAGGGTATCTACACACGTTGAAAAATTTGAAACCAGATTTACTTCTTATTTGTCCTGATGATTTAGGATTGTCTACAAAGAACTTGTCAAAGGATTTGAGTAGGTTTATCAAACAAATTGTAAACATTGATCAATCGGATGATGTTTATTTAAAATTGGCCCCAATTTTTAATTAGCATACTTGATCTGTGATCATTAATAAATTTTAAGCGGATTGTTTTTGTAAATCAGGCAATTGGATAACCTTGACTTGTAAATATGTGTTCTGAGGATTAGCTAAGCCCGCATAAGCATTGTACCATGCTGCAAATGCAGTTATTAAGCCGAACACTCCAGCAATCTTTTGACACACTAAACTATCGCAAAGATTGGCTAAAGCAAGAAACAAAAAGGTGATTGTTAAAAAGAAAAATATACTGAAAAAGGCAACTGTTGACTTTAATGTCATAACGCATAAAAACAATGTGAACAAAAACCAACTTAAAGAAAATACCCCTAGTGCTTTGGGTACTTTGTCCTCTGCAGCCGCAAAGGCGTCGAGAATCCCAAAAGATGGCGTCAAGATTGCTGCGTATCCGAGCCAAAACCCGCCATACGAACAAAGCGCGACTGATGCAAAAACATTGCCAATTGCTATTTCAAACAAGCCTGCAACAAGCTGTGCCATCCCGCCATAAAAGAATGCCAACCCTACCACAATATTTGGTATGGTTACCCCTTTAGCCTGGACATTAATTAAACTAAGCACAAACGTAGTTAACGCAAACCCGCAGAGCCCCAATGGTGAAGGATTGGCTATCTGGAAATTGGGTGGCGGTGAGAGTCCAGGATTAAGCGTTCCGCCAAACGCTTCAACTAATTCACTTTTTAAATATTTCTCATTTCCAAATTGGATATACTCATCTTCCGGTGAGATTCTAGTAACTGTTTCTGTAATTTCGGACATAGTGTAATGATTGTATTTTCTTCCTTATATATATTCCTTATACTTTCCATGTGGGGTAGTTAGTATTGGTTGCAAAAAAAAAAAAAAGGTTCTTAACTCCTAAACAGCTCATACCCCCGCAATCTCGGACTTTGATGTTCATTGTTATATATCCGTTGGGGATGATTGGGGGTGAGTTTATTTACAAATCATTATATCTTTCTTTATTTCTTATTGTTATATCTCGTTTATGTCTCTGTATTTTTATCTGCTTATTTCTTGTTTATTTCTTGATATTTTGAAAAACTACAATGAAACACTAGCCCCATCTCCTCTTGGATCAGATCCCGCTACATAAACCAACTTGCCATTCTGTGAAATGTTCTTAATTATTTGTGCCCTTCCGAACTTCAGTCTTTGATATCCTTTGAAATACTCAACTCTATGTCCCAATTTTTCAAGCTCACCAACAGGCATCCCATCCTCTAAATTCACAAGAGTAACTGGAGTACTCATAGGACCATCTCCACCCTTTCCAAGGTCCTCATCCAAATGTTCGTCGTCTCTACCAAGCACAAATCTCGGAGAGTCGATCAGCTCTTGCGGATTGAATCCAAAAACAATCAAATTGATTGCATGCTGCACATGACATACAGGCTGCGCAAACCCTCCCATGTTTCCAAATGAAGCATACAACTCACCATCTTTGGTTATCATTCCGGGAATGATGGTGTGGTATGGTCTTTTACCCCCTTGTAGGGAATTCGCTTCCCCAGGCGTCAAATTGAAATTGGACCCACGGTTATGAAGTGCAAACCCATATTCTGGGACTATAATCCCAGATCCAAACCCTTCGTAGACTGAATTAATAAATGAACACAGCTCCCCGTTCACATCACTCACTGTAAGGTACACGGTATCAGACTTGTATTTAGGGTCCGGTACTTCCGTTTCGCTAGTGATGATCCTCGTAGGATCAAACAAATTAGCACACTTCAGAAGGTGTCCTTGACCAAGAATCTCCTCAACTGCGATATCCTGGAATGTGGGGTCTGACACATAGTAGTTAGACTCAAGAAACCCTATTTTACATGCCTCGATCAATACATGTAGATACTCGGGTGAGTTATGCTCAAGAGTGTAGAGATCAATCGTCCCCCTGTTGTGGAGTTCCTGGATAACGCCCAACGCAACCAACGCAACCAACCCGTGACCATTGGGGGGTATCTCCCACACATCGTACCCCAAAAAATTCAACTTGATGGGCTCAACAAATGTACTCTGATTCTCATCAAAGTCCACTTGCGACAATTTGTGGTTTCTTGAATTGGTTTCCTTAATGATCGCTTCGGCAATTGGTCCTTTATAAAACCCATCTTTACCCCCTTTGGCTATCAACCGTAATGCTTTTGCAACAAGTTTGTTTTCAACTAATTGGCCCTCTCTGGGTCCGGTTCCTTCAATAAGAAACGGGTTCCCTTCAAACTGACTATTTCTCTTCAATTTGCCAATCTCTTTGTTCCATGTGTTCGAGGATATCTGGCCAATTGGAAACCCATTCTCCGCAAGTTCAATGGCTGGTTGTAGAATCTCTTCAAAGGTTACCTTTCCGGATCCCCAAGCTGTATAAGCATCATACCATCCCGCAATTGCACCAGGAACCGTAACAGACAAAACAGACTCAAATGGAATTCTTTTGGTGTCTGCGCCATGCGCTTCCAACACATCATTGATCGTTAACTTCTTAGCTGCCCTTCCCAGGGCATTCAACCCTAATACCTGCCCTTCTTTGTGGTATAATGCAAAACAATCACCTCCAATTCCTGTGGATCCTGGCTCCGTGATACACAAAGCAGCGGAAACAGCAATGGCTGCGTCCACGCAGTTCCCTCCTTTGCTCAAAATGCTAATCCCAGCAGCATTGGCTAGCGGCTGAGTCGACGATACAATCCCCTTGGTGGAGTACACGGGTGATCTTCTCGATGGAAATCTGGAGAACTCACTCATTAATTGTCTATCACGTGAATATCAAAAACTAAATCTAGAATACCCAATCACGTGAATACCTAATGGGAGTCAAATCCTTGTGGGACATACTAGGGCCCACGGCCCATCCCGTGCGTTTGGAAGCCTTATCGCGAAAGAAACTAGCTGTCGATGCGTCCATCTGGATCTACCAGTTCTTAAAAGCTGTGCGTGATCTGGAGGGCAACGCATTACCCCAGTCACACATTGTAGGGTTCTTCAAGAGAATTTGTAAGTTGCTTTACTTTGGAATACAGCCTATCTTTGTATTTGATGGAGGCGCTCCGGTCTTGAAACGTGAAACTATCAATCAAAGAAAACAGAGACGTCAAGGGAAATCTGAAAGTGTTAAGCAAGTGGCCCAAAGGTTATTTGCCATACAGGTCCAAAAGCTAGGTGAAAGAAAGGAGAAGGATATGGTGTACTTTGAAGACTTGCCGATGAACCAGAAAGACGGTGTGGCTCCTGCTGACCGATTTGTCAAGAAGGATGAATACCACCTTCCTACCTTGAAGGAATTTAAGGTTTATAAGGACGATGGCAGAATCATGCCTGGAGATGAGTTTGACGAAAGTTTGGCTAATCTTGATATAGTTGATGGCATTGATATAAATAACGTTGATCCAAATTCCAAGGATTTCGAAAACTTGCCTATTGCTACCCAATATATGATCTTATCACACTTGAGGTTGAAATCTCGTTTGAGAATGGGTTATAAAAAGGAACAGTTACATCAGATGTTTCCTAGCGGTATGGATTTCTCAAAGTTCCAGATCCAGCAGGTTCAGAAGAGAAACTTTTTCACTCAGAAGTTGATGTCTGTTGCTGGTATGGATGATGATATAGGAAATGTCACCAAAAGAATAGCTGGTGATAAGGATAGACATTATGTTCTTGCAAAGAATGATGATGGATATACACTCTCTTTGGGTATTGGTTCTAAGTCATCTAATCCAATTGTTTTGGATGAAGATGGAGAAGAAGTGAAGAATGCTTTTGAAGTACCTACAAAGGATAATTCTGTATTCAAAGATATCAAAGATGAATCAAAAGTCACAAGTAATTCTCCGACTGGTCTTGAGAAAGAGATTGAAGTTGACAGTGATGATTCAGACTTTGAAGACGTCGAACTAGAGGAAAAACCTGAATCTATAGAGGAAAGAAATTATAATGAAGCATTGATTCAATCCATTTATGACCAATACCGTATACCTGAAGAATCGGTAAGTACCGATTTTGATGAAAGAGAAATGCGTCAAGCCATTGAGAGCTCAAAGCAGGATTTTAACCGTTTGATGGAGGAAGAAAAGAGATATGACATGGGAGGCTCCTTTTTTTTTAACGAAGTTGCTGAACCTGAACCTGAACCTGAACCTGAACCTTCGCATAATATTGATGAAGTGTCGAAGAAATCTACAAATAATGATTCTGTAACTTCTCTGCCAAATGAAAATCAGATTGATGTTACTATTGAAGAGAATCCTAAAGTTAATAAAAAAGCTGCTAAGGTTCCAGAATGGTTTCAGCAAGATGTTACATCTAATTTTTCGCAGCCAGCATTTACCCAGGAAACGACTTCGAGCAAATACAAGGAAGACGAAGCTGCTGGACTAATTTCATGGAGTGACGCTAAGCAAATACTTATTGTGGATGAACTGGATGATTATTCTGCGGATGAGATTGAGGAGGTTTCTGCAGAAGCATTCAAAGGTGTATTGAGAATGAATGGTAATACAGGAGAAGAGATTGGAACGGGAAAGTTTAATGATGTCAGAATTGGATTCAATGATCATGAAATACTGAAAATTAAAAATCTGAATTCCAATGAAATTAGCTTGGTTAATGATGAAATTGGGAATTCCAATGAAATTAACATGGTAAATGATGAAATTATGGATCCCAGTGAAATGGTGAATGATGAAGTAGTGGTTACCGATGAAATTAACTTGGTGAATAATAATGAAATTAACTTGGTGAATGATAATGAAATTAGCTTGGTGCATGAAATAGTTAATGAGGACAGTGAATTGAATCATCACTCCAAAGAATCAAATAGACAAGCAGAAATCTTGGACTACGATTACGAAGAAGATGAAGAAAATGAATTACTACAGCAACTAAGAATAGAAGAAGAAGATCATGAGAAATTCAAAAGTAAAATTAAACAAGCACATGAAATATCACTTTCTTCCATAAGCTCAAGTATAGGAGATGAACAAATGCTCCAAGAACAACTCCAAAAAGCAAAAAGAGATTCAGATGAAGTTACACAGACCATGATTCAAGATGTTCAAGAATTGCTTCGTAGATTTGGAATTCCATACATCACGGCACCCATGGAGGCCGAAGCACAATGTGCCGAGCTAATGAGGTTGAATTTGGTGGATGGAATCATTACAGACGATAGTGATTGCTTTTTGTTTGGAGGAGATCGCATCTATAAGAATATGTTTAACCAGAAACAATTTGTTGAATGCTACATTCTTAACGAAATCGAAGCCAAGGTTGGATTAAACCAGGAAAAGATGATTGAGTTGGCATTGTTATTGGGGAGTGATTACACCGAAGGTATCAAGGGGATTGGTCCGGTATTGGCTATGGAAATTCTAGCTGAGTTTGGGACTTTGGTGAATTTCAAACGGTGGTTTGACCGTTGTTTGACGCCTGACGGGCTCCGAGACGTGTCGAACCAGCATGGGATGAAGAAGAACCTAATCAGCAGAATCAAGAATGGAAAGTTATTTTTGCCAGACTCGTTTCCAGATAACGTTGTTGCCGCTGCATACACGGCACCCGAGGTTGACCATGATGGCAGTGAATTCAAGTGGGGGGTTCCCAGCTTGGATGAGATACGGTCGTTTTTGATGTACAATGTGAATTGGAGTCAGAGCAGAGTGGACGAAGTAATGATACCATTGATTAGAGATATCAACAATAAGAAAAAAGACGGAGTTCAGTCTACCATAGGAGAATTCTTTCCCCAGGAATACATCCAGGTGAGGAAGGATCTCCAACAGGGAAAACGGTTGAAGGCGGCGTCCGAAACCATGAATAAGAGAAGACATAGATAGTATTACGTAAGCACGAACGTTGTATTAAACATTGTAGGAAAAAAACAGCCACCAAAATATCAATCATGAGTGTTTCGTTGGCTACGATCACGTCGATGTTGGAGTCGGCCAAGGAGTTCACCATGGAGGCTGCGTCGTCTGCGTCGTCGAGGTTGGTGGAAGTTCCAATTGAAAAGAGAGAATCCGAGGTGTTTAAGCTTTTAAATTCGAGAGTCGACCGAGACGTCTTGATCGGCATGAGATGTGTGATATCGTTGATTTCGAAAGGCCAGGACGGGTCCAAGTACTTTGCGGACATCGTGAAGAATGTTACATCGTCCAATGAAAAAATCAAGAGCTTGGTTATGATTTATTTGGTTCGTTTTGCAGAAAACGAGCCAGATACTGCACTTTTATCAATTAACTCTATTCAAAAGTCTTTGAATGATAGTAATCCAATTTATAGGGCCCGGTCGATCCGGTCTTTGGTGGGAATCCGTATTCAGGAAATTATTCCGATTTTGTTATTGTGCCTTAAGAGAACAGTGGCAGACCCATCACCTATAGTTAGAAGTGCTACAGCTATTTCCCTTGTGAATGTTTATGAGATAGATGCTACTACCAAAAAACAGATGCTTGAATACTTGACAAAACTTTTGTCAGATAGTGATCCAATAGTTGTTTCAAGTGCATTGAAATCATACCACAAATTAAAAGAAAAGTTGGAAGATGCTTCAAAGAAAATATGGCAACCAATCCACGGCAACTTTCGCCGGTTCTGTTCAATTTTAACCAAGTTGGATGAATGGGCTCAGTCAATTGCTATTGAATTGTTGACAGAATATGTAAGACTTTTCATTGCAAGACCACAATTGAAACTTTTAGATGGTTCAAATATGGTTGTTTATTTACCAGACTCTTACAATCAAGTACAATTTCCATTATATGATATTGAGTATGATCCAGATGTCAAATTATTTTTAGACTCTTTGCAACCATTAATTTATTCAAGGTCAGAAAATGTCATTTTAAGCGTTGCAAAGGCATTGTACTCGATAGCACCACCTCTGGCATTTAAGGAACTGAACATATGCATACCATTGACTAGATTGGCGGGTTCTCAAGGCAATATCCACATTGCCCTTTATGCATTGGAATTCATAGCAATGATTACTCGCGACGATCCAAGCACTTTTATTCAACACTACAAAAAGTTTTATGTGTATCCAAACGAAGATTTCTCGATAGGGAAGTTGAAGATTGAAATCTTGTCGTATTTGGCAAACGAAACTAATATCAAGTTCATTCTCGAAGAACTCAAGTATTATGCCTTGAACTCAGAAAGTGATCCTATAATTTCTGAATCCATCAAAGCTATTGGAAGATGTGCACAATTATCACCCGAATGGTCTGATTATATTTTTAGATGGTGTTTGGCCCAGATTAGGGTCACACAAGGCATAGCATTAAATGAACTTCTTACGGTCATACGTTATATGATTCAACAAAAGAGCAAAGAATCCAGGTTTGGCAACCAAAATGACCGTATCATAAGCACTATTTATAAGCTTTCCACTATTCTAACAGATAAAGAAGTATTATTGGATAGTGAAGCCAAATCGTCAATAATATGGATGATTGGTGAGTTCACTGACATCGCAAACAATACTATTGGACCAGATGTTGTTAGAAAGTTTATACTGGTATTTTCTCATCAACAATCCAATGTCAGATACCAATTGATAGTATTGGCTGCAAAACTGTTTACATTTGAGTTGAACCGGATCAACGATGAACTTGGAGATAAACAGTTGAGTGAGTTAGAAGAACAAGAACTTCTTGAAGGAAACAGAATAGCCCAAATGTTTCAATATCTTCTTCAATTGGCTGGTTATGACCCATCGTATGATGTTAGAGATCGGTCGAGACTTTTCAATGTTTTGCTAAACAGTGGTATTAAAAAGGTTCAATTGGCATCTTTATTCCTCCAAGCTCCGAAACAGGCTCCAAAATTAATAGGGTTGTCGACGGATTTTGCATCCAGTGATTCCAAGTGGCTGGATATTGCGTTGAAGCAGTTTATGAATGTGGTTGAGTGGAGTGACCAACTGCAACTTCCAGATGCAAAGATTAGGAAAGCGGCCCAAGTTGAGGTGAATAAACTTTCAATGAAGGTTGCATCGTCTAGTACAAATGGAGGATTCAGTAAGTCTGCTTCTCCGGCTTCTATTGGAGACCGTGCATTTTCCTCTGAATCTTACCGCGCAGCTGAAAAGACTAAACCTAGCCAACCATACAAATTACAAAGCTTAGATGATTTCTTTGGAAGTGAGGAGGAGGAAGAAGAAGAGGAAGAGGAAGAAGAGGAAGAGGAAGAAGAGGAAAGTGAAGATGAAAGTGAAAGCGACGACTCTTCAGAAGAATCTAGTGAGGATGATTATGAAGATGATCAAGATAAGGAAGTTTATGAAGGAGATTCTGATAAAGTTGGTCTTATAAATGGAGCACTTAAACGTTAATTATCTTTAAATAGATTTTATAGATATTCGCAGCCAAAATCACATGATTCACTTTGCAGCCAAAAAATGAAAATCAGATATACCGAACTTTTTGAAATTATCCCTATATATTTAAAAAAATCATGCCCACCCAAGGACCTATGAATCCATATAGCGCTATCGAACCAATTGTCTTGACTGAAAATGCCAGAGCCGGTGCCCCCAGGCTTATTTGGAATCGAAAGCCCAATCGAAACAAGGAAAACCACAAGCCATGGGACCTCAACAGGGGTAAGCCAGTCTTCAGTAAGAATACTTTCGAGCCTGTTCCAATTGAATCCAACAAAGAACCCACTTTGGCTGAAGATTTGATTGACCCACCTGTCAGGGGCAGACCCTCGGCATGTGTATTTGTAGCTAGCTTATGTGCAACCAAGCTTGATGATGAATTGTGCACAGATGTGACCAAGCATTTTCTGAAATGGGGAAAGCTTTCATCTGTGAAGGTTTTAAGGGATACATCGAATAGACCTTATGCATTTGTTCAATACACCAACGATGAAGATTGTTCCAATGCCATCAAAAATGGTCAAAACACCCTTTTGCATGGAAGGTTCATTCGGTGTGAGCGTGCTAAAGTCAATAGAACCTTGTTCGTTATTAAAGCAGAATCCACCAAGCATGACGAAATGCAGAAGGTTTTTGAGAAATTTGGCGAAATTGAAAGATTATTTGCTAGTAACAGAGAAGGTAAGATTGTGGATGAAGATGAAAGTAGGTTCTGGTTTGCAAGGTTTGTATTCCGTGATGATGCGATAAGGGCATTTGCTACATTAACCGATGATGATAATTATTTCAAGGTTTCGTGGGCTAAAAATGTTGATACATTCCACAAGAATGACGACAAGAAACCACGCTTTGACAAGTATTCTATATTTGTTAACCAACTTGCTCCTACAATTACTCAAGATCAATTGAAAATAAGATTTGAACGTCATGGAAAGATTGCACATTTAGATTTGAGACAAAAACCTTTTAGTACCTTCGCATTTATACGGTTTGAGTCTGAATCCAGTACCGCTAAAGCAGTTGAAATTGAAAACCATACAATGTTGTGTGGGAAAACCATTCATGTTCAATATAAGGAGATTCCTAGTTCGAGGGTTGTTCCTACTTCTGGAATTGAGCTTGCACCTCCGCCAATTCCAATTAATAGAAAGGCTATTCATTTTGATAAAAAGAGAGTTTCGAGATCTCAAAGGTCAAGGTTTGGTGGTGTTACTTCAGTTGATAATAGTTCTATTTATCCAGAAAGTGGAAGAACTGTTTCTAGGCGGTATAAAAATTCAAGTATTCTTCTGGGAGAGCTTGGAGGTGAATTAGAAGGAGATGAATTGAAGAATGTGGAATTGAATGATGAACTAAATTATGAATTGAATGATGAATTGAATGATGAATTGAATGATGAATTGAATGATGAATTGAATGATGAATTGAATGGGGTATTGAATGAGGAGTTGGAAAATAATTATTTGACAAATACTAACTTGACAAATGATCAATTGAGAAATGAAATAAGAAACGAGCTAAGAATTGAATTAAGAAATGAGTTAACAAGTGAACTAAGAAATGAATTAAGAAATGGTGAATTGAAAGATGATAAACCTTCTAAACTGAAGAATGATTCACTCAATTCAACCTACAACTCTAACTCATTAACCTCAAACTCATTAAACTCACTGAAATATGGATCCCTGAAAACCCTCTTTGAAAAAGAAGATGATTCATCCACTACAAGTAAAGTCGATTCAAACTTCACTACTTATAATAGCTATAGAAAACAAAAAGGTAGAGATGCTCATCCATACTACTACTATGTTCCCAATTCAGAAATGAATCCAATGTTTTCGAGTTATTCCTCTGTTCCCATAACACCCAACTACCCCCCACCCACCAGTGGGTCAGGCTATGGAAATGGCTTCTTCTACTTTGTTCCATACGAGGAGTACCAAGTGCAGAGCCAATCATCTGAATTCAGTCCATACGCCATGTTTTACCCTCCCATGAGTGGATTCAATGGTTAATTACTAATGGTTATCTGATGGTTATCTGATGTTGATTATCTAATGGTTAATTGCTAATACTGGTAATATAGTCCTTTTTTGTAGCATATATTTGCAGTCTCAAAAAGTAAAATCAAAAAAAAAATCATGTCTTGTTCTCATACAGTGAACGCTGGTCGTCCAGATGACAAGAATATCCAGGTGATTGATCTTAAGAAGTTGGCATCTGGGTTTAAAAGCAAAGGGGCCAAGTCAATTTCTAAGAACAGAAGCAATCATACCGACAAGTTTAGTCAGCTTCCAGCAATGAATGGTACGCTTGGGTCAACTTTACCATGGAAGAAGGATGTACATTATTTCAACAAGACGTATATATCAGCAATGGCGTTGAGTAAGATGACGATCCATGCAAAGAGTGGAGGGTCGATTGAAATCATGGGCATGATGACAGGCAAGATCATTGAACGGGGGATAGTGGTGATGGACGTGTATCCGTTACCTGTGGAAGGTACAGAGACACGTGTGAATGCACAGGCCGAGGGGTATGAGTTCATGGTGCGGTACTTGGAAGCTAACAAGAAGTTGGGTAGAGACGAGAACATTGTGGGATGGTACCACTCGCATCCAGGATACGGGTGTTGGTTGTCTGGAATCGATGTTAACACACAGGCGTTGAATCAGAATTTCCAGGATCCATACTTGGCATTGGTCATTGATCCTATCAAGACAGCCAAACAGAACAAGGTTGAGATAGGAGCTTTCAGAACATACCCTCAAGAGTACTTGAATTCGAAGATGACCGAGAAGAATGTGAGTGCAGAGACCAACAAAAAGGTTCCCAAGTCCAAGAGAAAGGACTTCGGGATCCATTCAGATCTGTACTACTCGTTGGATATCGAGATTTTCCACAGCAAAATGGATGCTAAGATCATGTCATTGATGAATGAGTCCGAGGAGTCAAACTCAATTGCATGGCTTAACACGTTGCTTTCCAAGCAGGAAACAGAGGTACAAGCAACTGTTTCGGACGAGGTCAAGAGGGGCCAGCGCAGTTTAATAGAAGAATATGAAATCCAAAACGACAACTCGGAGCGGGTATTCAAGATGATTGAGTTGCTTCAATCATGGAACTCGTCAATGCTGAACACCAAACGAGTTGAAAAAACGTTTGAAGATGTGATGTTTAAGAAGTTGCTCCAAGGCCCGAGGAAGATGGCCAAGCCGGTGAGTGAGTCTGAGGAAAGTGATGACGAGTGGCACAGCGACTCCGACTCCAAGATGAGTGATGAAAACAAGCTTGTTATCACGATTAACATTGACGAGAGTAAGAGTGATGACGACGAAAGCAACCTCGACGAGCCTGAAAAGGGTCCACGTGCGTTGGACGACTCCGACATTGATGATGCAGTATCTATGGAAAGCAGTTCTGTCTTTAAGAATGAAGAAGAAGATGCTGAGAGTGAAAGCGTAGAAAATGATGAAGATATGGAGGGTAGTGATGATGAACTTAAATTTCAGCCGCTTTCCATGAAACGCAACAGATTCGATCAGCATATCGCCAGAGAAAGATACAGTGATAGTGCTATGTTTATGTCCAAGCAATTGACCAGGTCCGAGAAATTTTCGGCCGAGGTGGTTTCTGTAATTGCTAATTCGTCTTCCAGATCACTTCCAGATCGGACTCTGCGTCGTCCTGCTGGAAGAAGAAATGATCGGATGTTGGGTAATATGTTTGGACGGGCTAAGACTTCTATTAATTTTGGTACTGGGTATGATGTTGAGCGTCTTTTAAAGATTAGTAATAGTGTTGGAGAAGCTGAGATACAGGATTTGATGACTAGAGAGATGCAGGAGAAGGTTTTCTTGTAAACTAACGAACAACGAACAACGAACAATGTACGAAGTGAGTTGTGAGTTGTGAGAATATCTATGTGAATATTGTATTGTGAGAGAATATCTATACTCCGTACACCAATATATAGCATACCCTGAAGATTTACTCATACGTAATAATCTTTTAATCTTGTAAAAACTACATATTTATTTACATACACATTTCCCACTCACCCACTCACTCACTTCGTTCTTTTGTTCGTTCGTTCGTTCGTTCATTCATTCATTGGTTATCCATCGCGCGTCAGAAATTTTGCATCTCATTTTTTCCATCCCGATTTTAAATTCTAACCCATCTCTCATCTTGTCTGAAAACCACAGATAAAATACGAAAGATGTCTAATTCACCTAGGGTTTCGTCTAATAACCTCAACCCAGTGGTTGAGAGGTACCTTTCCAATCCTCTAACCTTCAAGGCTGGGAAGCAGTTAGTTCTGTCAGGTTCAAATGTCGATAAATCGTCTAGTTATATTGTGCTTTCCAAAAGTAAAAAAGGGGTCAAGAAACAAGAAACTGCGATCCCAGTGGATGTGTCGCCGGTCAAACCGAAACCGAAGTCCATGGCGGAAGCTGTTGCAGCTTATACTGGTAAGAAGTTTTTAACTAAGCGCGAGAAAAAACTCTTGAAGAAGCAAGAGCGTCAAGAGTCCAAAGCTGAGGACTTGGGGGAAGATTTAGGTGAGGAAGCCATGCCAAACGGTCTGGAAAGTGAATCCTCTCACTATGAGTCGGCTTCGGAGAATTTTGATAACGCACAAAATGTAGAATCTGATTACACTGATTCTCCATTTGTTGGTTTTAGTGAATCCAACAGTCCTGAGAAGGTTGGCCAAGTTGAAGAGGAAGAAGAAGAGGATGATGACGACGATGAAGATGTTGAGGAAGAAGAAGAAGATGAGGATGAGGATGATGACGAAGAAGAAGATGAGGAATCGGATGACGATGAAGAAGAAGTTAACAACGAAACATCTAATGATCCAGATGCTGATCTTGAAAAGTTAAAAAATGACTTGATTGAAGATGCAATCAAGAATACTGAGCAAAACACTAAGCAGAACACTAAGGAAAATGCCGTGCAGGAGACTACCCCAGAAACAGCACAGGCGGTTAAACCTGTTAAGGAAGATCCAAGCTTGGCACAATTCTTTCAGATGAATGAAAATCAGGAAGATCGTGGCCTGATTGATCCAAGTCGTATTTACAAGAGTTGGAGAGAGATGAACAAGTCGAAGCCTGTGGGACTCTTGAACATGGGTGTCACGTGCTATATGAATTCAGCCATTCAGGCGTTGGTGCATATTCCAGCGTTACAACATTATCTTAACGACATAAACGACGGGAAGTATCCAGCGTTGAAACAAAGAACAGTTTCATTAGAGTTAGCATTATTATCTAGAAAGATGTGGGACGGTTCTGGGCTGAAGAGCAGGCAGCCAAGATACATCAATCCCAAGAAAATGGTTCAAAGATTGGAGGATATCAATTGTATGATGAGTGAGTGGCAACAAGAAGATTCACATGAATATTTGATGTCGTTAATGTCGAGATTACAAGAAGACTCCACACCTAAAGGAGTCAAGTTGAATGAATCTATCATTTATGATATTTTTGGCGGGCTGCTTGATCAAAAGATCACATGTCATAAATGTCACAACGTCAGCGAAACCAAACAAGAGCTCTACGATTTATCATTAGGACTCAACAAGAAGAAGCTCAAGGATCAAGATTCTCAAATCTCACTGTCCAAATATTCGATAGAGAAGTCGATTAAAGATTTTTTCTCAAATGAGGTGATTAAAACCGATAAAAGTGATCAGAGTGCAGGGTATTATTGCGAAAAGTGTAAGGAGAGAACGTCGGCTAATAAGATCAGTTTCTTAAACCAATCACCAGAAACCTTAATCATTCATTTGAAGAGATTTAAGTTTGATGGAAATTCCTCACTGAAGATGAAACAGCCCATTGCATTCTCTAAATTTCTTGATTTAACACAATATCACATTGATAAGGAAGCCACCAAATACCAACTCGTTTCAGCCATAGTGCATGCCGGAAGATCAGTGTCGTCCGGGCATTATGTTGCTCATTGCTTGCAACCCGACGGCACATGGAACACATATGACGATGAGTACATTAACAAAATATCTGAAAGAGATGTCTTGCACGACCCATCAGCGTATGTCTTGGTATATAGCAAATTGACACCAAGAAGGGGTACAAAGAGAAGTGAAGAATCAGGTGGTACAAAAAAGAAGAGAAAGACCAATGTATAATAGGAACAATAGAATTAACCGGTAAATTTATTTTGTCATTAGCTTATGACTACATCAGCTCTAAAATTTGTATATTAAAACCCCAAACAGCAAACCAAACAAAAAAATATAACCGCAGTTCCAGGCAACAATCAACCACAAAAAAGCCATAGATAAAAACCCCAAAAAGAAAAGACAAAAAAAGGGGAGGGTATTAACTCTTTTCGTCTTCCACAGGAATGGCAAGAATCAAGTCAAGCGCACTTTCCTCTTTCTCCGCCGCAGGTAATCTAATGCGGTTAAGGTAAACTCCATTAAATGTATCGAGCTTGTAATGCAGAGGAGAAAATGACTTTTTAACGGTTTCCAAGTCATATTCCGCATTGGAATTAGACCGAGATGAATTCGCCGTGGTTGGCTGTGTCAGGCATTCCGAGAATGTACTGGATGTACTGTAGCGACGCTTTAATAGCAACTTCATAGCTTCCTCTAATAAATCCACACTCAGCAGATTATTCTTAATGAAGCTTACATATTTATTCTCAATCACAAATTTACCCTCCTTATAAGACTCCTCAACTGAATATGACTTTTGATAATACCACCCTAATTGTGTAGAGCATTGATGACATCTTGCTTTTTTGACTAGGTATATCCCAGTTCTCATTCTAGTTTCTTGTAATTCTGTATCTAGATCCACGTTGATCACCTTATCAACTAAGCAAGCAGGCCCACTACTACCACTAAAATTATCTGACAAAACGAGGGAACTTAGACATAGATGTGAGCAACACCCCTTGCAAGTAATGATCTGAATATCACTTGTTTCATACCGATCTTGCTCAAAGAAATTAGTGTACTTTAATCCCATGATATATAACGCAATATTTTGAGCATGGGACATTCTACAGTTTTATACCCTCCTTCTGTCACCTGAATGACACTGCTTATCTAATATTGCCATTTCAAAATTCCAACAATAGATCTGCATTTTCGAGCGATTCCACACTTCACTACAGGAATGACGGAGATTGTGGGCAACTCAGTAGGTTACAGGGGGGGTGTGTGTGTGATCTAAAAGAAATTGTGTATATACATGTAAAAAGAAAAAACTTACCACTTGTAAAGCGCTCTAACTTTAAAATTCAAAGGCTCGTTGTTCAAGTACATTCTAGGCTTAGCCTCGAGGTCTTTTTGTTTGGCCTCCCACTCTTTTCTCAACTTGGTTTGTTCTGTACGCAAAATAGCCTTTAAATGTATGTATGGGTGTTCCAAGATACCGGTTCTGCCTCTACCCTTGATGTCTGGTCTCTTGACCCATTCTCCGTCCGACCCGGTCCACAACGCATGAATATATAATTTGTCCTCATTAAGATTCAACTCACGTGCTTGCTCTAACCCCTTCTTCAAGAACTTTTCCAACTCAGTAGACATCTTTTTTGGGTTAAAATGCAATTGGTTAATAGCCGTCTTCACATTAAACCCACGCACAAACCGGTTCACTTGGGTGGCCTTCTTCATCGATGACTTGATACGGTATGACTGAAGAAATATAGATGGCTCCAACACTTCGATCTCTTCCTCGCTCAACTTTAACTGATACTGCTTTCCTTCGTGTTCTATCACTTGGTTGTTCTTGTAAAACCCGTTGGCTGCAACATTAGCTTCGAATAATGCCTTTTTGAGTGGTGTCACATACTTTTCAACATTGATTTGCTTCTCTAATGCCTTTTTCATGTGGTACTCTTGAAGTGGTTTATCATCCTTTGGTAAAAGATCAACTGGTTCCTTTTCTGTGTTGATTTCTTCCACAACCTCAGAAGGCTTGCTAGGTGCCTTGGTTAAATCTCCAAATAATGAATTACGCATCACACTACTCGTATGGATCCCTTTCTTCATTGGGCTAACCATACTACGCTTCAACATGTTGGTTAATGAGTTCATGGTTGAGAATTTTTCACTTTTTTTTTTGCGAAATGATATTTACTAGCGATGTATTCATCTTGTACATTACATCATTACATCTATTACATCTAGAATATTACATCTTGTAAATTAAACTTGTATATACTCTACATTTTACACCTCTACACTTCTTTATATCTCTTTTGTCTATTCGTATATGCATTATTTACTCATCGTCAAATCCAGACAAGTTCTCATCTCTTGGTCTGGTTGGCAATGGATATTGATTTGGAATGGCTTCATGGTCACCATACAAAAACTTTCTTCTCAATGGAGTGGCCAACAACAATAATGGAGCAGAAAGTCCCAACACAATCGAAAAGAAAAAGTGTGGTTTGGTGTGTGCGTGGTAACGAGCCCACTATTTGAATTAGTATATTGACATAGTTTGTTTATATTACTTACTCTAATAGGCTGCTTGTAGTAAATAGGGTAATCTCCCCAGACCTTTTCAGCAGTACTCATGTTGTTGATGATTTTAATTTTTCGTATTAATTTTATTGGTTGTTGCGAGGACTGTATATAGTTGTAGTTACTGGTAAAAGATTGGAAGAGTAAATTGTCAAGAATACAGTAAAAGAGTAGATTAATTGTAAAGAATACAATAAGAGACTAATTGCCAATTACATAAAATTACATTTTAATCATATATAAACTAACTCTTTCTCTTTTTAATATCCTTCTTTGCCTTAGAACCAGTAGCTTTAGCTTCAGATACAGGCTCTTCGACATTTTTAGCTCTAGCAGCAGCTTCTTCAGCTTCCTTTCTAAAGAACTCAACCTTCAATTTTTCATCATACCATTCAGCATAGTACAATCCACCTTGCAACATCAAAACACCAGCAAGAGCCACAACCACCATCACGGAAGAAGCAGCGATGACATTGACACCAGTCTGTTCGTCAACTTCACCCCATTCACCAGAAACACAAGAGGAAGCACCAATTCTCATGTTGGTCAAGTAGATAATCACAGCGACCAAGTACAAAAGTAAGGACCCATACTCAAAGTATTTAGCGTCTTCACTAGGCTTGTATAACTTAATAAAAGAACCAATGAACCCAATCAGAATAACAAAATGGAAGATGTGATGAACAACCATAGGAGTGTTAGCCCAAAGTGCATAATGACTAATAGATGCTTTGATTCCCTCTTCCAGCAAGGACCACAAAGTGTTGTAGTCATAAGGTAACTGAGCGTATGCTACACCCAACCCAAAGGAAGTAGCTGCGATAATCAATCCAGTACCGATAGGTACAATGTCTTTATAGGCCATTTATGATAAATTTCGTTGAATTTTTTCCAATTTGTGAGAACCCCGGGTTGGCCACAAAAATTACAGGAAGTCTACGCTTATCACTAAAGTATGCATTAATTTTCCAAATATTTAAACAAAAAGGTAACAAAAGTAGAAACCACAATGAATCCACAGATCATGTTAGGACCAAACTTGTCACCATATTCAACCGCCTTCTTTTCTCTAATTTTGACCAGTCTCCAAAGATAAGTATAAGTCGAGTAGATGATGGTAAACATCGCAGATAAGAAAAACCCAATGGAGGCAGTCAAGGCAGAACGGGTTCCGTAGTTGAGCAAAACACTGGCAGTGAATCCCAACATGACTCCGATTGACAACCAACTCAAGAAGGTTCTTTCTGTTGCAAAGTAAACCTTAGGTTCAATACGAATAGGCACGGAAATTTTGTAACCCTTGGGGATTTTGTTTGCAAACGTCTTGTTCAAATCAAAGTTGGTACCTTCTTTGACAGTAAAAGTACGGTCATCGTTAAAGTAGTATAAGAACTTGCCGTAAGCGTAGTAGATGAGGTTTTTCAATGGAGAGTTGGTGCGTCTGCTGGTGTATGTGTTTGGTAACAACAACGGAGTATTTTCATCTAAGTCTTCTTCCAATGGATTGATATCGTTGGAGAAGTGCACGCCAGAGTAAGCGTAGTCTGGGCCTAATTCTTCTTCATCCAACTCACCTCCCGAAGAGGAAGAGTTTTTGATCAATCTTTGGTTACGCAGAATACCGTACTCTTGCACAACCTTTGGCTTTCTGATGTCCACATCCATTTGTGGCAACCAGAATGGCAACAAGTTGACAAATTCAGGTAACAAGGCGGCACCACCGTGGATAAACTTGGAGAACTTTGGAACAGCTTCGACCAAATGCGAGGCCACCAACTCTCTAACCCAAACAGGAGGCTCTTGGCCCATTTGCGTTTGCAACTTGACTTCTAAAACTGCGTATGGGAAACGACAAACATCCTTTTCAGGCAACTGGTTGAATGGGAAGTCCACCCCAATGTCCATTCTTCTCCAGTTGTTGTTTGTTCTGTCATAACTATCAAAATTATCTTCCCTGACCATGGTCAATTCGGTGTCCAAGGAAATACGCACTCTGGCGTCACCAGGCAATTGGAAAGCGGTTCTGTTATAGAATGATCTCATCACAGGTCTATACTTGTGCTTCAACACACGGTATTGCACCTCCTTGGCCAATCTTTCCAAGTTGTCAATTTCTTGAACAGACTTCTTACCGTCCTTACGGGCCTTTTCAAACGCCTGCTGTGCGGTGAACTCACCACGGAGGAAGTTGTTCACGTTCTTCTCCTTCAACGCAAATCTAGCCTTGACAGACTTCTCACCTGTCCAATCTTCTCTGTGGGTTTTTCTTTCAACGAAAATCTGGTCCGACTTCATCCCACCATACCATCTCAATCTGATGGCTTCAGCACCTTCATCCTTACGCAATCTACCATAGTACAAGTCCATTTCCTTGTTGTCAAAGTAAATCGACGTGATGGCCGAGTCCTCAGCTTCAAACTCCTTGTCTGCATTAAACACCAAAACTGGTAAATGCTTCAAAATAATCAACTTCAACTCAGTAATGTTATCTGGGTGAACCCAGTACTTGGTGGTTTGTCTAACAAAGTTTTGTTGGGATCCACCAGCTGATGAATCACCCTTGACTGGGTTGCCCCTGGTTCTAACCAAATCATATAACTTGGATAACTTAACAATAAGGTTATCGTAATTATCCTTGTAAAATGGTTTTGCGTTCAATCTCACTTGGAAAATAGGCTTCAAGTTGAACTTGGTGGTTTTGTCATGCTTCTTAACAATCTTCTGGAAACCCGTGTAATTCAATCTGGTGAATTTCGCCAAGTCATGCACATCCGCAATGATGTCCGACAATTCCTGTTCCAAAGCCTCAAAGTCTTCCTCAGAAGGGGGTTGAACGTTAGAATTGGTATTGGATCTTTGAAGGGCATCCACAACCTCATGCACAAACTTCTCCGACTCCTTGATTCTACGGTTGACTTCAGTGTTCTTTACCTTGGTAAACGAGTAAACCTTGTCTAATTCCTGCTCCAAAGCATGCAAGAATTCTTCTTCTAATTGATTAGTCCAAACGAAATCATTATCTTTTAAATTTTTCTTTAACTGATGTTTGAGTTCATCATAAGAGATGTAGTAGAACGAATAGTTCTTGATAAGTGCTTTTCTAAGATGTTCTCCGAACTTCATAATGAAAAAGCTGGTTATCAATAAATTATTTTGGAAATTTCCAAAGAAAATTAACCGCACCACGTGTTGACGTAGGTTACGATTGTTGATGAATTATGTAAATCCCGATGATGTAACTAATTATATAGTGATGTGACTACAATGTTTATAGATTTTGATAATTTGATATTTATGATTTGGTGAAGATAATGTTATAGATATGAACTATTGGATATTATAGTATTGAATAATATTGGATATGGCTATTGATTTCATATGTTTTATTCACACTACCTGCAACAACTCCAAAACCTTTAAAGCACACCCAAAAGAACATTCGTAACCCAGAGGACCTGCTCCATAATTATGAATAAGAGTAGATTTCTCCCGTCTTTCAATCTCTATTCTAATACCTTTCTCTCTCAGAGGTCTGAAACCAACATTGACCCTTTTGATTTGAGGGTTGGAATCAAAAAGCCAAGGGAAGTAGAGGCGACCTCTGCGCAAAATATCCTCTGTATCATCCAAACTTTCCTTTTCATTAAGATTATTGGGCTGCTTGACACCCCCAAGAATGACACCGCCTCCGAGGGGACGGGGAATTACATAAGTCCATTCGGTTTCATTGGTTTGAGCAGTATATGTTTCGTTGTATTCAGTGTCAAGAACCAAGGTTTGGCCACGGGTAGGAATCACACTCGAGTCATAGATTTGAGAAGTGCTGGTATCAGTTCTCAATCCGCGACCAGTACAGTTGATTACAATACCTTGCACCAGGTCCAATGCATCAAGGCGAGCACCAACAAACTCAACCCCATGTTCAAGAAGTTTCTCATACACATAAGCAAGGAACACTGGGGGATTCAACACCCACGTCAAGTAGGAGGTTCCGTACTTGACTCCAGTTTCCACCGGCAATTCGTCTTTGTCGAGGTTCCGGAACTCTTTGATTCCCTCGGAATAGCCTTCCTTCCACGTTCCGTCTTTCTGGGTGAACGGACCAACATCGTCAAAATACTCCACCCCACGAACAAATTGAACACTGCTCTTAGGATCTTTAGCAAACTCCTGCATTTTGACATAGGTGCTTCTCATGAAGGCACCCTTTTGCTTATCACTTTCGTTTGCATGAGGGGTTGGACGGAAATGCGCCCCTGCCCAATATGAAGTGTAAACAACTTCTTCCATCTGGGTGTGCGGTCCATATTCCGCAACAATCTTCACTTTGTAGTTTGTATTCTCCACAACGGTAAGGGCTGTCGAGAGTCCAAGAATGCCAGCTCCAACAATAGTAATGCTCATGAAAAAGTTATCGAAAAGATCAGTGATTGGCTGTAATCATAAGGACAATTCAGGATGGCCAAAAAATTACCATCTAATGATCCATTCTAAGCCTGTTTCGTCAAGAAGAACTTCCGCACCTAATTTGGAAACGTCATCGTACGACAGTTATTCTCGCTATGGCTAACCATTTTGTGTTCGTTAATACACCGAGCTCGGAGAATATTTATGGCTCGTTGCTAAATTTTTTAAATATTCATGTCTACTCATTGCAACATCCTTGTGGTAGGAGGGTCCTTTGCCGGGTTATCTGCAGTTAGATCTTTGAAGACTTATTTTTCACAGAGAGTAGCCGATGGGCAATTGATCTCTTTGGTTCTTATAGAGCCCAAGGCTGGACTACTCAACATCTTGGGAATACCAAAGGCCATAGTTGATCATGAGTTTGCAAAAACGCAGTATGTTCCATTTAACGAGTTGAATGGGTTAAGTTTTGATGAAGTTATTTCAACTAATGAACAAGTTTCAAATGAAATTCTTCATGTTCATAATAAAGCCCCAACGGCCAATTCAGATGTAGGGTTGCATGTGACGTATATTCAAGGGAAGGTAATTACCCTTAGGAATGGAAGTGCAACGTATAAACTCGTTTCCAACCAAAATGAGGAATCGAAGGATCTCACTTTTGATTATGTTGTGCTAGCCTCGGGTAGAGATAGGTCATGGCCGGTAACTCCCGATGCGTATACTAAAGCGCTGTACTTGGACGAAATGGCCAAGGCATATGAAGAAATCAATCAGGTGGATACCGTGTCTGTGATTGGTGCAGGTGCCGTTGGAATTGAAATGGCTGGCGACATCAAACACAAGTTCCCACACAAAGAAGTGAATTTGATTCATCCACATGGATCTTTTCCTCCAGAGCCTCTTACGGATGCTTTCAAGGAGGCCTGTAGGAAGTCACTTGACGATTCTGGAGTCAAAATCCACCTCAACACGCGAATTGCACAAGAGAATTCCGACGGAACTTTAATTACAACCCATGAAACCAGTATCCCCAGTAGGCTCAACCACTGGTGTACCGCACACAGCAACAACACATCGCTTCTCGACGCCTCACTCCAGTCGCAGTTTGTCACGCCTCAGAACAATGTTGTGGTTAATGACTACCTCCAATTAACTAATACAAAAACCTCAATTAAGAACTTTTTTGTTATAGGGGATTTGGTAGAGTTACCCATAATCAAATCTGCTGGGTGGGCCATGTATATGGGTAGACAGGTTGCTAATAATATCACGTCGTTGCTTTTTGAATCGAAATTGGTCGAGGCCTTTCCCGATTTAACCAAGATGCCAAGAGGCATGGTTTTGATTGCGGGCCGCGGAGAAATTATCAGCGAGTTGACTAAAATAGTTGAGGTTAACAATGCTCATTATGTTGAAGAGTATAAAGATTATTGTTTTGGTAAAATTAGAGCTACAATGAATGTATAGTTTAGTGTAATATTTTGGCTGCAAAATATTTTATAGAATTTTAGCTAACACTGAAAGCTAAACCGTGAGAACCCCTTCTAGACATCTTTTTCTATCGTTTCCAATCACCACGTCGAATAAATCACCTCTTTGAGTGATTCCAATTCGCAACTCTTCACCAACAAAACATGGCTCGATGTTTTTATATCTAAACAGAGATACCGTGTGCTTTGTAACCAGATCGAACCAGAATAATACCAAGCTCACCATGAATGGACCATGAACCACCAACGCAGGAAACTTCTCAACATTCGTGGCATAATCTTGATCGTAGTGGATTTTGTGGAGGTTATTGGTTAGCATACTGTATTTTAAAAGATCAACAGGCGATAACGAAAAAGAAGTGGAGAGATCAAAAAGTCGGGGTTCAAACCTCTTTGGGTTTGGTTTGTATAATTTGTTGGAGTACATCAAGCTGCGTGACTCTGTTAAAATCAGCTGATCCTGGCGAAGCTCGTTCCGAATGGACACCAAGGCGGAATCGGAGACGGGGCGCACCGAAGTGACTGTTTCCTGGGTGGAAAACTTAATATTTGCATTCACTGGAGATCCAAATTCAAGTGATCCCCTAACCCACATTCTGCGCCGGTACAAACTGTTGTAATTGGAGTCTACAGGCGCCTGTTCGTTGTCGTAGCCGTCGTCTGCTAGATGGATGTTTCTTTGAACCAAGTACATGAAATGGAGGCCATGGTGTAAGGGGTTGGAGACGGAGTGATCCAATCTAAGCACGCCATTCAAGAGATGTGACATCTTGGACGTTCGCGCACTAGATACGTAGTCATCCAACCTCCAGTGGGTGTTTTTCACACGAGCACTCCATTTACTTAACATGTTCGCAAAGAAAAAAATAAAATCTCATCTCATCTCATCATGTCAGGGAATACCAGTGAAGCATTAAAAAACATCAAGAATAAACAGCATAGACAGAAGGTCTACGGTGACATACAACATGACAGAATCAAACAAAGATTAAAGATGAGAACGGAGCGTGCCAAGGAAGAGAGGGCCAATCCAGAATTGAAAGAAGCCAGATTATTAGCCAATGTTCCAGAAACGATCGAAACTAAAAGAGTATTTGATGAGACCATAGAAGCTGAGGTGGAAGGAGAAGACGAGTTCCAGGGGTACTTTGATAATTTGGGCAGGGACCCTAAGATCTTATTAACCACCAGTCCTTTAGCTAATAAGGTTGCATATGAGTTTTGCGATATGTTAATGGATTTCTTACCCAACGTTACCTTTATCAAGAGAAAGAAGGAGTATAGCATGGTGGAAATGGCCCAGTTCTGTGCCAACAGAGAGTACACCTCCCTTGTTGTTGTGAATGAGGACAAGAAGAAGGTTAGCGGCATAACATTCATGAACTTACCTGAGGGTCCTACCTTTTACTTTTCATTGACATCCATAATTGAAGGTAAGAGAATCGCAGGTCATGGTAGAGCAACTACGCACATCCCGGAGTTGGTTTTAAACAACTTCAACACGCACATGGGTAAGACTGTCGGAAGATTGTTCCAGTCCATCTTCCCTCACAAGCCGGAAATACAGGGTAGACAGGTGGTCACATTACACAACCAAAGAGATTACATCTTTTTCAGAAGACACAGATATGTGTTTAGAAATGAAGAAAAGGTGGGACTTCAAGAGTTGGGTCCTCAATTCACCTTAAAGTTGAGAAGGGTCCAGAAGGGTATCCGTGGTGAGACTGTGTGGGAACACAAGTCAGAAATGGATAAGGATAAGAGAAAGTTTTATTTGTAATATATAGTAATCATAATTCTCCTTTTGTTACATTTTTTTGTTTTTTGTTTGTCATTTTTTTCTCCGCCGAAATTTTAACAAACACGTTCTGTTGTGTGACCTGATGACTATGGATAGTGGAGGAGTGAATCAAATAACAAACGCCTTGGGGGTGGTCTACGATCCCAAATCAACCAATACACAAAGACAGGAGGCACAGGCGTTTCTAGAAACTATCAAGGCAAACGAAGAATCTCCGTACTGGGGGTACCAGTTGGGTCTACCAGAGAATAATGGCAAGAATTATATAATAAGACACTACGGGCTATCTCTATTACAGCATGCCATTAATAATAAGTTTCATATGTTTGATTCGACAAAGACACTTGCTATTCGGAACTGGGTTGTAGAATTGGCGAACAAAGTGCAAACAGATGACCCTCATTACATAAAAGAGAAGATTGCATTTCTTTGGATTGGAATAGCCAAACGGGCGTGGGGAAGCTATTTAATAAAGAATTCAAAAGATGTGAGTGCTGAGGATCAAGAAGATGGCTGGACGTCCATGGACCAGGACTTGTGGAAGTTGTGGAACATGAACGTCACCTCCAGGGAACTCTCCCTCATCATCATTCGGACTTTGTTTGAGGATATTTACTTGTTAGATGATGCTATAGCTTCCAAAAGAACAACCATTCTCAACCAATTAAGTGTCTTGATTGTCACTCCCAACTCCATTCTTGATATTATTTACGAACACAACCCCAATGTGTCTATTTGTAAGTCATCTGCCAACGGCTGGTTCATAACTTGGAGCCAGTACTTGATAGAAGTATTACTGAACAATGACTTTACTTCTCAGGCGTGTCAAACGTTTGTTCCCAAAATCTTATCCACCTTCAAAACTTGTTTGCACTGGGTGCAGCCTTCGGTGTTGAGGTCGGAAAATATCATGACAACCTTGATAAATATCTTAACTATCCCTGATGTCAAGTTGAAGACTTTGGCAGTGGATTGTTTGCATATTCTTTTCACCAGAAGTTACTCCAACGCTGAAGATTTCGAATTTTTCATAGGCTCAATCTTGACTTCCGAAGGTGTTGAAAAGTTATCTCAATTTTATCAGTCCTTGAAAATTGACCCGGATGATGTCGATGAACAACTTTATGCATTGTTGAAGAAAACAGTTGAAATGATTGTTTCCTTGAGTGAGTACTTGAATATATCCCTGAAAAATAAGGTATCATGGGAGAAGGCAGACGTTGATAACTATTTGGCGTTAGTATTATCAACAACAAACCATGAAAGTTTAATAATATCTGGTTTATCCTTACAAATGTGGGTGACTATTCTCAGATTCGATGAACTAAGCTCCAAACCTCCAATCATAAAGATCCTCTTGGATTTATTGGAAGTGGCTGCAAACAGAACCATCAGTTACACATATGACGATGATACAACTCCAAGTAAATTTCTCGCTGTGGATTTCGATTCGATGCCCGATGCAAACTCCTTCCTCCAAAACTATAAAAAATTCAATGAAGATATCGTCCGTATCTCCATCTGCAAAAAACCAGAAGAAGGATTATTATGGTTGGAAAATAGATTACAAAACTTTTTCAACTCAGACATCGGCAACAAGTGCATTGTTCAATATAATCTAGATGAAAAATCAGAAGCTTTGAATTATGGTACTTCCCAATTCAACATTATAGAAAATTGTATAAGAGGTATTTCTCGTTGGAGAATCTGGTACACTGGTGATGACTTTGAATTAATCAATGACAGATTAAACAAATTGGTTGAAAGCTTGGGTGACCGTCTTTTAGCTATGAACTTAGCCAGTCCCTTACTCATCCGAAAACAAGTCCAAACCATGGTCCAGTTTGCTCCTCTCTTGAAAGATGTCAGCCCTTTAATGTTTAAAGTTTTGGAAAAGATCTTAACCACTGCCACTTTTGAATATCCTCCAAATATCACCGATGAAGAAAGAGAATTGATTAGAGACTTGAGAACAAGCTGTGGTACCGAACTCAATAGATTGGCCTATATCATGCCTGAGTCCCTCAAAAAAATCTTTAATGATTTGGAAAATGTGGTTGCAAACATTTTATCTTCTAAAAAGGTCAGTGACCATGAAGTTGTTGCATTTAAATCGTTTTTGTTAGTCATAGCATCAAGGTCATCAATCAATAACAAAGATGAATTGTTTGCCAAGATAGTGGATACCGAATTATCTGCTTGGTCTCTGCCAGAAACTGAAAAGGGTCTTCTGGACTTGCATTGGTTTATGGAAAGAATCGGCATTGTGGAGATTGCAGCATATTTCCAAAAACGTGGAATATCTGCTTCTTCAAATTTGTTGGACACAACCATGGACGATGAAGGTAAAGATTTAAAAATCAAATTAAAGGATCACTGGTCTTCTATCTTCCCAATAAGAGCCACTAGAATCTTCTTACAGTACAGTATTGAAAAGTTGAGTCACTTTTCAGAAGAATATTTAAACTTATTGAAATTATGGCAACCTAGAGTACAGCCTATTATTCCTCATATCTTACAATTGTTGACTCAGATCCAAGCGTACCATAACCCAGCCAATTGGAATGATTTACCTCCAGCAGTCCAATCGTTTGTTGGCTACAGTTGTACGGAAAGATTCTGGCAACAAGGTGTTTCCATCCAATCCAAAGAAACATTCATAGAAGAAAACGTGAAAGCTGCTTTGACATTAAGAGACTTTGCTGATTCAGTGGGCCACTTGGTTAGATATACCAGAGAATATGCATTTTTAACCATTGGTTCCCTCTCCCAGTTGGAGGATACCTTTTATGAAATTCCAAACATAGCGTCGCTATTATGGAAGGCTGTTGCTGGCGATACAGTTGGTGTTACTTTGCACAGTTGGAAACACATGATCAACAGTTGTTTAAGAAGTGTTGTGAAGTTCTGCCCACTGAAGTTTGTGGATCTGTTTATGGCTGAATTATTACCAAAGGTGTTTACAGATCTCGATAAGTTATTGGTTTCTAAATGGGAAAAGGTAAATCTGACTGGTTTACAATTGATGGGCAATGAAGATGATGAAACCCTTTCGGAGGAAATGATGGAGGAGCATATGTTGAGACAATTAACTGCCACTGTAGTCAGATTGTTGATGGATATTTCCGGGCAAATCAACTCCAAAAACGTTTCGGAAACTCAAATTGCAAATCACCTTTTAATTGTTCGGAACAAGGAAGTTATGGCTCCGTTTTTACAACTTTGTTGCCATCTTATTTCTTTCAAGGATACCAAATGTTCCTTCAACACCATTTTGGTCGTTAGAAAGGTGTTGGAGGCCATTTTATTGAAAGATGATGAAGTTGATAAATATCTCTGTGATCATTTACTCAAGTCTTTGCTACAGGTCTTGTTGGATGAATATTTTGTGGAGACACACGGAGAAGCTGCTGTTGCGTTGACTACATTATACTGCTCTTTAAGATCCAAGAGTGATTACCCTGCTAGAATGATTGTTCAATCGTTACCAAACATAACAACTCAACATGTGAGCAACTTTGAGAGGTTGTTGGTGAATTCGAAGTGCTTGAAGCACCAACGCTCAGCATTGTTGGAGTTGGTTAGGATTTCAAAGGAAAATGGCGCTGGTTCTCAGGATTACGATGAAATGAGCAAGAGAAAGAAGCAGTTGGAAGCAGCTGCTGCTGCAGCACGCAAGAAAAAGGCCACCGGGGTTGATGTTATGAATGATCCTTTTACAGAAAATGGTGCTTTAGATAATCTTTTCGGTGATGATACATAGATATATCAATAAAAAAGAAAGTATAGTATAGTAGGTCGTGGCAAGTTCAATTTCGTGGGCTCCGCACCAGAAATCGAAATTTGATTATCATAACACAGCACACAAAGCACAATTAGCCTTGGTTAAACTAGTAGATAACCTTGTTTAGAAAATGCCAATAAAGTCACTTGAGTCGTACTTGTTTGAAAGGAAATTGGCTAATACCAGTTCCATTGAGATCTTACAGAATGCCACCATTGGAATTGATGCTGAACACTATTTGAGCAGAATTTATACTTTCAAGAAGGAACAATTCTTGCCAGGAATTGGAGGAGTTCCTAGTTCGTTAAAGGAGTACATTCAATCTGATTTGCATGTATTCAAAGAATTCAATATTAAACCTATATTTGTGATTTCTGGGTTGAACATTCAATTACAGAATACTGAATATAAGACTAATGAGTTATCGCCGCAAGAACAGCATCATGAGACTAGCTGGGTCAACTTGGGAAACAAACAACCATATACATACAATAATACCTTTGAATCGTTCAGATTATTCACCGACCCATTACCGGTAAGACCTATGATCCACGATTTGATCAAGTATTTCATTGCAATGGGTGTTGATTATATGATTGCTCCGTACGATGCATCGTTCCAATTGTCGTACTTGCAACAGAATAACGTTATTGACACAATCTACGGATCAACTGATTTGTTGTTGACCAAAATTGACAAATTTATATTGGGAATGGAATTCCAATCCAAAGACTTTAGATTCATTGATAAAAATAAGGTATTAAGCGAATTGAACTTGACTGAAAGACAATTCTTGGACTTGAGTTTGATGGTTGGATGCAACATTCAACCAACTACGTTCCCCAACTTTCCACCTTTACCTAAGCCAAACCCAGTACAACCATACCCACAGTTGAGTTACTTTAAGTTGGGATTGGACATTGTTTACCAACTCAACTCATTCAATAATGGAACCGATTTGTATGGATACATTGCCAGTCTCAACGATCCAAGTTTATTGGAGTTGTACTTTAAAGGACATTCTGCTATCAAGTACCTTCCTATTTTGAACAAAGAAGGATACATTGAGTTGTATAACGTTGAAATGGCCAAGTTGGGAGTTACCACTAATGTTGACTTTATTCAAGATGAGGAAACCCAAGAGGATACCAAGGCAGTCAAGGTGCCAAACGACATCCATGACATAATATCCCAAAGATTACCACCTGAATTGTACTTTTACCAATCGTTCGGGTTGCTTCCTATTGACTTGTTGGAAGCCATCACCCGCGGACAGTTGGATATCAGACCTCCATTGGAAACCGGAATCAATGAGACTTACCGTAAATTGATTTCGTCCAAGTTTTACGTTGATTTGTTAGACCAGCAAACCAACTTGTTGACCCAGTTATTGGCTAGATACTACCAGGTCAAAAAAGTTAAAGTCAAGTATTGGTACCGTCCAACTCCTATTGAGATCAACAACAGAATCATGCCTTCTATCTCCAAAAGATTGGACAAGGTGTTTATCCAAGATGACAAGTCCAGTGGGTCTTTTACTTTATCAAAGTTCTTCAAGAACTTGAAGGATACCGCGGAATACAAGTCCGACAAGTTGATCAAGAGTGAAGAGGGCATTGTTTCGACGATTTTCTTGAGGGCTTTAATCTTGTTGGAAGTTGTGGATGAGAAAACACATGATTTGAAAATCATTGGAAAAATCTTAAGAAAGTTTGTTAGCCAAGTGGACATTTCAGAAGATGACCTTTCCCATTTGATATTGGTGTTGTTCTTGATCAAATCTGATACTTTCAAGTTGAACGATATCCATGCTGAGTTTTCCAGTGTTCCACCATCCTCCAAGTATACCGGTGAAGATGGAGAATTGACCCTGACCGAGAACTCGTACATTGCATTGATCTCACGTATTTTCTCACTCCACAAGTTTAACGTATCACCAATTAACTACCAAGGTCCTATTTCTAGAAACTTGCTAAACTTTAGATCTCATGTCCACTTCATTTCTGAGAACATTGTGAACACCATTCAATGTTTGTTGGTTGACTTTATTGTACACCAAGAAAACAATGAAATCAAGACAACTTACAACAGTAAGAGTGACTGGTATAAATTAATTAACCAGTTGCCATTTTTTAAGGACATTAACAACACCTTATTGGGAGTTGTTTCTGAAATCTACTTTTCAGTTGCAGCCAAACACCAAAAGAAGCATGGCGCGGAAGAAGCAAAGACAAAGGCAAGAGATCATTTATTGAACTCTGTTTACCAAGTCAAGAGCTTAACTTTCAATATTAATGTACATGGGTTGAACTCAATCACCTCTGCACAATTATTGGAAGATTTTGAATCTGGTGTGAAATTTTGGAAAAATTTCTATTCATTGGCCAAGATTATTAATGAGGAGGACAAGTCATTGATTGATGATTCTTACTTTAAGATAATTCTGGAAGCTGATGAATGGTTGGTTAGCCTTGTATAGAGATTAACATTTCCATAAGAAATTGTAGTGACTAAGGCTAAATGCGCACAAACTCACTAAGTATTTACATTCACCTGTGTGTTGGTACACACTTACGTATTGACACACGCTTACTCCTAAACACTCACGTACTAACACATACTCGCGCTTACACGTATTCACACACTAATACGCACTTCTCAAGCATATCAACTTGAAAGTGCGAAGTGAAAAATTGATGAAACAAAACACCCCAAAAGCTATTAGAGGAATCTTCTCGAGGCTTTGGTCAAAAGGTACCAATGAAAGTAAGATCCAGATCTCAAGTAAACCAAGTATAGTTGGTGGAGGCCCATTTGCGGAACTTCCTCAATTCAAAGCATTGGGTAAGCTTATCAATGTAACCATGCCGGCGGCATCCAGCATACACATCCGAAAGAGCTCGTTGGTTGCAGTTGATGGTGATATTCTGCAGTTGAGCAACCGGAACGTGGGGGATTACCAAGAGATGAAGACCTCGAGTGCGTTGTCGTTAGCAGTGAGTGGGAATGGGAATTATTCGATCATTGATATCAAAGAAAAAGAAAGATGGATCATAATGAATGGAAGGAATTTGGTCTCATGGAGTGGATTCAACCTCCAAGTGGAAAGAGTAAGGTTCTTGAAGAAGTTTCAAACATATCAGACACGAGGCCAGGGGGTCATCATCATAGACGACCGCTCACAATTATTTGAATTATCGTTAAAGGACGGAGAGGAAATCTGGATCAACCCTAATAGTTTTGTAGCCACCTCAGTCAATGCCATAAACTTTGGTGTGTTACAGAACGGAATATTGGATAACGGAATATTACAAAAAATATTCAGCACCAAACTCCTTGTCAATGCCAGGAAAATAGTGATGGAAAACATACAGAAAATGTGGATCTTGATCGGATCATACCCATTACAATTTAAAATTAAAGGCCCAGGTAAGGTATTGTTGAACTCGAACAAAGCAGTTTTAAACGGTGCCAAATTCACAAGGCTGGAGATGCATAGTATTTTATTTAAGGGGGTGAACACTCCCACTAAAAAAGCATGAATTGTTTGTTAGCGAGAATGTACTTCGCGTATATCGGGAGTGCACGTGACCGCCGTTGCGGTTGCTACTACATAGCTATGTAACATTGGAAAGGAAAACACGACATTTAGTATAGACATAGACATACATGGCGCAGTCTCCCGGGAGAAGGCTAATCTAATAAATTTTTACGATTTTCTTTTTTTAGCGTGAAGATAACCAACTACAACGAAGGGTTAAAAAATATCTTGTGGTATTTATATAAACAGTAACGCTTGGTATTTTTTTTTTTTTTGTTGGCTTTATATGAGAATAAATGGAGATATCGAAAATCACGAGTTCTTGTGAATGGGAATACTTTGCGAAGGGGAATGCGAATATTCTCTTCCAGTACACTGGGAGTAATGATTACTTGAAGTGGAAATTGCTTCGAGTTCGATTATCGAAGGAGGAAGATCAATACATCTCCACATGTGAATTGTATGACTTTATTGAGTTAACATGCAAGCACTTGTTTCAAAATGAGATCATTGATATCCAGTTAGTTGTACTAACAACCGATTTTATTAATAAGCTTAATCATAATCTAATGGTGAAGGAGCGATATGGGCTTTTGATTCCAAATATAGTGAATAGAAATTACACGAAAATTGAACTACTGAAGTACTGTCAATTTTACTATGACGAGAATAGAGGAGATTCCGTGGTGTTTGACATCAAACCGAAATGGTTGTATGATAACACCAGCTCAAACTATTGCCGAACATGCAGTTTAAACCAAATTAAGAACCTTAAACGACAATTTTGTCCCTTGGACTTATTATACAAGAATACATTAGAGCAGGCATTGCATGATATTTTCGAGCCAATTCCAAAGGAAGTGTTAAGGAGTATTCAAGATGACAACAAGTTCCCAATCTACGATCTTTTCCGGATATACTCGGATAATCCTAACAACGTCTTTCAAAAGTTGAAGAGACATCAACAGGTTAACAATGAAAAGGATTTGATCCGTAACATCATGTCAAAAAATGATGTGCTGCTGAACCTACAGCTTATAATGACATTACGAGACGTGGGGGTGTTCTTAAAGTTTGAAAAGTATGATCGATACAACAATCTTCATAACTCTCAGAACAATAAAAAGAACATTATTGATTTCAATGGGAAGTTCTTGGTAACTTGTAACATTTACGACCTTGATTTGAAATCAAACATGAAGTATACTCACTGGTTGGAGGTTGAAGAAAAAATAAGAAAGGTTAACAATTCCTCAAACCCTAATTGGAGGCACTGTATTAGAGTTAAGAGTGATGGTAAGAGTCTAGACCCTCTACAATAATCAAAAGTTTATAAGATTATATGAAAAAAACATATTCATAGTTAAATTCTCCCCTTTACCAGACATCTTCTTGATATCTATTTTGAACTTTGAAAGATCTGATCAATTCAGCAGCCTTTTCAAAAGAAATATCTCTTTCCTTAGCAATAATCTTACCCAAAGTAGTTTGCACTTCTCTGGCCATTCTAGAAGCATCACCGCACACATAAATAAAGGCACCTTCTTGTAACAATGTGTTTATTCTAGATCCTTGTTCAAGCAATTTGTCTTGAACATAAACCTTTTTGTTACTTTGTCTAGAGAAAGCTGTAAAGATTTCAAACTTGGAGCCCAAAGTTTTAGAATATTGAGGCCATTCTTCCTTGTATAAGAAATCATCACTTTCATTTCTGCACCCGTAGAATAACAATGATTCTCCGACCTTGGCATCATTCTTTTCAACTTGTGCCACTCTTTCTCTGATGAACCCTCTAAATGGTGCAACACCGGTACCAGGACCAATCATGATGATGGGAACAGTCGTGCTCGAAGGCAATTTAAAAGTAGATCTTCTAACGTGGACTGGCAATTTGTGGTTGGAAAACTTGCCATGAGGACCCTTCAAATCATAATGTACAATAGGGGTGGTTTTGCTTTTGTTTTGGTCAATCTCAATATTCTTCAACAAGTTGGTCACAACACCTGTCACATCTCTTCCGTCAACCTTCTCAGCTTCAACGACAGCTGTAATGTTAATGTTGGTCTTTTCAGACAATGAACTGGAAGAAATGGAGTAGTATCTAGGCTGTAAATGTGACACAAACTCAATGATAAAAGTGAATGGAACATTGGACCACGAAACACCCTTGGAAAGGTACAACAATGCATCCGCAATGTTGAACTTTTGGCTGGTGATTTTTTCTGCAAAGAGAGCCTTGTCCCCTCCAATCTTTAAAGTCAACTCCTTGGTTTCTGGGTTTGGTGCAAACCCAGCAATCTGCAGAAGCAACTGTCTGGAGATTGGGCCAGAGATTTCCAAGTGATGCTTGACTACGGCCTCATAAGTGACTGGAGTGTAAAATGGAACGTGCACGGTGGAATCCTTGGCCTTCAATTCAAATGCAGAGCTCAATTGTTCACTGCTCAATCCAAAAGCCTTAGAGAAGTTGTTGATGTTTTCAATCGAGTTGGAAGGCCAAACAGCCAAGTGGTCACCAGTGGAGTATCTCAAGTTGGACTCGGAAATATCAAAGTCAATGTGGACACATGATCTATCCTTACCGCCAAATAATTCCTTGGAGACACTAACTGGAGCCAAGTATGGGTGAGTGTGGTTGAATGGCCCTTTGGTCAAGTCGTCCACTCCCAAAACATACTTCTTGGATGGCTCACCATGGGAAATGTTTTCAGCATACTCGTCGACTTCAGTAAGTTCAAAAGATGGTTCGTACTCCATCTCTCTTTCTTCAAAGTTCAAGTCGTTCTTCAAGGTTTCGAAAAGATCATCCTTCCAACTCAAGAAATCCTCATCCAATGATCCCTTTCCGTCATCTCCCATGCCGGTCTTGTAAAATTGCTCAGCGCCCAAAGATTCAAATTTGTTGTCCAAGATCTTTGCAATTTCGTTATAGAATTCATATGTGGAGTTACCCAAACCAAAGATGGTATATTTCAAAGTGGATAATGTATCGGCATCATTGTTCAAGTACTCAAAGAAATCAATGGCGTTATCTGTTGGTTCACCTTCCCCGTAAGTGGCAACAAGGAAAAATGTCAATACATCACTATCAATCTCATGCAAATTGTCAAAGTCGTAGTCGGCAAAATCAACGGTAATGGTTTTCAATCCAAATCTGGTACTCAACTCCTTAGATAACTTGGTTGCATAATCTTCGGCGGTACCGGTCTGCGACCCATAAAACACAATCGCATTCTTGTTGTTGGTTTTAAGAGTCTGAATCAAGTTACGAGAACCTGAGGATGAGGAATCCATAAGAAATCCTCCTTCATTACTCTTGCTTGGGAAAATGTAATCCTTACCCAAGTAAGCAACTACTGCGACGGCTAAAGCAATCAATACAGTCAAATCCAATGTGTCTAATGCCATACTTTTCTTAATTTATGAGAAAGAAAATTAATGTTCTAATATACGATTTTATTCGGCGCGTGAGTTCGCAAGACTGTCTACAAAAAAATTTCATGAGCTGTTCGAAACGTGGAGATTTTTCGTCATCTGGCATTTGCTATATAGGCCTATGTATGTGTACCAAATAAGGTGATTGGTTACTGAGGAATTTCCCGTTCCCGCATTTAGGAAGTTAAAAAAATTTTGCGACACAATCAAAAGTGGGGGTTGAATCTTCACGTGAAGTTTTCAGGTTCTGATTGATGATCTCTCTCCTCTTCTGTCGTGCATCTGAAAGGATCTATCATTTCTTTTGTAATATCAAACGCCTTTGCTAGCACAAGCTGTAATTGGTCAAGTATCGTATTCGTAAAGGCTGTCCCATAAACCATGGTTATGACCTTTAGGAAGGCGCTGGGATGGAATTCCACTATCGCCCTTTTCCCCATGGTGTATGATTTCATGTCTTCTTCTTTGCTCTCAATCAAGTAATCCTGCCTAATTAACTCAGCAAGAAATTCATCCACAGTATAATAAAAGATCTTCTTATCCATCCCAAACCTCTCAAGCTCTTTTCGAAGCTCCTCGTACATCATCTTGTTATCATATATTATTATCATGCATAGTATTAATGTCAATACCCCTTTGGTTTTTATCGCCGTTTTGGATACTTTAACCTGCTTGATGGCCAAGCCTATCGCTTCTTTCGCTTGATCCGATAAGCAGCTAATCAACATCAATGGTGGCTTGCTTTTGTTCCCCATGCGGGGCACTTCCACCAACGTAAGCCCGTACACGTCTTCTAGTTCCGCTTTGGCTTGTGTTATTATGCATTCATACCCATACTTTTTGTAGCTGCTAACTTCTTTAATGTGATCTCTTCTAATAAATTGATTTTTGAGTTCTTTACTCATTATTATCCTTATGGCTTGACTTACCAGGTTTTGAAGTTCAATGTCTTCTTCATTTTCCTGTTCGACTTCTGGTGTAGGTGTTGGTGTTGACATTTGATTTTAGCGATGCCCTGCATATTATTTTTAATGATTTATGGGTTGATATATTATTTGTGTACTTTAAGATCTTTATGTGTTTTAAGAATATTTATGTGTTTAAAGTTTATGTGTATATAAGAATTTTATGTGTTTATAAGAATTTTATGTGTTTATAAGAATTTTATGTGTTTATAAGAATTTTATGTTTTTATAAGAATTTATGTGTTTATAAGAATTTTATGTACTAATAAGGATATGCTACGTTTACAAAGATGTTATTGTACAAAGTTATGTATAATATACTTTCTCAGAATACAAAGAATACCTTGTAATGCTCAATGTACTCTTCCTTCCTCGGATCCTTTAACCTTTTATGCTCATTTTAAAACACAAAATTATATTTGCGGAAAATGGCTGCAAATTAATAAAAATGTACAACTCTTCAAACTTAACATTTAAATTCAAAGCAAACTTAAGAACCATTCAATCATCTTTAGATGTTCCATTCGAACCACCTTCAGACCCTAAGATGTCATTCAATGAAAAGGTTCTGAATTGGATTATGCAGATTCCTTATCATTATAGCAATTCGCAACTCCATATTGAGTGTTTCTCTGGAACACCAGCATTTACCGTCACAGATCGTTATATGTGTTCCTGCTCATTTGTTGAGATGGACGCAGAAGCGACATTGGATTTACATTCCAGAATGGTTAGCGGTCAAGATACTACAAGGTACCAGCAGGAGCCGGAACTTGTGATTGATGGTGAAACTCGAATGAGAAATATCCAAGATACCTGTTGGCAATTAAATTATCTTGATTAGGTATGTATGTAAATTATAAAACAATGTCCAAGGCATCGATCTCAAAAGTATCTCCTTCAACCTCATTAATAACAGGGTAATGTGGCACAAGTGTATCACTCGACTGAATATACAAATTATTGTACATCTTCCAATATGGAGTCCGCACCTTTCTAGCCGGATGATACAACCCGGCCCATAAGTAGTTTGAAAACATTCCCACACCAATGACCATTCTAACAGCATCTATACTCTCGAGAATACGCTGGATAACATGAGGAGAGGTCTCAAATGCATTGGGTAATAGTAAATTCAAAAAATGCAAGAACACCTGAGCACTTTCGTTGTTGACCAATCCGTAGCTGTTCATGGCCATGTGCTTGACGACGGTGGCGGCAGTCTGTCTGTGGACAAGGTCTCTATCTATCAATGCATCTTCAATCAACGGGGTGATTGCATAGATGTAATCCTTGGCCACTGCACCATCGATATACTCAAACAAGAAACTGAGAGATTTCAAGATACCGTTCTGCACATTTTTCTCTGGCATTCTATACTCGTTCATAATAGAAGGTAACACAGTGAATGGCAAACATGTTTCGGCCACAATCCCTATAGCCACCGCAGTACACACTCTCAATTGTCTTTCTTGCACACGAAGATTGTTGAGCAACATGACAATAATATCCTGAGGACCGATGGTTTTAGCTATGGCCCCAAAGGTTTCGTTCGCAACAATACGAATCCGCTTCTTGGTTGATTTTAACAACTCCAACAACTCAAAACAGATTCTCATCCATTCTTTGGCATTGATGGTGTCGCCGTTCTTGGTGGCAATTGAACCAATCAACCGCACACAGGATTCCTGGACCTTTTCTTGTCGGTTCTTCAAGATAGGCGTCAACGAAGGCAAGATTTGGTTCACCGATGGATTGTCCATCGTGTATAATCTGGACTTGTCCACGCTTTCGATACATGCATGCAAGGCCGATATAATCGAGCCCAAAACATCAGGATAAACCTCTCCCAACGATTCATACAAAATCAATATCAACTTCATCAATAAGTCGTCATCAGGGTTACACTTTTTGATCACAGGCGCAAGCACCACTATCAAATCTGCAGCCTGTTGTCTGGTTTCTGCAGATTCATTTTTGAGACGATACAATACAGAACTGACAATTGAGTTGATATGAGGTTGCAACCGCGTGGATAATGCTTGTGCTATCGACTTGAAAACTTGTAAATATACTTTATGCAGAGTGGACTGTTCTTGGAATGCAAACAAAATACCATCGATTAATTGAACCTCCAAGTCTTCCGGCACGGCTATCATTTCCTCCGGAAGAGTAGCCACCATTTTGTTGATAGCTTCGATGGCCAACTTCCTCAATGGTTCGTTATTGTCTTTAGTATACACAACAATGTTATCAAGAACAAGTAGAAAGTTGAATTTTTTAGCAATCATCACAGTAGCATCAATGAGAAGTCTAACGATTTGATTCGAGTCAGATGCACTTCTTCTATTCCAAAAGTTCTTCAAGAACGGCTGCAAAATCTCCCGGTTGTAATCTTTGACAATTTTTTTTGTAATAGGCAACGAAACCAAGATTTTAAGAATAGTCTTTTTCATATCTTCATCTGGAGTCCCAAATTCTCTAGTTATCACGTAAATCAATTCTTTACTGTAATAGTTTGTATACTCCTCATAGTTTGAATCATACGTCATTAATGGCAAGATCGAGCCCATTGCTTTCAAGAAGCTAGCCAAAGCCTTACCTCTATGTTTTTTAATACCATACCAGATCGGTTCGAGGACCCTTTCGAACGATTCCATACCATATGGCGATACACTGTCGGCTAACTGGGATAAGGTTAAGCCTGTAATTACTTTAACCTGAAGAATCTCATCATTGAGTCCGATTGACACGATATCCACCAATTGAGATAAATGAGGTAAAAGTGAAGAGCCATTTCCTTGCCCTAATAAAATACACAACTGCTGTACAATCTTAATTCCTGTGTGTCTAGCCATCCAGTTTTTCTTTGATTTGATCACAGCCTTGAGGAAAGGAATGAATGAGGTAAGTCCCAGCGTGTTTGCCACTATAGCAAACACTCTGGAGGTGATGTTTCTGATATACTCATCAGCATGATCCAAATCAGGCCGCAAACTAGAAATCATACTAGCCAAACCAACGGTATTTGTCAAGTTCGAGATAAACTCTCTGGCTTCGAGTCTCAAGGTGAAGTCTTCATCGATCAACAACGGCGATATCACCACAAGAACTTTGTGTGTGTAAGGCTTGACAGAGTCACCTAACTGGTATAATACCCTACCAAGTAATTTAACCAATATATGTCTTTCTTGTTCATCCAACGACGGCTCCACAAGAATCGGCAAAGTAATACTAAATAAGATCTTAGCACCAAACTTTTTGGCACTTTCGGTCATCAACCGCAAAGAACGTTTCCGCAATATACCATTACCGTTTTTGATCTTGAGTAAAAGTGTCAAAGCTTGGAACTCAAGCTTTTCCTCCGACACCAAGTCCGACTCTTTTAATGTGATTAATTTACCAAAATATTTCATGTCTTCTTGTTTGAAGAATTGTAAGCCTGTTACGCCTGGGATATCGGTTGGTCCGATTAATTGTAGGTCTGGCTTAGTATCCTGTGGGATATAATACTGTACATCCGTAGAATTATACCCAACTGGAGGATTAACTTTCACATACCCAGGAGGCAAGATTTTATCTAGAATCTCGTCCGTTAATAGCAAGCCCTGAGTGTTTCTTTCGTATTCTTCGGCAGTAACATCCCACCTCACCTTTCTCTTTCTAGGTTGGTCAATTTGCTTAACGGTTTCCATGTTTCTGTCCTCCATGATTTGCTTGTACGATTTGACAGTTTCAAGGTTAAAGTCAATGGCACGCTTGTAGCGTTGTTTGTTGTAGTCATTCTCGTTGGTGACCAACAAATCTTGGGACCGTACAACCTCTTCTTTGTCATACTCATCCTTCAACTCTTGTACAAGAGCAGAGGGAATCGTGTATGTTGGTTTACTCATATTTATTTTTTTGAACTCATCTTAAAAAAACATGTCATCTCAAAGCTCCATAGTATTGCTCAACCGACTTCTAACGTTGAAGGAAAACTCTCCGTTCTTGTTAGTTTTGGATAGCTTGAAGCAGTCTTCATACCATTTGGTAAACGAGTTCGCATCTAAATCCCTGAACATCGTGTATTTATCGTTTGAAACGTTGAATAGACCTGAGTATGCAACTGAATTCCATGATTGTTTACGGTTATCAATCACGGAGATTGTAGGTCTCGTTCCAAAGACAAATACAAAGACTCTTATCATTATAGACTCTTTGAATTACATTCCTACTGAAAGTCTTACCCAATTCATAACTGCCTTAAGTCACCCATCGTATACGATCTTGGGTGCTTTGCATACCAATATCCCACAGCCAACTACAGGAAATTATCCATCTTCCATCAACATTTTATCATACATAGCCAGTGCTATTTTCGAGGTGGATTCATTGAGTACCATTGATGAGGAAGTTTTGGATGCAAAAATCAACGCACTTGATGTACCTGTGGATAACACATTAAACAGCCCAATTTTCAAACTTACCCTTACTAATAGAAGAAAGTCAGGTAGATCGCTTATTTACAACTACAAGATCAACACCACCACACATGAATACGAAATATTGAAGGCAGCAGAAAAGGTGGATGCTGAAGATGAAAGCTTGTTGAAGAACCTTACAACATTTAATTTAACTACAAGCAGTAAAGAAAAATTGGCTAGAGAACAGGTTGAATTACCATACATGGGAGCACAAGAAAACCCCGGGTCCATGGGAGGAGCGATTGTTTACGAATATGAAAAGGACGATGATTATGATGAGGAGGATCCTTATGAAGACCCATTCTAAATAATAATATACAATACCCTACTTCTTTATTAACGACTTAACTTTGGCGATTTTTTCCTTCAAACGTGCACTCAACTTCTTCAACTTGGAGTCTTTGGTGAGCTCGTCCAATTCCTCTTCTGTGATGACCTTTTTAGTCAACAAGTTGAACAATGAACCAAAGGCTAACGAGAACACTGTACACGTTAAGATGATCACGTTGTAAGGCATGGAAAAATCTGGTGTTGGTAGAGTAAGCAACAAGCTGGTGGTACGTAATTGATAAGTGGAGTGGTCTCTGTTGTAGACTGTGATAACGGCAGGCTCAATTGCGAACCCGTGGTTAGCATCAGGTGGGTATTCGTGGTAGAACAACAAAGACTTGTCGAATTCATAAGTGAGTGTCAAAGTCAGGAAGGGAGGCAATTCGACCGAAAGCTCAAAGTGCGAAGGTCTTTCTCTATCCACAGCGGGTTTGAAATATCTTTCCTTTATGAGACTGTCCCCACTCTGATGAACACCTTTCAAAGTAACAGTAGCTTTTAGTGTGTTCAAGTATAACCTCATGTACCATGGTAAACTCTCAAAGTACAGGAATCTAACTGATTCGGTGGACGAAGGGTTTGTGAGAGTCACACGGAACCCACCTTTATCTTGAGAGTAGCCGGTCAACGATCTCGACACCTTGATCGGAGGAGTGACAATGGGTAACGTGATGGTACTATTTTTGGTGACAAACTCAATATCTAAATCGTCGACGGAGGTTACGTACTCTTCAATGAGACGGCCTCCGTTTGCAACGGAATGGTTGTTGAAGTTCACATCCCACGAAGGGTCAATGTGTACTCTAATCTTGGTCGATTCTCTATCATTTTCAAACGCAGACCCTCTAATTTTTCTTCCGTAGATGGTGTCCAAACTCCAGAACAAATCTGTTGGATCGTCAACAGGGAAACATTGCCAAATGTTGAAGGGTTTCGATTCATCACACACCAACTCGGCACCTGGAGTGGGTTTTGGAATACCTCCCTCTAACCTCTTCCGTTTGGATCTGATGATATCCACAATGTTATTCACTGTCTGCTCCAATCTCATTTTGCACGAGTCGCTGTCACATACAGTGGTCACATCAATGGACATCCCATGCCATAACGAATCAAAGATCTTGTGACCATCTAAAAGGGTTGAAATACCAGCTTTACCTCTAGTTGGTAACATTTTCAAAAATGGAGTCAAGTTCTCCGTACAGATCGGTTCACTTGGCAATGCTGCTCTCAAGTGATACAACTTGTTTTCACTTTTCAGTGTGAAACTCCCACTAATACTTGTTCTTGGTGTGGTTGTGATCGAGTCATCAATGAAATTCAACGAAGCACAAAAAAATCCAGACAATGTCTTGGATAACTTGAACCAATTTGCCTTAGCTTCCTCCAAATTAGGAGCCTCAATCACCGCAGAAACCTCCACTCCGGTGCCTCCACTTTTAAGTCCATTCAATGGTAAACTTCCCCACGACTCGGCGTCCCACCAACCCTGTCCGAATCTCAAATGCAATTCTCTAGCGTTGGCCGCCTGTATAATATGGCCCAATGCCTTTGGAAAGTAGGTATAATGCGAAGAAGCTTCGATCCCACCTTTGATTCTACTTTCTTCATCTTGATACTCCAACTTGAACGGTAATGATTCTATCTCAAATTGAAATGAGGTCAGCAACGTGTTCCTAGGAAGTGGTTTTAAGTCTAGCGACTCATTGTAATGTTGATGTCCCTCAACAATCAGCAACCCCAATAATAGTATTCCCAAAAGTTGCATCATCAATATTCACTTTGATTTTCGAACATCTGTCAAGAGGGACTGGATGTCGTGGCCCACGCGCGCTCGCGCTCGCACTCCGCGACATTGTTTGTTTTGATTCACGTAAAAATGAAAAACAAAAAAAAAACCACTAGAACCCAATGCTGAGTTCACACTCAGACGCCAATATCATCGAACTACACAAGGAGAACATCCAGCCTTTACATGGAGGTAGATCTATATCTAAACTTTCCGTTGGACTCAAAAACTCCATGAAATCGTTGGGTGCTCATAAAGACATGTTGAAGAAAGAAAGAGAAGCGTTTGAAAATGACTTGAATAATATCGAAGACCTTGATGATCCCTTGGATTACTTTATCCAGTACATTTCATGGATTCACTCTAATTATCCACTGGGTGCCAACGCAGAAAGCGGGTTGTTGCCTCTTCTCGAAAAATGTACTTCATTTTTCCGTGATAACCTCCAATATAAGAACGATGCCAGGTATTTAAAAGTTTGGTTGGAGTATACCAACTTTTCAGACTCTCCCAAAGATATATTTGTTTACTTGGCGAAGAAGCAGATTGGATCTCAATTGGCTCTTTATTATGAGGAGTTTGCGCTCTATCTAGAGAGAAATGGCAAGAATTCCGATGCTTCGACAATATACGAGCTTGGGATAAAATCAAAGGCCAACCCCTTGGCTAGATTGGAACGGTCTTATGCTAGTCACAGAGAAAGAACAAAGGGGGTGGTTGAGCATTCTACAGTCAGAAATGCACTCGCTGTAAAAACAGGCGATTCCGTGTTGCCGTCCTCTCCAGCTTCGCGCCCCATCAAAAAGCAGAAACTTCTGGTGTTTAAAGATGAAGAGGAACAGCCTAATATCATGCAGGCGATTTTCCAGGAGACTCCTGTTTTGGGTGACTTTGGAACGGTTAAGTCAAGAGTTAAGGAAAATGTGTTTACTTCAAAACCTTGGGCGGGAGAGATTCTTCGCCAAAAAGCCCCCACTCTTGAAAGGCTGTCGTCGACCAGCTCAGCCAAGTTTTCGGTTTATAGAGATTCCGATGAGCAGGTGACTCCTCCTCCTCAAAATACCCCCACTCAACAGACCATTTCCGATCCGAAATCCGGTCTTGTACACACATTAATTAACAATCCAGGAAAGAAACCTGAAAAGGTTCATTTGAATATTGACTTGTTATACACTAAAAACGAGGAGTTTTGTCCTTTGGAGCTTTTAATTATGTCTCGACAGAATGAAGAGTTTACTGAGATTGCAACTCAATCGGATAACCGAGAAAATGAGGAAAATCCGTTTGATAAACCTTCATCCCCTACCATCACCATGTATTCTAGAATGGCCAACCATGAAGTGATCAACATGTTTAATGATGCAGCGCATGAACTTAACTCAGATGATGAAAATGAATTGCCCGTTGATATTGCCGAACAAACAACTAATTATGATGGTTTTGTAACTGAAACCATCCACCAACTCCCCCCAATCCCGACTCCTCCCACTGATAAGGAGGATAACGGAAGTTCCCCATTTGTCGACGAACCTTCATTTGATAACTTGGTTAATCCAGCAAAAAGTTCAACACGAATCGAGTTGTTGGAGAAACTACCCATTCCTCTTTCTATCTACCCTGGTTATAATGAAAATGCAATTACAATCTCGAGGTTACTCAAATTTAAAGCAATCACTAATGATGATAAGCTTATCAATAAAGGCTCCCAATCCGCTTTGATAGACTTTTGTGGGGATGAAATCTACTGTTTGTGTCAAGAATTGGGAACTGGTGGCTACGGAGTAGTGTATCTTGTTGAGACGGGTTCCACAGGCGCACTCAAAGCCATGAAAATCGAATCTCCTGCCTCTCAATGGGAATTCTACATTTTAAACCAAGTCCACAGAAGACTTATTGGCCAGGAAAAATCTTTATCTCGTTATATCATTAAACCTGATGCCTTTTATCACTTTCAAGATGAAAGTTATTTATTCATGGAGTATTATTCTCAAGGTACAATTCTTGATGTGGTCAACCACTACTCCCATCAAAACAGCCTGGTGGATGAACTGCTTGCAATGCTCTTTACAGTTCACTTGATCAAATCTATTGAAATCTTGCATAATAACAAAGTCATCCATGGTGACCTCAAGGCTGATAATTGTATGATACGATTTGAAAGAAATGTCGATCTTCCAGAATCTTTTCACCCAACAAATGGTTGGGATAAAAAGTCCATCACTTTAATTGATTTTGGTAGAGCTATAGACTTGTCAATCTTTAATAACGATGTCCAATTTATCAGTGACTGGGTTACTGATCTGCAAGATTGTCAGCAAATGAGGGAAAACAAACCTTGGACTTACGAAGCTGATTACCACGGTTTAGCTTGCATTATTCACACCTTGTTATTTGGGTCCTATATAAAAACTAGGAAAATAGGAGATGAACTTGTATTAGAATCACCATTGAAAAGATACTGGCAATCTTCAATGTGGGATTCTTTATTCCAATTCTTACTCAATCCCTATGAACCAGACACTATCATCAAAAGGCCTTTGGTTGGTGAATTAAGAACACAAAGGTTAAAGTTTGAAAACTGGTTATCTGAGAATTCGAAATCAAAGAATCTTAAAAACATTGTTACTAATTTGGAACATGACTTATCCAAGAAAAACTAAAGTCATGACTATATTGTCATTAATTGCATATCTTAATTATATAGTTAAGAAGAATAAACTAAGCCATTTTGACGCGTTCTTCCGTCAAATTATTCAATCTTTCATCAATAATAGCATCAATCTCCTCATCGGATGACTCATGTCTCTTTCCAAACCTTCCTATTTCCCACACAGACTTCTTTTTTATCTTAAACCTAGCCCCACTAGGTAATACTTCGTAATCACCTTCGATGTTTCGTTCAAACCCTCCACTCTTGATAGCCTCTCCGGCATCACTTGGAGGCAATTCGAATTGATGAGGATTCGTCCCTTTTCGCTTTCTTTGAAAGGTTCCCGTAGACTCATCATCCTCTAACCGAACACTATTGGTAACATTGCCTTTAATATTGACCCCAAACAATTTTCCAAGTTTAGTTCTTACTGTAGATGGATCCTTAGGAAAGGTCCACCCTTGATGTAATTCCTTATATGATAAGTTTTCAAAGATTCTCCTCATACCCAAATCCTGTTCAAATAATCTAAAAAGATCATCATCACTAGGATAGAACATGAATTTAAACACTTTCAAAAGAATATCAAAGAGTATAACAATAGTAATAAGTGCCAATAATGTAGCCCACCAACTTGGATCAGTACCAAACTCTTCTAATCCATAAGCAACAAAGAAAATCTCAGAGTTCTTCAGTCTATAAAGCATCATAATCAAAACATTCCATATCCCATACCCTCCAACAGATATTATAAAGGCTGCAAATGCAAACCAATGTCTGTTTTGCATCTCCAAAAATTCACACTTAGCGTTGATAACTATAGTTAACGTTGCAAACGCAAGGTTACCCAAAGGAAACGTGGAGTTGTCGACAAGAGCTGTGAAACCCCAGGTGTAATACGCGAGAAAAGATATCCCAACACTTTGAAACGCTGCAAGAATCATCCATGAAATGAAAACTTTCAAGTTAAAAGCCTTGTACAATCTTCCTCTGTTATACAACTCTGGAACAGCCAACAATGTGGCTGGTTTCAAATCTTTATCAAACATCCCCACACACAAAACTGGAAGTGATGTGAATAATGTGTTAAACATAGACAAGGACCAACTTTCATACATTGAAGATCCAGAAAACATCGTGTTCCTTTGATAAACTGCTTGCGTCAAATAAAACAAGAGTTCTTTGTAGAAGGTACACAAAACAAACTTGGATGTACGGATATAATTGTAGCGACCATTGACCAAGAGTAATTTAAGAAGGAACCGGAACTGTGCAATTGCATAGTCTGCAGATCTAGCAGCCTGTAAACCTTCTTTTCCTGTAATCCCTACACCAATATCCGCGCTTTGAATCATTGCAATGTCATTGGCACCATCTCCAATAGCTAAGGTCACAGCTTTCTTATCCATATTTCTAACAGAGCTAACCATATTAGCCTTTTGGGATGGAGACGCACGACAGCAAATAGTTGAATCTACTTTGACACATAAATCCAAAAAGAGAGTCATCAATACTGGATCCTTTTCTATATCTGCTAATGTACTTCCATCAATGACCAACACTGAATGAGCAACAGATCCAGATTGTAACTGATGTGTGGCTGAAGTAATTGTATCCATCAAGGAATCGGTTCCATCAACATTCGAAAGAATGATAACTGTGGAGTAATCTTTAATTAAAGTACAAGAGTATCCAATGTTAATTGCAGTTTCTCTCTTGTCTCCGGTAAGCATCCACATTTTGATTCCAGCTTTTCTCAACTTACCAATGGCTTCACTCACTCCTTCTTGAAGCTTGTCTTCAATTGCCGTTGCACCACACAACTCAAGGGTGTGTTCAAGTTTGGATCCAACCTCAGAAATATTCTTGCTTCTATCTACCAAAGAAGTTTTGGCTTTGGAATATAATTGAGACCAAGATTCATATTCTGATTTTTCAAGCCATCTGAAACCGTACATTAACGTTCTGAGACCTTCAGTTGAAAATTCTTCAATATGTTCCAAAGTCTTTTCAATCAAGAATTCTTCATTAACCAATAAACTATCATTTGGAATAAAGTTTTGATTCTTGGAAGATGCAACTTCTGGAGATTCCAAGTTGTATTTTTTCATTTGTTGAATATGTAAAGATTTTCTAGCCTTTGAGGCAATATCTGCAATTTCATCTTCTTGATTGTTGGAGAGAGCAATATCAATGGAGTTTAACCTTTCACGCGGACCATAAGCAAGACTCTTTCTCAATGAACTAATCGAGTTTCTGACCTCAGCATCATTAGACATACGAGCTTGTAAGACAATTTCGGCTTCTAATGTTTTTCTATCAGCTGAGTTCAGGGCAATCTGGCGAGATTTGCTTCTAGCAATATCTGAGTGTTTAAGTTTCTCCATAATAACATTATCTGCACCTTTACAAAGTAAACATATTCTGTTATCAGGGAAACGAACAACAACAGACATTCTTTTTCTGGAAGATGAGAATTCAATGACATCCAATACCTCATAAACCTCGAACTTTGGTTCTTTATCAAACCCATTAGGATACGTTTTGAGGGTTAATTTAGTATTCATACGATCGAAAACAATGTATCCCAAATCACGGGCAGCTTCGACTAAGGCGAGTTCATCTGGAGACGCAGCCTGATACTCAATATCAGCTTCATCTTGAAGAGTACTATCGACAGATAAATCATCATTTGAAGTTCTAGGTAAACAAGTGTTACACAAAGCAATGCTCAATAAAAAGAACCTCACTTTCTTTGCAAAAAGAGTTTGAGGGTTTCTTTGAATATGTCTAAGAAGAGACAAGGTATTCCCCATGCTTTGAACTTTGTTGGGTTGAGCTGTTGAAACCCACGTTTTGTGGGATTGATTGGAAACAACAGATGTAAGATCAAGACTTTGACGAACAATTGAAGTTGTACTCTTTCTAGAAATAAGATCATAACTATCTCTGGGACTCCTAGGCTCATGCATACTCATTCTAGGTAAAGTAGTTATTTCAGCCACTTCTTCGCCCTTTTGGATAATATCCACATCATGCAACCAGCTGACACCACAAACACTGAATTTTCTGAAAAGCATCAAGTTGTCAGTAAGGGTACCAGTTTTGTCACTGAATATATAACTCACCTGACCCAATTCCTCCAAGATAGTTGCAGTTTTTGCATCTGCCGGAGTATTTGATTCGACATGATACATGTCAATGTCATATTGAAGAAGCATCAACTGCATTATCTTGATGATTTCCATGGTGACATAAAGTGACAAAGGAATCAAGGTATTGTACATGATAATGAAACCCATTAAAGTCGCAGCGGTCCCGGCATCTTGTTCATAAATATACCAGGCCTTATCTTTTTCCAGAGAGTAAATTATCCGTTGAGCCATTGTTGAAAATGCAGACAATAAAATAACAACCATAACCATGAACACAACAATGTAGTTTATATTTTTTTGCAACTTTGGAGCTTTTGTTCTTGGGTTTTTGATGTTATTCATTCTAATTTTAGTTTCCTCGCCGGTAAAGATTACCAAACCTAAAACAGACTTTGTATTTCTTAAAATGCAACCACGATACACCACATTTTCCGGGCCCAAGGCATGCACTTCACCATCCATATCGAAGGAACCCTCGAAGTTGTAAAGGTCGATGTTAGGGTCCTCAACGGTTATGAGGGTTTTAGTATTTTTTATGCCCGGCAAAGTTGCGTACTTGGATGCTATATCACGATGAGGAGTTCTTGGTTTCAAATTAGTTTCTCCATCCAAAGCCATTGTTTCGACAAAAGCCTCATGAGACTCCAAATTACTGGAGCTGAGAAGAATCACATCAGCTGGAAACCACTCATTTTCATTAATTCGAATAATATCACCCACCTGGACATCCTTCCATCTAGTTGGATATTCCTTCAAGTTATATTTCGATAAATTGCTGAGATACCCAGTGTCATCATCTGAAGACGATGAACTTCTAGAGTTATTAGACATGATTGTTGTTATAGAATGTGTGTCAAGGTTGCTGAGAGAATCATCATCTTTAATAACCAGTGTTGACTTATTATTTTCTTCTTTGTCATGGCCATGACGTTTCCAGTCATCAAACGCTTCCCTCGCTATCGACACAGACATGAAAATCAACAACGGAATGATTGTTGTGAATTTACCAGTAGTAGACCACCCTGGAATCATCTGCATGATAGCAACCACCATAAAGTAACAATTGGCCACCTTGGAAAATTGAGCTTTCAACTGTTTTGGGAAGAAGTTATAAATAGTATATTTGGAAGAAGTGATAAGGTTGCTGACATATGGATGGTTGGTTCTTTCATCAATCAACAGGTTCAAAGATTCGTTATAGAATTCATCTCTAAAGTACTCATTGATGCTATGATGGTTTGTCAGAAGAGGAATAATTCTTCCAGCTTCTGTTGATTTGATATCTGATATTCCTAGTATACCATGAAGAACAGCATAGAACAATCTTAGGAACTTGTTATTTGTCTGGTAGCGATTAAATTCAGCCCGACTCCGTTTCGATAGAAATGATTTATCGTCGTTAACCGAAGATGACGAAGATAAATGGGACGCAAATAGATTCGACTGATAAGGAGAAGAATTGATGTGAGAACTTGAATCAGGGCTATCAATGATGATCTCAGGAGCCATCACTTCCTCTTTCAAGTCATTCAACTCTATAGTGGAATCGTTATTGTATAGAGTGCTCGATCTACTTCTGGTGAAGGATGCAATACCATTAAGAAATGGGTTGTTACTTTTTTGGGGTTCTTCTTGTTTCAGAGGCTCAGCCAGCGTGGTGATTTGGTCAAGTATAACCTTATTGAAAAGCTGAGATCTCAATGACAACCCTCTCTTTCTTCGAGTCTGAGGTGTACTTTGCGGCTCTCGTAGAGTAACTCCGTGAGCTGCTGCGGCATTTTTAGTTGAGTCTGAATTGACTTCAACATGCAGTTGAGCACCAGCATTCGAACCCAGAGGTGGCAGTAACCCCTCAGAGTCCTGTGCTTTGCCAGGATCGTGACTTGGATTCATTCCTTATCTCCTTAGAACTGGCAGGTGATTCTATTTTTTTTTTTGTACGTCGCTTGACGGTCCGAAATTTTAATGCCGTATTAAATATATTCAGATGTTTCTAACGTGAAGGGGTGTACTTTCACAGCCTTGATCGAGATTAGGGATATTAAAAATTTTTATTCGTACTTCATTATATACACTATTAACTTGGAACGTACCAAACCTTAGATGGACAGTTGGTGTTACCCAAGGAGTCGATTGGCTTGTAGTCACCGGTCAAGACACCACCCTTCAAGTTGTGGTAGTACCAGACTTCATCGAGACCACCGTTAAGACAAGCGACGTAAACTTGAGAGCCAGCGTGGTGCTTAGCCAAAGCAGCTTGGATATCAGTCAAGTCGTATTGCTTGGTAAGACTTGGAACAATACCTTCAGCAGCAAGGAAATCGTAAGTTGGGAGGTTCTTCCACAATTCAACAACCTTCTTGTAGAATTGAATGGCAGCTTCGAATCTCTTGTATGGTTGCTGGAAACATTCTGGGTTCAAGGTGTTCATACAAGTACCGTGCTTGTTGTACTCGTGAATCCACAAGTCAGCGTTACCACCACCTGGAACGTTGGACTTTTGGTTGTTAACCCAGTTTTCTTCCATAAAGTAGTACAAATCAGCTTGGTCGAATTCGTTGATGAAGATATCGGTAATGTTGTCGGTAGTTTCGTTGAAAGCCAAGCTTGGTTGACAGTATTGCTTGTAAGAACCGTCACACAAGTCATTCCAGACACCGTGAATAGTGAACTTCTTCTTGACTGGGTCAGCAAGAGCAGCATAAGCAGCGTCGTTAGCAGCCTTTTCAAGGGTGGCAGCATCTGCACCTGAAGTGGCAAGCTTCAACAAGGTAGCGTTGTAGTTCCAGAATTGGGTTTGCATCAAGACACCAAAGTTTTCGAAACAACATTGGTCTTCAGCTGGAATAGCAGAAGTGTTGTGACAAGACCAGTAGTTCAAGGTGTCGAAGTAGTTCTTACAACTGTTGACTGGGTAGGTACCGGCAGCATCGGCATCCTTAGCCAAAACGTCGTTGATAACGAAATAAGTGGAGGTGGAAGTAGCATAAGAAGTAGAAACAACAGTTTCACATCCACATTCCTCAGAAGCACTGGCACTGACAGAGTCAGCTACACAGATAGAGGCCAATGACAAGATAGTAGCGAAAGACTTGAACAACATTTTTGCTTGTTGAACAAAATGGAATTATTGTTCTTTTATAAAGTTTGGTGCCGTATGATAACATCTCATCTCTTATTCCCACGGGGAGGTTCCAAGAAAAAGAAATACAGGCGCATATTTTTGCAGTCTTCTTTCACTCCACAAAATCGCTTTTTGTGCGGTTTACCACCAAACGGTTTATTCAACTCTTATCTACCTGTCAGAAAATTCTACGTATGTCAATAATTGACGCAGTGATACAAAGAATTTTAGATTTCAAAGTAAACATCTAATTGTTGTCTAGTCCATTAGGATAAAAAATTCTGTTCAAAACTTTATTCATTCCGACTTGCCATATCTCTTGCTTTATCGGTAGAGTCAAATTCGTAAATTAGACACGTTTTAAAGCCTTTTAAAATTTTTCTGCTTGTATACAGGTGGTTGCAAAATCATAAAAAATTGTAGATCTTTAAGTGATGTTTGTTTACTTAAGGCATTCTGTCCCACGTTCTGTTTTTGTGCATAGAAGGTTTATAGCCGATTACGAAAGGCTAGTACGTTGGTGGCTTATGGCCGATACTGACTGTTGTTAGATAACACACCAGAAGCTTTCGTTAATACACTTTTATAGACGGGTGATGTTATGCTGAACTCAATTATCATCCCCGGATATAGTTATCTCCATGATTTAAATTCCCTCACGAATACAAGATCATTCTTGACATGATGTACCACATGGTATAATCATTAATTACATTTTCTGAATTACAATTGCATACACTACAACAAATTGCCGAATACATTGGCCCATGACAAACAGGGTTACCTTGGTAGATATGCATTGCCGTCTTTTTACAATAAAAGGCACCGATGTGTCGGGAAATCTTTTGGTTAATTACCGTTGATTATTTTAGATGGGAAATTTGAAACGAACAACTGAGTTAGTTTTTCATAGAAATGTCATATGTATAATCAAGAAAAGATAGTTATGCTAAAACCGAACAAATCGAAGAAATGATACAATAGAGTGTACAATATATTAATTGACGTAATTCTGTCCACCAATTTTATAATTTAACAACAAGAACACAGATTTTTAATGGGTTACAAGTTAGTGATTTGTATTTATTATTAGTTTTAAATTCGTCTTTAGTTTTGCAATTCGCTGGGTTTTTTCAATTCGCTCGGTTGTAGTAAATTTATTCATGTTTTAGTTTATTCTTTCATTCTACTATTACAACTCACTTCGTTCGTTACAATACGTTCGTTCGCGCTAAACCATAATCACATTTATTGAGTCAAACCAATGACACCACAAGCAGGTCTACCACCAGCGTGACCAGTAACCTTGGAGTCTTCGAAACCACCCTTACCATAGTCATCAGTACCTTCGTGAACAACAACGGTTCTACCCAAAATAGAGTTTTCACCCAACAACTTAACCAAAGAGTCCTTCTTGGTACCCTTAGCAACACCGGAACCATCGGTCAGAATGTTACCCAAGTCACCAACGTGTCTGTTTTCATCTTCTGGAGCACCGTGTTCCTTGGAGAATGGGTTGAAGTGAGGACCAGCAGAGGTGCAACCGTTGGTGTTGTCACCAAAAGTGTGGATGTGGAAACCCCTTTCAGCATTGGCTGGGTAACCACCGATTTCGTAGGTGATGGTGGTTGGTTCGGATTCAGAGTTTTGTTCAAAGTAAACAACACCACTGACAGTGGTGTCACCTCTCAAGACTGCGACTATTCATGTTAATATTGTTTTCTATATCCACACTTGAGCAATTAACTTTCCCACTAATGGTAAGAGTCAATTGGAATTCCTATTTCTGGAGAATGGAAATATGTAATTGCCAAGGTTGATTATGCATGGAAATCTTCCAATTATCAAGATACTTACCAGCTTTAACCATGTTTTCGAATTTGTTGTTAAGAAAGTAATTAAATTTGGAAAATTTCGTCCATTTATTTAAGGGGCCGAAATTGCTCTTAGTAATTCACTCGCAACAATCTAGACCGATTTCGGCGCTAATCCAATTTTTATATATGAGTAGCCGTTTGTGATTGATCATTTAAAGGGTTTAGCAATTATTGTTGTAATTGAATCATCAATATGATAATGATTGGGTCAATGACATATCAATTAATGACATATCAATTAATGACATATCAATAAATGACATATCAATTAATGACATATCAATTATGACATATCAATTAAGACATATCAATTATGACATATCAATCAATATCATATCAATATAACATAACATATAATTATCTAATAATCAATTAATTTATATTTCTCTTAAACATATAATCAAGCATATATATATACACATAATACACCTTGTAGGTTAAGTCACCACTACGGTTGGGTTTCTTCATAAATAAGAATTGCCCTAGCCTTCACTATATCTATATCAGTATCTATATCATAGTAAATCTTATGCAGAAATAAATACTTGAACAACTCTCTCTTGGTCCACAGATTCACAAGTTCAACAATTTCAGTTCTTGTGAGACTTTTTATTTGTTTAGGCTGCGATTTAGGTTTAGGTTTAATGACAGGATAACTTGACAATGAATATATCACGTAAATCAGGGAAAACAAAACTATTCCTGTGTATATGTACAACCCATGGCGTTGAATTCTAACCAGTAGTCTATTGAATGTCTCAAACATGTTTTTTTGTTTGCTATTTTGACCCTAAAATTGGAAAAATTGCCATTTCCGTGACCAGCAAAAAAATCCTAGTGCGCCACATTGCGAGGAGACATTTGATTGTGCTATAAAACAGAGAAGATCCCCCTACTTTTTTAAAAGATGTATAAGCTCAATCCCAAGTTTATTTATTCATTTGTTATTGCAATTGTTATATTTCTGGGACTATTACTCACTAACGCAAGCCATCAAAAAGCAGAAATGACCGACTTCAAATCTTATATTGTTACTTTAAAGGAATCAGCGTCTGCTACTGATGTTTCCGCCATTAAAGCTAAAATCCTGGAATTGGGCGGTTCGATTGTTTCCGAATACACCTTGATCAAGGGATTTGTTGCCAAGTTACCCTCCATCCACTCCTCTGCTATCGGCTCTCATGACACTGTTGCCACCATCGAAGAAGATAAGCAGGTTTCTATCTAAGTACGATTATAAACATATTATGTAATGCCATGTAGCGCCCAGCTTTGTACCTTAGATAAGCAATCCTGTACAATAGAGCTCCTCCGCAAAGTACTTTAACCCCCCCTCATCCCCTTAATTTTTAAAAGTATGCCTCCGTACGAAACTTTCAATCGTCAGCCTAACTTCAAACCTGTACAACAGCTCTTTGAAAATAGGTTGAGACAATTCACTGACAACGGTCAGTACCGTGACTCCAACTTGCCAAAGTTCTATGACAAGGAAAGGGTTGAATTGTCTGAATTGAAAACCTGGAGGGTTCCGGATGATAAAAATGGTAAAACTCAGAGACCCCTCTTCAAAGAAATCAATTGGGATGAAGTCGAATGGCAAAACATCGGCTTGGGCTATAACTTTGGTCCTTCTTGGAAAACATGGTGGGTTTCATTCAAAGTCAATATTCCCGAAAGCTGGCTTAAGGAGGAGGCGGTTGAGATTGAGTGGGATTCTAGTTCCGAGGCGTTTATCTACAATTCTAAGGGTTTCCCCTTGCAAGCCTTCACTGGTGGAGGAGAGAGAAACATATTCCGTTTCCCAAAGGAATATGTCAAGACTGGTCCCCAACATTTTTACATCGAAGTTGCTTGTAATGGTATGTTTGGGAATGGTGACGGTGGTCATCCTGATCCAAACAGGTACTTTCGCTTGAATACTGCTCACTTGGTGTTGCCTAACTTGGAAGCCCGCAGGTTATTCTGGGACTTTTGGATCTTGGGTGACGCTGCTCGTGAACTCGGCAACGACAAGTGGCAGAAACATCAAGCGTTGGAGGTGGCAAACAAAATTATGGATACATTTGACCCCAATGATGCTTCTTCGATCGCTAAATGTAGAAAATTGGCTGAAGAATTACTTGGGACAAAGGTGAACTCGGATGAGGTTTTCGATGAATACTCTAACCCTGCCAAGAAACGTATTGATGTGTTTTCTCTTGGTAATTGTCATATTGATACTGCGTGGGAATGGCCTTTTGCAGAAACCAAGCGGAAAATCGTTAGATCTTGGACCACTCAAATTAAAATCGCAGATGAATATCCGGAATATGTTTTTGTTGCACTGCAAATGCAACAATTCAAATGGTTGAAAATATACCACCCGGAAATCTTCAAGAAGGTCAAGGAAAAGTTTACCACTAATCAATTTATTCCAGTTGGTGGTTCCTGGGTTGAAAACGACACAAACTTGCCAAACGGGGAATCCTTGATTAGACAGTTCCTTTTGGGTCAACGTTTCCAATATGAGGAGTTTGGCTTCTACACAAATACCTTCTGGTTACCTGACACCTTTGGGTACTCTTCTCAGATTCCTCAGATTTGTCAATTGGTTGGTATTCCTCGTTTCCTTACCCAAAAGTTATCTTGGAATAATATCAACACCTTCCCGTTGAGTACCTTCAACTGGCGTGCTTTGGATGGTTCCCAGGTCTTGGTCCATATGCCTCCTGCGAACACATATACTGCAGCAGCGCATTTCGGTGATGTGGTGAGATCGCTGACCCAACACAAGAATATGAGTGACGTTCCCGCAGGTTTATTACTTTACGGTAATGGTGACGGCGGTGGAGGTCCTACCGAAGAAATGCTCGAGAAATTGAGAAGATGCAGAGGCTTGGCAAATACAACCGGTGCTATTCCTACTGTCCATGTTGGTAACACCATCGACGACTTTTACGAGCACATCTTGGATAACTCTAACCAAGGTTCTGATTTGCCTACCTGGGTAGGTGAAATCTACTTGGAGTTCCATAGAGGTACTTACACTACTCAAGCGTTGACAAAGAAGTTGATCCGTTTTGGTGAAGTTAAACTTCATGACTTGGAATTTGTTTCTGCTTATGCCTCGCTCATTGAATCTTCCTACAAGTACCCTACCGAAGAGATTCACGCCTTATGGGAAGACTTGGCCTTGTGTCAGTTCCATGATGTGATTCCTGGTTCTTGCATCGGAATGGTTTACTACGATGAAGTTTTGCCAAAGTTGACTGCAAACTTAAAACAAACCTACGAGTTGATTTCAAAAGCTATTAAAGCTTTGGCTCCCGGCGATTCTAAAAAGGTTACTCTGAAAGATGTTTCTTTTGTCAATACTTTACCATGGGCTAGAACTGAAGTTATTGAAGTTCCTGCAGTGTCTGCAGTTTTTGGTACTTTGCAAGAATCCAAGTATTCCGAAAAGCTTGATTCTGATGTTATTGCCATATCTGTAACCACAGATGATAGTGGTACTACTCTTAATGAAGTGGCTAATATCGATTATCCTGCTTCCGTTAAGGAATCAGACAATGGTTACATTTTGAGTAATGGTTTACTTAACGCTTCGATTTCCAAAAATGGTATCATCACATCTTTGTACGATGTTGCCAACAAGCGTGAAGTTATTGATTCTGAAGCTACTAAGCAAACCAGTTCCAGCTCTGAACAGATTGTTGGTGGTAACCAATTTATTCTCTTCGATGATCAACCTTTAAGTTTCCCAGCTTGGGATACCGAATTGTACTCGTTGAATAAGTTTAACTTTTTGACTGACGGAAAAGTTTCGATTAAACAAAACTCCAAACTTAAATCGTCTCTCGTCGTTACGCATGAAATTTCTGAGAAATCACTGATTGAAACTGAAATTTCTATTCAAGGTTTGACCGCAAACGATGATATAATTAGCAACAACTATATTAAGTTCAAATCCCATGTTAAATGGCATGAAGCAAACAAGTTCTTGAAAGTTCAATTTCCAACTACCATCCATACTGCTTCTCAAGCAAGCTATGAAACCCAATTTGGTATTACAGAAAGACCAACTCACTTTAATACCTCTTGGGATGTTGCCAAGTTTGAGGTTGCACACCACAAATTCATGGATTTGTCTGAACGCAAGTATGGTGTTTCTATTTTAAACAACTGTAAGTATGGTGGTGCAATTCACGGTAATTTAATCAGACTTTCTTTGTTGAGATCCGCAAAAGCTCCAGATGACCTTGCTGACATGGGTGAACACGATTTTGAGTATGCATTGTATCCACATGCAGGTCCTCTTGGTGAGTCCACTGTTAAATTGGGCTACAATTTCAATTACAGATTGGAGCACGGTATTCATGATTCGTCCAAAAAAATCTCCAAAGCTTTCAATGCTATCCGTTTCGAAGGCGACTACGGTAGCTTGGTGCTCTCGCACATCAAGAGAGGTGAGAACGATTACGACGTTAATCAATATGAATCATTCAAGACTCAAACAAAAGAAAAGAGTATTGTTTTAAGAATTTATGAATCTCTAGGTGGTGCTGCAAATGGTACGTTGAAGTTTGACACTTCTTTATTAAAAATTGACAAAATCTTCAAGACAAATGCCTTGGAAGATGAATCCGCTCCAAATGTTGGTGATGAATTAACCTTGAATGGAGACCAATTGGAAATCACTCTCAGATCTTTCGAAATTGCCACCTATAAAATTTATTTAAAATAGAAGTACCTTTGTGTTGACTTTTCCTGTAAATACGTCATGGTGCACCCTTTCATGTGAATGAAAAAAAGTCTGTAGTTGCGTGTTTTTTGACTGCAGTTAGAACATTCTGTGATAAACACGAAATTGTTAAGGCAATACTTAACAGAGCCTCACGTTTACTTTATTCTATTAAAAGTAACACGATCATGGAAATTATCACCTCCTTAAAAATAACCCCTGATTTTCCGCTTCTTCGTAGCTCACGAACTCTTATTATGCAAGCGTGATTCCCGAGAAATGATGAGCCACTCAGTCCATTTGTGAGCCTCAAAGCTGATAACATTTGCAGCAACCAAATAAACTTCAACCAGCTCCGTTTTATTTCCGAGGCCCTACATGTGTTTGCAAGATATATACAGCTCTTACGTGAGTATCTTAAGGGGTGACATGTAGATTCTTGCCCTAAAATCTGAAAAAGAAAAGCGAACCTGAATTGCTGGCTAACAAAAAAAAGTTACCAAGGTAACAATGCAATCGGTATTAAGGGTCCGAGAACAGAAAAATGTATTGTGTTAACGCAGGCCCAAAAAAAAACAGTTAATTGATCCGTTGGCTATTATTTGGTTATTACTTACACCTTTACCCGGTGAATAGCACAGAATCAACCCATATTTAAAAATAAACATCACAAAATCACCAACGACTGTTGCGAAAAAATAAAGTTTAAAAGTAACCAGGCAGTAAATTTGCAACCTATTTTTTTTTTTTTTTATTAATAGAAATGGTTGCCAGTAGATTGAAGTCTTAAGATTATAAAAGGACGAGCAAATTCCAATCCATTGAGTTATCATTCAATACAATCATAGAAAATGAAGTTTTCTTCCGCTGTTTCCCTCGCTGCTATTTCAAGTACTGCCTTCGCTTCTGGTGAATTATACAGTAACTCTTCAAGTGTTATTACTGAAGCTGTTGCATCTACTGCTACTGACATTGAAACCACTGTTATTACTGTCACTTCTTGTAAAGAAAACAAGTGTAGTGAATATCCAAAGACCACTGGTGTCACCACTGTTACTAAGACTGACACTACCTACACCACATACTGTCCACTTCCATCTCCAGAAGGAACCCCAACTACTACTGAACCACTTCCAAAGGTAGAAAGTGAAGTTACCGAGACACACATCGATACAACTGTCATCACTGTTACTTCTTGTAAAGATCACAAGTGTACTGAGGTTCCAAAGACCACTGGTGTCACCACTGTTACTAAGACTGACACTACATACACTACATACTGTCCACTTCCATCTCCAGAAGAAAAGACTACTACTCCTACTGCTCCAGCACCAGAAGAGAAGACTACTACTCCTACTGCTCCAGCACCAGAAGAGAAGACTACTACTCCATCTGCTCCTGCACCAGAAGAGAAGACCACTACTCCATCTGCTCCTGCACCAGAAGAGACCACTACCACACACATTGACACAACTGTAATCACCGTTACTTCTTGTGAAGACAACAAGTGTACTGAGGTTCCAAAGACCACTGGTGTCACCACTGTTACTACTACTGATACTACATACACTACATACTGTCCACTTCCATCTCCAGAAGAAAAGACTACTACTCCAACTGCTCCAGCACCAGAAGAGAAGACTACTACTCCTACTGCTCCTGCACCAGAAGAAAAGACTACTACTCCAACTGCTCCTGCACCAGAAGAAAAGACTACTACTCCAACTGCTCCAGCACCAGAAGAGAAGACCACTACTCCATCTGGCACTATTCCAACAACTTTGGAAAGTAGAACCACTACCACACACATTGACACAACTGTAATCACCGTTACTTCTTGTGAAGACAACAAGTGTACTGAGGTTCCAAAGACCACTGGTGTCACCACTGTTACTACTACTGATACTACATACACTACATACTGCCCACTTCCATCTCCAGAAGAAAAGACTACTACTCCTACTGCTCCTGCACCAGAAGAGAAGACTACTACTCCTACTGCTCCAGCACCAGAAGAAAAGACTACTACTCCTACTGCTCCAGCACCAGAAGAGAAGACTACTACTCCTACTGCTCCAGCACCAGAAGAGAAGACTACTACTCCTACTGCTCCAGCACCAGAAGAGAAGACTACTACTCCAACTGCTCCAGCACCAGAAGAGAAGACTACTACTCCAACTGCTCCAGCACCAGAAGTTCAAACTTCTACTCCTCCAGCACATGAAACCAAGCCTACTCCACCAGCTGTTGAAAGTGCTAACAATGGTAACGCTGTCTCTCCAGCCATTGCTTTGGGTTTCGTTGGTGCTCTTGCTTATTTGTTGTAAGACTGACATCGAATTTTTGGTTCATATAGGTTTTCCATTCTACATGTGTGAATAATACTTCTTGATGAGTTGATTATTTCTTATTTACTTTTTTTTATAATAAAAGGCCGGGTTCTATTATCTATGTAGTGCGAGTTGCAGCCAAAAATATTGCAGAGGGAGGTATGCAGGATCAATAGTCAATATCATTCCCAAGTTCAATAAAATTATTGAAATCATCATTATCCAAGTACTCGTCAGTTGGTTCATTAAAGATTTCATCATTCAAATCAATAATACCAACGTCTTCTTTTTCCTGCAAATAAAGTTTTTCCAATACCAACTCCAAATGCTCATTATACTTGTGAGCGTTTAATTCCGTAATACCGTACGCCTTGACGCTATTTAAAGAAACAATAGAGCCTTTTTGAGACCGAAATTCCACATAAATGTCTTTCACAGGGATGCGGAGGTTAATGAGGGATATAGGAAGTTTGATGTGAGTCAAACTATTGGATCCTTTTGAAACCTTAAACTCCTTGATCTTAACAAATTTTTTAAGGTACTTATTATCCGAGTTATGAACGTTGAAGGGAAACTTCAACGAGGTGAGGTAGTCCACCAAGGTGCGAACTTTCTCTACTTCACGCGGCTTGATATAAATAGAAATTACCATAGGTGCGGACGCTTTTTCGGAATTCTCAAGTGCATGCAGAATGGCTAAGTCAGTCAAGATTACCGAATTAAAAAGCCTAACACCTATCGAGCAATGGTTGGATTCGCACACCCAATTGTGACTATTATCAAGTAATGCGTTATTGGCATTATACTTCCAGTACTTTGGAGAGCGAATCAAAGAGCTCTCAAGAGGACTCGACAAATAATCATACCAACCAAAGAAAAGTTTGCCAATAGTTGAACGGGAATTTAATTGGGATCTAACCAGCGGGTTCAAATTGAGTTTAGTTAAAAATCCCAATATTCTGCCACCAAGGTTATAGTCTGCATAATTAACCTGTATCGAGCCTTTAGCAAATATTTCAAGTAACCGGTTTAAAAGTATTTTATTTGTCTCATATCCAAGATGACTAGATTCGGTTGAATTCGATCCAATATCAATACTATCAATAAGGTTATTGAATTTTTCAGTCACGTACTTATTATTGACAATAAATTTTTGTTTAATTAAACTTTCAAACTTATCCCTTGTCAAGAACTGCATATTCGCGTTGGATGAGGTCTCTTTAAGTTTTTTTTCAATCACTTTATTTAAATGACTTGCATTATTGGTAATAAATTGTTCCCAAGATACTGCCCCGACAGTTTGGTTTTTTCTGTGGTGGTCGATAAATGAATATAACCAAGATTGGAATTCGGGAAGTACGTGTACCTTCGCCTCTTTCACGTACACAGGGATGGCATTGGGCAACGACTCGAGTAAACTTTCAAATAATCGTTCCTTAGACTCTTCAAATTGTGAATATACTTTCTCTATGTTATTCAATTTCACATTGATGTCATCTAGTAATTTCTCATCCACGTTTTGTAATGCCTTCAATTTCTCAAACTTTTGACTCAACTGTTCGTAATACTTATTTCCGTCTTGCATCAGTGATTCAATAGCCTGGAATCTTTTGTTGATTAGCTCAAACTTTTTGTTTGTCTCTGTACTAAGGTTCTCAAAATTAGTTTCAAGAAAGTCTTGTCTTTTGGAAATGGTGTTGGTGGCATCATTCAACTTATCGAATTTGCTCTCTATTTTATTTAACTTTGAATTCACACTTTTGTCGAAATGTGTAGATTGTCCTAACGGTGTATTTTCAACCCGATATCTAAGTGATATCAATACAAACACTGTTGTTAGTACAAATGACAGTAATCCTAGAAGTAGGTATACTTTCCAATTTCCCAATTGATTGGATTTTTTACTGTTCCTTTTTGTTGGAGTTTTCTTGTGAATGTTCTTTACTGTCTTTTGAGGATTGTTACTTCCTGGTAAATTTGTACTGTTTGGTGGATTGTTATTTCTTTGGTAACTCTGTTTTTTCTCATAATCTTGATCATTCACTTGAAAGTCTTCCTCTTCATCATCATCTTCCTCGTCGTCTTCATCAAATACCATCTGCCTGGTTTGCTTCCGCACTTTATCAAGATCAAAGCTCTCATCATCACTAGAATCATTATACGTATCTGAAGAATCGTCTCCCTCAAAAGGTGACTCTTGCTTACGCATATACTCGGACATTCTACCTTGTTTATACAAATCAAAGAACTTATCAAAGTCTGCCTCATTGATGTCATCGTTTGATTTATTGTTGATCACCAGCAAGATTTGTTCATCAACATTGGGTGCTGGCCTCCTTTTCAAAGGTTTCGATGGTCCTATACGTTTATTCACATGTATCGAAGCGTCATCGTCTGTATCTCCATGGATATGTGGTACTCTTGGAAAACCCACCATGTTATTGTTTTTGTTTTCGCGTTTTTGCAACTTTCCACAGAATAGCGAAGTGAGTTTGCGAGTTGCACACAAACCTATAATAAAAACACTTACACATCTTTATTTTATACTTCATTTCCTTTATACTAATAAGTATACCATATTATAGCCTAACAATTATGCAACTAAACTAATTATAGCACCCAATAAATTCCCTACATAAGCACCAACCAACAAAGTAATCGGCCATTGTTGCCAAGGTCTATCCCAATCTAAAGGAATAGGAACGACCCCCATCCATGTACCAATTATAGTAAGAAAACTAGATGCAAGCACCTGATGTCTAAAGATGAAACGATAGATTCTTTCACGTTTGAAAATGTCCAGCACCAACAGAAGTTCGAATTTAGTTACAACAAATATCTGATTGAATGTCAAGATAGCAATGTGAGCTGCCAACACAAATGTTCTCAGTATATTTTGGGCCAATGGTGCGCCGAATACAAGTAAACCAAGGAACATCGGAATAGAAATCACCAAACATCCGAGAATACTCGAGACAACCAACAAAGGAATACTGGTATCTTCCAAGAACCTTTTTGGCTTTGATTTCTTGCCACCACGAGTAACTTTTGGTAATTCAATGTTCCGAGCCAAAAGAACAGCATGGATGATCTGGGTTGGAATTAACCATACCAATCCCTTTAACAACACCTCGTCTACATTGCTAGTGAGGCCGAGCCTAAACATGCCTACCAACACAAGAATTGTGGGGAATGGTATGTTCACTATCTGACTTTTCAATGTAGGAAAGTATGTAACTTCTTCTTCTTCTTCAGTAGGCTTTGTATTGGTCACCGTTTCTTCGACTTCAGTGAAACTATCATCACCATCTACCTCAACAACATTACTATCTTGTTGTTTCTCGAAGGTTACGTTCTTTCTCTTTCTAGCCATGACAACAAATTTTGATTTTTAATCCGCGTGTACAAAGAATCGTTCAACCAATTTTTGTCTCTAAATCATTGAAGTTCATTTCTATATTATCTATAAATCATTTAAGTTGATTTCTATAATTATCTATAAATCTTTTAACAGGTTCTCTATTTCGATGATATCCCGCCAGATCTCATTGTGTGAATCTTTCATACTGACTTTGGAAGCAAGTTGGTTTTTACGGTCGTTATTCAATCTGGTAAATGATTTGATCACCAGATAATCCAAGATTGGTTTGGTATTCACATCACTGCTGCTGACATTGAGGCCTCCCAATCTGTTTAGTCTTGGGTTAAGACCACAGTAGTGGTATTCTTTGTCAGTCAACTGTTGTTGCAAAATGTACATTCTTCTGTATGATGATTCACTCAATGGAGAAAGAGAGAAAAAGGAACCATCAAGAGTTGAACCAATACTTTGGAAATCACCCTTAACCTTAACAACCTTTTCCTTGGCCTCACTATTGAAACTCTCTTCAGTTAATGGAACAGCTCTCAAACATGAAACAGCGGAGTTCATCTGGAAGGAAGCTCTCGGAATTAAACGCTGTCCGTTAAGAGAGTATGGATCTTCCGGATCATACTGCACCAAATGCAAGACATTATTATTATCGGCCACTGCAACATATATTTCACGGTCTTTGACTATGAAATCAGCAGCATTGACGTCGATATTCTGTAAATCCTTACCCATCATGATCATTCTAAATGGCTCGGCATCAAACCCAACCAACCAAACACTCTTTAATGAATCTCCTAAAAGAACAATGTTTCCAAAACTCTTAGCTTCAGATACGTACACCGAAGTATCCAAAAATGCAACAGGCACAACACCGTTATCTTGTAAATCACGAACAATAACCTTTTGACCTTGTGCAACCAAAAAACGGCCACTGACGGCACAAATGGATGTGGCCGCCCCTCTGACATCTTCTTTGAACACCTCTTTGAACTTGTGATTGGTTTCTGGTCTGCCTGGTTCAGGAATGATATCGATGACTTCGAGAATAATGAAAGATCCGTTTGCTCCCAAATCCTCCATTCTGTATTTGCCTGTTCCGATAACAATAAACTCCTTCTTGTTCTTGTATCTTTTGGTGGAAGATCCCACATCCAAGATCATCGACTTGACAGACATACCTATTTCATTATCATTCAACACAAATTCATCAATCACACTCCAGTTGATTGGTGAGAGAAGTTTCACAGAACCCTTGTATGATCTAGCCAGTGGTCTGTTTGGATCAATTCCTACTATAGGTTCTCCCTCTTCATCAAGACAATTATAAGGAATTTCACTAAATGTGGACAACACATAAGTGCTTGAAGATTCGTGGTATGTTATCGATTTGATCAGCTCACCGATATGGATCTGTTTCATAGGCCATGTATTTTCATAATTGAAGTCCGAAGGTAATGAACATATTCTTGCATTTTTCTTGGAGTCCAAAAAGATAAGCCCGTTGGAAACTTTATTATCATAGTATGGGGCAGCAGAAACGACTTCGATCTTTGAAAATTTAAACACTCTTGGAGGGGAATGAACAGGCTTCAAGATTAAATATGGTGTCAAACCAGTCACAAAAATACCTGTCCAACCATTCAAATTTGGCAAGTACGCCATTCTTCTTTCAATGACGGTTCCCAATGGATATGCATTGTTTGGAGCACCTGTTATTGCCAAGTCGTTTTCTTTTTTAAATCTATAGTTTTCACCATCGAAATACAACTTGTACATGATAACCTCACCACCGATCGTTAAAATAGACAAATACTCCTCCTTATGGTCTTTATCGCCCAACTCTCCAAAAACCATTTGTTTGATGATTGGATCATCAAGGTCTTTGGATCTGGCTTCAAAAAATCCCAACTTCAAATAATCAGAAAACTTGTCAACGTGATTTAATTGATAACATCTTTGGTTGTGGAACCGGTTGAACGCTACAATTCTGTTATCACCAGTAGCCAAAACAAAGGTTTTTTGTTTCGTTGTCAAGACATCATCTTGATCGTTCTGTTGTACACCTGAGGTAGAACCATGTCTTCTTTTGGTTCCTCTATTTAACAACAAATTCACATCCTTTTGAACAGCATTTAAAAGAAATGAATTAGCAATGTACCCTGTAGTGATGGTGGTATCGTCCAAGATCTTAGGAAGATCCAACTTGGTGTACGATTCATTGTATGTGTTCAAGGCAAAGATCTTAACCCCACCACGCGACAAGAAAATCATAAGAAACTCATCTCTCATGATACCATTAACAATCTCGTCGTCCTTGATTTCCTCTGTCAACGATAAACGCTGTTCGAATTTGTCATCATAAACTATGATTTGCTTTGGTGTAACTTGTAAAATATACTTTCCTTCATCTAATTCATGCATAGAAATGGTTAATTCATCATTATTGAAATCCTTGGAGTTTAACCTTGCAAACTGATTTTCAATCTGGAAAATTTCCGACTTGGAATTTGCATCATCAGAGGTGATTAAATACTTCTTATTAATAGTCCACATTCTGTTAATTTGAGAAAAACTCAACGATGATGACACCAGTGGTTGTATGCTTGGCGTTATAATGTTTAATTTAGTTGATTCATGAGTCCCAGAATTAGCAATTATCGACACTTCATTATAATTGGGGTTTAATAAGTTGGACTTATACTTTTCAGTTGAATAGTAACCCATGGTGAAACTTGAAATCGGACCATTATTGATAAGCTCGTCGTGCTTGATAAACTTAATTGCTGAGTTTTTAATTTGAACTTTCTTCACTTCCTCTTCGTCATTATATAAATCATCCTCATCACTGTAAAGGTCCGCATCCTCATTAATTGATTTTTCTTTTTCAACGCTAACCTCAGGCTTGACTTCCGGTTGGGCCTCTTCGTACTTTGATTCGATCAAAACACTGTTACCATTTTGGTTGGCCAAGAATAACAAATTGTTATCCAAAACAGTCATATTACTCAAAAATGAAACCTTGATCCCTTCGTACATCGAAGGGTCGATGGTTTCGATTTTGAAACTCTTGATGGATTTGCCATCAATCGTAAAGTTGATATAGTAGAACTCGGATGTTGGCATAACCAATAAAAGTCTATTGTCATTTGGCAATGCCACCACAGTGGCATCTTCCAATTGCAAAGCCAAATTGGTTTGATCCCCATAATTCTTGGTGGAAGCTGTAATCGAAGAAGTATATTGGTTAACAGCGATTCTTCTTACAATACCACCATTATCCACGTGTATCAACTCATTACTACCCATCAACAAACAACCATTCAATGGTGACGGCAATGGAATAACGCGATCTATGTCATATGGTAAGTTCTCAACTTTGAGAACAGACACTGTCGACTTGGTTTCCAAATCCAAGGTTAGCACCATGAACTGGACTGTATCCTTAACTTTTAACAAGTTACCCGTCCAAGCACGAGCAGTTTGTGAAAGAATAGCAAGTGTCGGTTCCTTGAAGTTGTACATAAACTTGACATCGATGATATCACCAATAGATGCGTCCAAGCCTGCACCGTCCATAAGAATACTCTCGTCGAAAAACTGTTCATTTCTTCTTCTTTGCTCTAAGTCTTCCTTCTTTTTCTTCTTTCCCTCGATGTCATCGTCGTCATCTTCGATGTCACCATCGTCATCTTCAATCGTTTCAAATGGTAAAAAAGTAAGTAAGTTCTTGAAACGAAGACATGCCACTGAGTTTCGTGTGGGCTCAATAAACAATTTAGACCTCGATAACAGCTCATACGTAGAGCTCTGTATCAAGTTTTCGTAAAAGTGTAACGATACTGTAGTAATAGAATGGTGAAGATGGTCCCACTTAATAATCGAGTATTTAGCTGACTTGGTTGATACCATAAGATAATCCAAATGTGGGTTTTCGATTGTTCGGATAGGTACCAAGTCAGTGATTAGCCCGTGAAGTTTATATTGTTCAACCAATCTCAACTTGTATTTATCTTTTGGCTTGGTAACTTCATAAACCTGAAGCAAACTTGCTTTGCCCACAATCAAGTGTTTTTCAGTGGGAGATATGAAGTTACATCCAACTGAATGGCTAACTCTCGTAGGTTCAATGAACTCGTGATAAGCATCCATGGTTGTTGATTTTCAGTTCAAAAAAAGTTATTGTGCGAAGATATGAAATGTGTACAAGTGAATAGAGGAAATGTTTACCCTAGTAAGTAAGATATCATCTTCAGAGGTTTCCAAGTGTTCTTGAAGTAAATTAAATACTCGTATAAACTACATGTAGATTTAGAAAATTATTAACGTTGACATAATAGACAAACCCTCTGCAGACCCCCCAACGAATATTAACCAACTTGTATTTAAACCATGGTCATTAGATACTTATCAAATGTACCTATTCTTAATTTGTCTTCTACGCAACATATATATCTCACTGGTTGCTGTCTAACTCTTTGTATGCTATCTTATCGAAATGCCAAGATATCGCATTAATAATTATGTAACCATAACTTTTAGGACCTATTTACTGTATCTATGTGGGTGTCAAGCACCAGAAATTTACCAGAATGAGGGTACATGCAATTGTATGTAATTTTCACAGACCCTGTGGTCATGACCTCAAATTTGGCAAGGCAGAAAAAAAAATTCCTTTGAGCCAAAACTGACGTAAACCTGTCTTGTAGCCACACTTGGTACTTTAAAATGTAGTTTCAAATACTCTTAAAGAGGATATAAGTAATAAAACATGTATTATGAGCACTATTTGTTTTGCATAAAAATACTCTTGGTTGATTTTACGAAAGATATCGAGCCCTACAGATTCTAATATTATTCTTTATTACCTAAATAAATGCCCATGCTTTTTTATCTTCCCTATATTATCATGAATAATGCAGAAAAGAGTACTGTGAATAAACCAACAGCAACAGGGCGACCAGCCAGGCCATCGAACTGGGACAATATGATAGTACCTGTGGTTGAGGAGGTAGAAGTGACTTGTGAATGAACAGTCGGAGTCTCAGTGACTATATTATTGGCGATAACATTAATTGTTTGAATGCCAGTAGATGTAGAGAAAGTTGTAGTCTCTGTCGAAGAGGTCACCACGGTAGTTGACGTTTCAACGGTGGTTGGGACGACTTCGGTCTTTGGAGTAGGTTCCTCAGAACTTGTAGACTTGAAACATTCGTCATCAGCACAGTGAGTGGTGGTGAGGGTTTCAATTTCAGTGTGAGTGGCAGTGGCAGTAGATGTAACATCAGTGTCAAAGCACTTGTCATCAGCACAATGAGTGGTGGTGAGGGTTTCGATGTCGGTGTGAGTGGCAGTGGCAGTGGATGTAACATCAGTGTCAAAGCACTTGTCATCAGCACAATGAGTGGTGGTAAGGGTTTCAATGTCGGTGTGAGTGGCAGTGGCAGTAGATGTAACATCAGTGTCAAAGCACTTGTCATCAGCACAGTGAGTGGTGGTGATAATTTCAGTGTCAGTGTGAGTAGCAGTAGCAGTTGAAACAGAATCAGTAGTTTCAACAGCATTTTCCACAGCAGTCTTGGTTGGAACAGATGTCGAGGTACTATCACCAGTTAATGGGAAGTATGTAGTGTACACTACGCCATTTTTAGTAATAACGGTGACTCCAGTAGTTTCGACAATTTGAACACAATTGTCAAGCGAGCAAGAAGTGACGGTAACCAAGGTGGTTCTTCTCCGACGAGTTGAAGATGCAGGTTCAGATGGACTAGCAGTAATCAATGACGAGACAATGGCATTTACTTCAGGACGCTTTGATGCAGTTGAGTTGTATCCCAAGGTGCTAAGAGTGGAAGTTTGAGATACTGGAACTTCAGTGGTGAGAACAGTTAACACGCCTCCGATAGTTGTTGTAAGAGTGGTTTTGCTGTACTTGTCGGTTGTAACATGACACAGGCCATCAGATTCACAGACGGTCAGTGTGACGGAAATCTCTTGATCTTCGGTTTGTGTAGCAGTTCTGAATCTTGTGTTCTTGTGTTTAGCACTTGAGTCTGTGCTAGAAGCATTAAACCCGCTGAAGTTTGAAGGATAAGAGCTTTGACTTGATTCGGCACTAGAAGAAACAGAAGAAGAAGAAGCCAAACTAGATCCACTAGTAGACAAACTAGAGCTGATTTCAGAACTAGACGCGATAGATGATGGAGAAGCGCTGGAGGATGCACTGGAAGAAGCTTCACTGGATGCAGCTACACTGGATGAAGCTGCACTGGATGAAGCTGTACTGGATGAAACTTCACTGGAAGTAGCTGCGCTGGATGAAACTTCACTGGATGAAACTTCACTGGATGAAACTTCACTGGATGAAACTTCACTGGAGGAAGTACTAGACGATTCACTGGAAGATAAACTAGACTCTGATACACTGGAAGAACCAGTTATGGAAGACCCAGTGGAGTCACTATGAGACACACTAGAAGTGGTCGATGCAGAAATACTTGTGGATTTGATATCCAAAGCATTGTTATGAGGTGCTGGAACAGAAGTGTTCGAGTACACGAAGGAAGATGGAGCTACTCCTTGAGTAGAAAGTCTTGGTAAGTCATCTGTGGCGGCTAAAGAAGCACCGATAATAGTAGTTGCAACAATAAACTTCTTCATGTTGTTAGCGAAAGTAAAAAAGTAGTTTAATTTGAAACATCCAGGGTAGCTTCGTATTTAAGTAGACACTTGACAAAAAGCCATGACTTGGAAGCTGGTTTTTTGCAACTAAAAGGGACTGATGTTCCAGCCTTAATGCATGCACCATGCAAGATTTACCAGCTGTGCGTTCTGGGCCCGAGGTCGAACAATAGCGCGATGCCAGCGATGTTGAAGGCTTGCTATTTTTCTCAATAGCTTTCTGTGGGTTGCAAAAAAAGAATGAATTTCATTTTTTCGCTTGCAGCTGGTGGCACTTTCCTGATTAGGAAGTGCTTGCTGCATCCAGCATGTGCAAATCCGGTTTTGTGTCATATGGTTTGCTGCTATTCTTTTTTACAGGTTGTCATGACTTTACTCTATAATTAATCCTTTTTGATAGTGTTATTTGTCCTGGTGATTTTATTAGTTTTTTTATTATTTATTGGATATTATTGACTTTACTGGTTATTCTACTATTCATTTTACTGGTTATTATTCATTTTACTGGTTATTTTACCACTCATTTTACTGGTTATTTTATTATTCATTTTACTGGTTATTTTACTACTCCATTTTACTGGTCATTTTTAACATTTTATCATAGCAGTCTTTTCTTTTACAGATATTTCAATCGTTTGCAGGTTCGCACAGTCTTTTTTACAGGTTAAAAATAAAAGTCAAGATCTTTTAGATATGCGAATCGGTATACTTGCTTTGTTACAAGTATCATCAGCATGGTTCTGGAATTCAAACAAACAAGACAACCATCTAATTGAATTCTATGACAAAAACTTGGAAAGTACGTTCGAGAAATCCCAATATTCATTAATCTATTTTTATAAAGAGAATTGTCAATATTGTAGTCACTTTGAACCTACATTTGAATATATAAGCACATTGTTTAATAACGATACAAATCCAGGGTATCTCGATCTTCAGATAATCAAAACCAATGGGATTGTTAACGAACGGTTGAATACATTGTTCAGGGTGAACCAATACCCCACGTTAAAATTATTAAACTTCAAGACGATGCAGATCACAACATTCAGCGGGGACCGTAACCAAGATAAGGTTCTCGAGTTTTTGCATGAAAACGTTGAGCATACATTGTATCCAAATTATGGGAATTTCAAGTCATATGTACAAAGTCTTAGAGATGGAGAAGATACAGAACAAACAATAATTGTGTTCACCATGAAGTATATACAAGGATGGGAGGACTATAACCTAGATTCGCACTTTTATCAAAAGATAGCTAAAGAGAACCCTCGATTGAAGTTTGCAGTGGTTGATTTGAGTGATTTTGCATCTACGGAATTGATTTCCAAATATCGAATCAGCAATTTTCCTTCGATGATTTACATCGACGGAAATCGATTTAAAACCTTCAAGACACATTCCCAGAATCATTTAACAAATGACAGGCTCAGCGCTGAAGAGATTCTTGGTTTTACTAAGAATATACAAAATGAAGAGTGGTGGACACAAGAATCCATGGATGCGTACCTCGAAGGAATCACCTACGAAGGCTACAAAAACATGCCCATGTACGGAATGAAATTCAAACAGAGCGAACAATCAGAGGCCATGGACTTAGAGTCAGAGTACGAAATTCTTGCGCGCCAGGTCGGCTTGTGAGCTACGTGTTAAGATTACATAAGCTGGAAGGTGTGTTTAATGGCAAACTTCCAAAGACAACCATCCGTAAACAGACCACGCACCAGAGAGGCTGTGTAGAATCAACCTCTACATTAAGCGCAGCAACAGCCAGTATGGAGCTGAAAAATCACCAAAAAATAATAAAAATAGAAAATAAAAAAAAGACCAGCATGAACATCTTTAGCTTTCTTGGAGATCTCTCGCACTTGGCGAGTATCTTTATCTTGTTGTATGTAATTGAAAAGAACAGATCGACCAACGGGTTGTCATTGAAGACACAATCGTTGTATGTGTTGGTGTTTGTGACCAGATACCTTAACTTGTTCACCAAGTACTACTCGCTTTACAATACTGTGTTGAAGATTTTCTTTATCGGATCGTCTGGGTACACTGTGTACTTGATGACTCAGAAGTACGCCAGTTCGTTTACCCAAACCTCTGATACCTTCCCAGTTCGTTACTTGCTTGGAGGTAGTGCAGTTTTGGCCTTGTTGATTACACACAACTACAAGGTGATGGAAGTGTTGTGGTCTTTCTCCATGTGGTTAGAGGCTGTTGCCATTATCCCACAATTGTTCATTTTACAGAAATCAGGAGAGGCCGAAAACATCACCACCCATTATATCTTTGCTTTGGGGCTTTATAGAGCGTTGTACATTCCAAACTGGATCTATAGATACATGGTTGACGGCCATTTAGACTATGTTGCCATTTTGGCTGGTGTCGCTCAAACAGCTATTTATTCTGATTTCTTCTACATATATTACACCAAGGTGATGCAAGGTAAAAAGTTTGAATTGCCTGTTTAATCTCTCTTCAATGGATAAAATTCCCTACGTACACCTTCCTTTGTAACAATGTAAATCTCCAAGCCATCACCCACCTGGATGTGTCTTTCTGTGGCGGACGAAAACGCATCCTTCACCAACTCCAACACTTCGTCCAAGCTCAAGTATCTCAACTCCTTCTTTTCCTTGCCATTTGTTCCTGGCTTGTACTGATTCTTGAAGTTAACTTGGTTATCCAAGAAAGGCATAATCAAACTGGCTGCTGCACCTCCAGCTCTACATTGTTCTCTCTCGTACGATCCAACAGGGTCATACGAGTAAACAGCTCCCTTCCCTTCTTCATCCAATCCAGCAATCAAAGTACTCACATAGTATGGGAAGAATCTCTTACCATACAACAAATGTTGAATATATCTGGCAGCACTCTTGATGCTCAACTTCTTGCCACCATGGTCAAACTTGTACCATTTTAATTGTGTTTTGAAACGATCTATCAATGCAGCCCCATCAGCAGCAAACCCGTTGGCTGTCATGACTATATCATCTCCTACATTGAAGATCTTTGGTTCCGAACGCGAATTGATGTTATATCCTTCAACTTGTCTAGTGTCTCCAGCCAACACCGCAAAATTCTCCCCTGCAATTCCCAACACAGTACCACCATTGTCGGTGTATGGGTTGAAACTGTGTTCAATAGGCGTACGATGGATCTCAGCTGAATATTCAGAGGCAACAGTTGCGTTCATTCTTTTGCCACTTTGTTTTTCGATTAATTTCTCAGTAAAATTCTCTACAGATATTCGAACTCTATTATTTATTTCTATTTACAACTGGGTTTGCTGGATTCTGGTAACATAAGCCTTGGAAATGACATTCCAGGATCTCATGTACTTCTCCAAACATTGATTCACACATGCATCTTCTTGGTTAGTCAACACATTTGACGGTTGATTGATGCATTTTTCAAAGCAATTCTCAGTGCTTTTGTTGACAAGTTCTGTAGCATTTGCAACGGCCAATTCTTGACTAATCTGATCTTGGATATCTTGCTTAAGCAGGTTAGTGGAGGCAGCTGGTGCTGGTGCTGAAGACCCAAAGATAGACATGTTGAAGATGGGAAAAAAAAATTGTAATCACATGATATTTATCTAATGGCATCCGAATCCAAGAAGACCCACTTGTTTGTGTTGATCCATGGGTTGATGGGGGCTCCCAAGCACATGCAAACTATAGACAAATGCATCCAGGACTTTGTCTCTGAAGAGGAGCGTGAGGTGGTAACGTTCCGTTCCTCAAGCTTCAAGTTTTGGAGAACTTATGATGGCTTAAAACCAATTGCCACGAAGGTCGTTGATGAAATCTTGACGGAAATTGAGGCTCTCCAAAGTAAGAAAGACCTCCATGTAGATAAAATCAGTATTGTTGGGTACTCATTAGGTGGCCTTATTGCTAGATATGCCGTTGGGTTGCTCCATGAAATGGACTTCTTTAGCGTAGTCCAACCTTGTATCTTTACAACTTTTGCTACTCCTCATGTCGGCGTTGAATTCTTCAACAAAGGTTTGTACTCCTACTTTGTCAATAACTTCTCGGGCTACTTGTTCGGTGTATCCGGAACCCAGTTATTTTTATTCGATAATACGTTGTATGAGTTGGCAGATCCTAACCTCAAGTACTTGAAAGGTTTGAAATCTTTTGAAAAGCATATCTTGTTGGCAAATGTCCGCAATGACCGGTCCGTAGCATTCTTCACTTCTTACATTACAGAATATGCTCCGTTCCAGAATTGGACTAACATCAAAATTAACTATTTCAACAACCTTCCGAAAGCAATGGTAAATGGTAAAGAATACACTCCCAAGTTTGTGGATTTAGAGGCTTGTGATGTTGTTTCGGATGAAGAATTAATCACCTTTAAGGGAAACACCCAGGAAGTGTCCTCGATTTGGACATGGCCTCTCATCTATAGACTCTTGGTCTTGTTTTGCTTGTTTTGCTTCATCCTTCCTTTGTGGATTCCATTTACAGTGACCCTCTCATCTATTTTCGCTATCATCAGTTTCTCGAAGTCTTGGAAGCTTCCTGATATCGAGTCCCATTGGGTCAAAGTTAATGACTCCGTCTATGGATCTCGTTCGGTACATACCCCTTCCATTCAAACCGTAGAGTCTGAACCCATCAAAGAAGAAATTGCTTCTGCAATTGAAAATACAATCGAAGCCGCTGCCCCGGGTGAATTGAATGTTCATGTGGAAAAGCATGAATCTAAGATTATTCTCCAAGTTGATACCGCTGCAAATGATAAACAAGTGGCAGCCCTTTTACCACATTTACAAGAAAAGGACGTTGAACGTTTTCCTTTGTTCAACAACGCTTCCAAGTTACCTCTTGGCCCTGAAAAGAAGTTTATTATCGAAAACTTGAATTCTATAGATTGGATTAAGATTCCTGTTTATTTGGATTGTTTGAATGCTCATGATGGAATTGTTAGTCGTCGTCATAATCCAAGAGGTGCGAGCACGATTGCATTGTGGTGTTCTATTCTTAGGCTTCATTTGAACAAAAATCTCTATGAAGAAACAAACTGAACGAGTGACTTCTGACCATTTTAGTGATTAATTAATTCACAAATGTTTTAAAGGTTAATTTTGTTAGTGTTTATATTATTGAAAGATTCAATATTTATTAATAATGGTATTTATCATTTTTAAGATTTTTATTCGCTATTAAGAATATGTTCATTATTAAAATTCATATTAATCATTAAATGATCTATTTATTATTAAAATTCTATGCATACACATATTCTTAACACATAACTCTAATTAAAATTCAAATTTTTAAACATTTTGTCAACTATTTACAATTTTGCATCAATTATATTGTGTAAGTTTCGCAATATAGTAAAATCACCTCCTATCATCCCAACTCACTTCATACACTAGTTTGTAGTGTCTTGTTTAAAGACTGCTGAAACACAATTCATTAAACATTCTTTTTGTTTGCTTCCTGCATTATTATCTCCCACGGCTAATAGTTAAAAAAATAGCAAACATGCTTAGACAAGCACTCAAACTTCAATTGAGACACATGTCTCATATGAGGATACAGCCATTTCATTACCGGCCTAAATATAGAATGTTTACATCCTTAGCACTTGCAAGTGGAGGCATAATGTACCTTCTGAAGGATATAATTAACGATGTGCATGCCATTGATACCACCGTGCATGAGCTTAAACCAACCAAGGAAGCGGAAACATACGAAATGGGACTTTACCAAGCGTCACAGAAGGAGGAGGTAGACCAATACAACGAGTACCGGAAGATACGGATGTCGGAAGGAAACATAGTGTTCCGCACGTTGTACTACATAAAGTTTGCTGTTGAAGATTGGGTGATAGACCCAATGGTAACCATTGCACGGTTTGTGGAGTTATCTATAATCTTTGGGCCAGTGATGTTGACATATCCAATCTGTTGGTTTGGAAGAAAGAGGAAATCCGGAGCCAAATTATGGTATCGGTATCTCCGGTGGTCCCTTGAACTTTCTGGAGCTTCGTTCATTAAGTTAGGTCAATGGGCTGCCCTGAGAACAGATATCTTCAGCAAAGAAATGTGTGATGAATTGGGGAATTTGCATTCCAATGTGACTGCACATCTGTTGAAGGAAACCAAGCGTATATTGAGTTCTAGTTTTGATTTGCCGTTCGAGGAGATTTTCGAGGAGTTCAACGAGACCCCAGTCGGCGTGGGCGCAATAGCACAGGTGTATATTGGAACGTTGTCGAGCAAGGTTGTTGAACGGGTAGAGGAGGAAGACACAAAATCCAACTATCTTGACAAGGTGATGGTAACATCGAAGACGGAGGATATCAAAAGTGGTGAAAGGGTGGCCATCAAGGTTTTGCATCCCAACGTCGAGGTCAAAATTAATAGAGATTTGAAGATTATGCGGTTTTTTGCCGAAGCCATTGACGTGATTCCAACCATGGAATGGCTCTCGCTTCCTGACGAAGTGGAACAATTTTCGATTCTCATGAGATTACAGTTAGATTTGAGAATCGAAGGATTGAATTTGGCCAGGTTTAGACAAAACTTCAAGGATAGATTAGATATTCACTTTCCAAAACCTTATTTGAACTTTTCAACAAGAACTGTTTTGGTTGAAGAGTTTATGCATGCCATCCCATTAAGTAAGATCTTATCATTGAATGATAACTTTGGAAAGAATTTGTCCAAGGAAGTCAGTAACAAAGGTTTGGATGCGTTTTTGAAAATGTTAATCTTGGATAACTTTGTGCATGCTGACTTGCATCCAGGGAACATGATGGTTAGATTCTATAAAAACGAAACCTATAAACACGAAAGAGAATATAAAATCGTCAAGTCGAGTAACGAGCAAGACACAGACAGAATCACCGACGAGCTCTTAGACTTGGGCTCAGACAGCAAGGCATGGTGTAACCGTCTTGAGGCGTTATACGAGGAGGGATACCACGCCGAGATTTGCTTTCTCGATGTAGGTCTTATCACCGAGTTGAATCACACAGACAGAGTCAACTTTATTGATTTGTTCAAGAGCTTAAGTGAGTTTGATGGTTACAGAGCTGGGGAGTTGATGGTCGAGAGATCCAGAACTCCGGAAACCGTTCTTGACAAGGAGGTGTTCGCCTTGAAGGTTGAAAAGCTTGTCAACCGAATGAAGGAAAGAACTTTCACTTTGGGTAACATCAGTATTGGTGATTTATTGGACCAGGTGTTGGGAATGGTTAGATCCCATCATGTGAGAATGGAGGGAGACTTTATTACCGTTATAGTAGCAATCTTATTACTTGAAGGAATAGGAAGATCTTTGGATCCTGAGTTGGATTTATTTACAAGGTTCGTATATGCAATTGTGTTGGGTTTTCCAACAGAAAATACCTTATTCTAACATACTAACATTTCAGTTCATTACCTGTATTAAGAAAGTTGGGAGTACTGAAGGAAGGTCGTGAATTACTTAAGGATGAAGATTCTTTACAAATGATTAAAGTGTGGTTAACTTTAGAGGTGAGGCAGTTTATTAATGCTTCTATTCAGGATATCCACGCTTTAGTGAAGGCTGATATGTTGAGTCCGAATGTTTAGCTACGAACGAACATACGAACGAACAAACGTACTTCGTTCGTTTGTGAGTTGCAAGTGGGTGAATATTTCTGTGTTTGTGAGTTTTTTTTTGTAAGTATTCTGTTTATTCACTTACTATTTTGTGAATATATGAATGAAATCGAACGAAGTCACCTCACTAACATGTTCTTGCAGTTTCAATTCCATTTTCTGATTTTTGAAACTCAACTGTTCTCGTGATATTATCAACATGGCTAAGAACAAACTTCGAAACATTAATTACACATTTAGTCTCACGTTAGATTGAAAAAAAAAACGTTAAAACCGAGTCAGAAGATTCTGAAAACGTTGAATTATAATGTTAGATACTTTTGAAACGTTGAACCCTTTATCAGTATTTACTAAATTTATGTAGAATAAACTACTCTTTTATAATCATCATAACGTTTTCTTAATCTTTCACAGGGTTGTGGATATATTTTTTCTGTCAATCGCACCCTGAACATATTTCGATTGCTACGTTTTTTTTCTAAACTAAATGTCAGGCGGTTCTACAGAGTGCTGCAGTGCCAGTGAGCGCTGCAGTTCTAATGAGCGTAACCGAGAGGAGATCAATAGAAATGACACTGAGTTTTTGTCTGAGAATCAAAAGGGTTGGACACACGGAGTTAAAGTGCCGTATTCTGTGTTTGAATACCAACCGGAAACTAGTTTCAGTACCAAAAGCCGGTTGAATAATGACCATGAAATCTTCCAGGCTTCCTTACTAATGGATCAGGTCAAGCACCGGCCATTCCCCAAGGAAAATATTGTTGAAGAGGATGCTGAAGATTTATCACATACTCCGCTTACGGACATTGATACGAGTGTTCTACGGAAAGAGTCCAGCGATAGCGTGTTTTCTGGGTACTACAGTATACCACGAGTGACACTCAATGTGCCTAAGAAGTCGCTGGTGTGTGAGTCAATGCCGTTGTCTGTCAAGGACGTGCCCAGACTCTGTTACCATAACTTTTATGATACAAATGAAGTTACATATCTCTTTGGAGGGTTGCTGTTACTGGAACACGCGAGCTTAGAGCATTTGGGGATCCCCGCGAACGTTCCAGCGTCCAAGATCTCGGTGCATTTTCCAGTGGAGCTTCCCCCGTTTGTTAGCGGGGAAGTGTTGACAAACCCGCTTGTGAGGACTAATCGTAATTTCTACATGTTCAACCCATTGCGGGGCTCATTGACGTATTTGGGTGAATTGGAACCAGATAAGGATCCGTACGATGTGAACGGATGCTCGAGTTGCCAGGTATCGTCAAAACATATTTTCTTCTATGGAGGGTTCCGAATTGTCACCGATGAGGTGCTCCACAATCCTAAATTAGATAGATGGATCATTAAGAAACACATTGAACTTAATACAATCGGGTACATGCTCAATTTGTACACAATGCAGTTTCTCAAGATCGACTTGAAACCAAGGTTTAACGAGGATGTAGTTGAATTGGGAAGAATCGGAATGTGCGTTACTGCGAGTGTGGCCGAGGAAACAGAAAACAAACACGACCAGCAACCTCGTGACCCACTGCCGGTGTTTACAGACGAGCATAGGGAGACTAAGGAGCCCATGAAACCTGAGCCACCTAAGCCAGATTCGATATGGAGCCCAACCGTTGCATCTCAGGCACGGGCGCCAAGCCCGCTACTCGCGTCGCAGTCGCGGATGTCAAGTCCTCCGGTAACTACAAACTCCCGTGTGTCCAGTCCTGTGTTGGGGTTGCGAGTGTCCAGTCCTGTGTTCCGAGTGACGAGTCCTACTCCAAGCGATATCAAAAAGACAAAGACCATCACGGTTGATACTAGGAATGTTTCTCCTTCAGACTCCACCGCGTTGACACCTTCAAAGTCAATCACTCCAACGTTATCTTCAAAGGCTTCCAAAATGAGCACTGTTTTGTCTAAATCTTCAAGAATCTTCCATAGACACGGGAAACAAGAACAAGAGAAGTCGAAGCCAACCACTCCAAAGACTCCTCAGCTCAAGCGGTCTCTCACATTAACTCTGCAAAGAAGTAAAGCGTCGACAAAAGACTCCAGTAAGACGCTAGCTCTGAAACAATACCGGTCGTCTCCTTCATCGTCAATCATCTCACCTCCAGCATCCATTCCATCATCGCCTCCTTCGATATCATCTCCAACGCTTTCCGTTCCAAGCACTAGTGACAAGAGCAGTCCTGCAATAATAGACAGTCCTGTGGACTGTCACGAACTGTGTGAAAACGACGACCACAAGTGTGAACCGGAATCACCGGTTTCTGTCGAGGCACACGATATCTTATTCAACGATAACATAGTCAAGTCTGGGATCAAGTCTGTGGCAGTGTTTGTGTATGGAGGGTTCTGCATGAAGAATGAAGGGGGGCGCCAAGTGTTCTATTCGTCATCTGATCTCATCAAGATTAGTTTGTCATGTCAGGACGAATCCAAGGGAATCCAATTCAACGACTCAGCATTAGTTCACAATTTAAAAGATGAGTTAATAGAGAAGCGAGGAGGAAATTGGCCGTCTCCTAGAGGGTACTTTGCACTGTCATTGGTTGACTACAAGCAAGAACATGTCAACTGTAATAATGAATTACCGATGTCGATTAAACGCTCAAACACTCGACTGAAAAGACCATTACCGGGCCCTGGAGGTTGGTTTAAAGGAAAGGCACTTCTCGTCCAAGGTGGGTGCAACTCGGACGGCGAAACGTTTAGCGACTTTTACTTTTTCTTATTTGATATAGGTAAATGGTCCAACATAAGTACATATTGTTACGACTATTTTGAGTATCCAATCGGACCAAACGAGGATGATGACTGGTCCAAGTTGAGCAAGGGGTTGGAGGTGGCCAACCCCAAGATGGTGGAGGCGGAGTTGCGCTCATGTCACCACACTGCATTGTATCATAAAGGTTATGACCAAGCATATTTAATATTTATGGGCGGGTTCCGGAACGACTTTCTTCGTGTACATCACAAGTCCACTGTGCAAAACGACAAGTTTGATATAACTAGAATCTCCAAGTTTTCATTTGTTACGAATAACACCAACGTTTTAAGAATCCCAGTTCTCAATTTGCAAACTCAAACGTGGCGTTTCTTGAGATACTACTACGATTTGAATCATGTTTTAAGTGACAAGTTTATAAATCGAGTCAACCATAATCCAATCTGGATGAATACTAGAATAGCAAACTACGGTGGATCGGTGTCATTACTTGGCAAGAAAATCTCCCTCTTTCAAGGATTAGCAGTGGTATGTCCTGAAAAACAGGAAAATGTTTCTAAAATTGAAAAGGAAGTGCCTACTAGTGCCCTCTTTTGGGGAGCTAATATTCAAATTAGTTTTCCTAGTTTATAGATTTATAGAGCGACACCATGTCGTACATAAATGCGACAATATCGAAAATTTTCAACAAAAAAATTATACAAAGATGTTCGGATTAGGTGGTGCTCCTCAAATTTCTTCGCAACAGAAGTTGCAAGCAGCTGAAGCTGAATTAGACATGGTTACCGGATTGTTCAACTCTTTGGTTGCTCAGTGTCACACCAAGTGCATCAACAAGGAGTACAACGAAAGTGATGTCAACAAGCAAGAAGCTTTATGTTTGGACAGATGTGTTGCCAAGTACTTTGAAACCAACGTTAAGGTTGGTGAAAACATGCAACAATTGGGACAATCCGGTGCTTTCATGGGTAGATAATCCGGTTATATATTTTATAAAATCTGTATATACAATTAATTAGGACCAACCTATAGATCTCAAAAACCTCAACTTGACACCTTCCCAATGATTTAATTTTGGTCTAACGTCGAGGAAAAATGTAGCACCTTGTTTGCCTTCGGAATTCCCGCCGTAGAAGTCAATGACATATTCTACTTTTGTACCACATCTATCTACAATCCAATCGTGTCTATCAAAAGGTTTTTGGTAGCCCATAAGGGTTGATTTAAACCAAGCTCTAGGAGTCAAGGCTTTCAGGTCACCTTTAAAGCTTGATAACGAGATGCCGCCGCATTTTTCCAATGCATCTTGAGTGTATGAGCGTTCCCAGTTTAAAATATGGTGCCATACCTTTTCATTCACTGCGTTATGGATAGGAACAACGGTGTTCATATCACCAGCTTCTGGATTCCAGTTCTTTCTTTGCATAGCTTCGAAAAACTGTTTTTGAGATGGATAGATCCAGTTTGATTCATGGGACGTGCGTGGAATGGAGCTGATTTCACGTTCGATTGGAAGATCAACTGGAGATTTACTAATAAACGGTTTATCAAGTGCGTCCGATGTACAACCCTCTATAGCTTCAGGTGCAACGGCCGTTACTGAAACATTCAGTAACCATGCACTTCTCGAGGAATGGTCCACTGGACATGCAGAAACCTCTTTTTCAGGAACAGGGGGGTGATCTGCAGGAAGACCCATCAGAGACCATGCTTCCCTTGAATTATGATCCACAGGACATTTGGATTCACTACTCATTTTTTATTTTCTGATTACAATTTTTTTTTCATGATTTTACAGCGAATCACGTGGATTCTATATCTAATAGATCTTCTTCTTCTCATCAATAGACAACTCACCAGCACCGGCATTGACAATGATCAACAAACCACCGACAATCGACAAAGTTTGGAAGAATTCATACTTCAAAAAGTCTCTGTTGGCATCACGGGAGCCGTACTTCCAGAAAGTGTTAACAAACACATTGTAGACAAACAACATGACAGTTAAGATGAAGGCAGCAAACTTAGTCTTGTAACCAACGACAATAGAACCACAACAGATAAATCCAGTTAAAATAATGACGATTCTAGTGAAAGACCACAGAGCGGAAAACACAAACCCAAGGAAGAGGAATACCAACAACAATCTTCCAGCCAACAAGTAGTACTTCTTGTTATCTTGGCCGTTATTCAACATAGGTATACCAGGCATCGTGAATTGACGCTTGTCTCTCACCAAGGAATCAGAGAAGGCTAAGATCAAACCACCAACAACACTCAAGTTTCTCAAGAAGAACAGGGCATCCAAGATCAAACCATATGCCAACCCTTGGGTCAACACAACTCCAATAAGAGCAGCAGTGGCAAACAAGGTTTGTTTACGCAACACCAAGAAGGTGGAACCAACCAGCATAACAATGATGTTACTTAAAAGGAACACCACGGTCAACCACTTCCAAATGTGTCTGTAGTTGTGTAAGTAGTAGACTTGTTCGGACCATTGGGCAACCATACGCCATGCATCTTCGTAGAAGGTGGCTACAATGAAGGCACGCCCTATGGCCGGAACGTAAGGCTTCAATGGTTTAAAGTTTTGATCAATCAATTCTTCCACCTTTTTGGTGACATCTTCAAATTGTTCAAGAGGACTTTTACTTTGGGAAACAGGACCGAGGTTGCTGGAGCCCCCAACAGGCTGTTCAAAGTTGTTATATTGATGCTGTGGACCACGGTAGGACATCTTATATCTTTTTCAGGGAGAAAGCTGGGGTATATTTATAAAAAGACACCTGACGTTTTTTTTTTTAGTGCCACGCAAGTATTTTTCATGTGTAATTTTTCCTGGTGGGCCTATATATAATATATTTGTGATGTTATTATTGCATACATACTTGTTTGACACATTTAATTGATGGTAAGGTTGTTGCCATGTCTCCGTATTTCCTTATCCATCAACTCTTGAATTCTGTGACTACCTGCGATTGCCAACGACAATGCACTTTCTAATCTATCCAATGGCATTTTGTCTTCCATCATCATCATCGCAAGCTTTTCACTTTTCCCAATCACCCCAATAGTTAAAACACTCATATCATTCTCTTCCAAGGTATTCAAATCAAGTAGTGGTGATTGCTCGTGTAATCCGGCCAGAATCGCCGATATGTAGTTGGACATCGATATCCCGGCATCGATTAATGCTAATGTGATGGAGTTGGTGACTGTGGCTAACATTCCGCCATCTTGGTTTAAGACGTGCACATCGATCTGGATCACCGTGCGCGGATACAAATGGCACATTATACTTTGTTCAAACGTCTTTTCTAAGGTGGTCCGGAGCTCCACCATTCTTTTTTCATTCTTGGATCTCTTCTTCCGGTTGAATGTTGAGAACGACGCCACGTTAAGGTTGACTTCTACTGTAGCTGCGTCGTTGCTGTTTTGTGAACGTAAAGTTGGTTCTTTGGGTCCCAGGACCATACAGATGACTTTGGTGTTACCTTGCTCGACATATGATGATCCATCCAGCGAGTTGGGGTGGGTATTGATTCTGCAGTCGAACTGACGTAATTCATTCCACCTACGTCCATCGATTCTCATCCCTTCGGGAGAGTATAATTCCATACGAGGCATGTTTAATTTTTGAAAATCATCGCGAATTTGAGATGCCCATAAAACACTACGAACGAAGTGAGCAGTGTGAGTTTATTACGAATTTATTAACGAACGAAGGGAGTGTGGTTTATTACGTACTTATGAACGAACGAAGTGAGTATTGTGAGATTATTAAGTCTTTATTAACGAACGAGTAGTGCGAGTTTAATAATAACCAATTCTAAGAATTCCATTATAAATTTGTTTATTCTCTCTGTTAATACTTGACCAATAGTTATCCACTATAATTATTAGTTATGATTGGGAACAGTTCGCTTCATAATTATAAATGGATGAATAAAACATATATACCTTCCGTATATAAACATTTTCATCGTTTTCTGATATGATCATCCTCCAATCTCCTCCAAATTTATTGAACACTAAATACCACTCCTTATCATCAAGCGGTTACAACTGATCTTTGTTGAATCAAGACTACGTGTTTCAGTCCTACTCTTCACTCATCAGTTCTTCGCTCATCAGTTCCTCACTCATCAGTTATTCACTTATCAGCTTCACTTTTCAGTTCTCTAACATTTAACCTTTTATCAACTTATACATTAATTCTCAGATCATAACTCATTTGACACCTCCGATCTTTTAGCGCTCGGTAAGAACATCCCTCTATCATGACTCATACCTATATAAGAACAATTATTCGCAGAAATCCAAACCAACATGTCCGAAGAAAAACCTGCACCAAAGTATATCGGGTTCATAGCAGGAGTGTTTTCAGGATTCACGAAAAACGTGGTGGGCCACCCGTTTGACACTGTTAAGGTTAGACTTCAAACGGCGCCGAACGGACGATTCAAAGGACCGCTTGATGCGGTGATGCAAACGGCGCGCAACGAAGGATTGAAAGGGTTCTACAAGGGCTTCACGCCGCCGTTGTTCGGGTGGGTGTTGATGGACTCAGTATTGATGGGCCTGTTACATCTTTACCGTCGTCTTTTAAAAGACAACTTCTATGCAGATGAAAAGAAGCTTCCGCTAGTGGGCCACATGCTCGCCGGTCTTGGGTCCGGTGCAACAGTATCCGTTGTAGCTGCACCTGTCGAACAATTTAAAGCTCGTTTGCAAGTCCAGTACGATGCTAAAACCAAACTCTATACCGGCCCGTTGGACGTGGCTCAGAAGTTGTACAAAACGTCAGGTATCAGAGGAATCTACTCAGGTTTATTAGCCACCATGATCTTCAGGCTGAACTTTATCTTTTTCTGGGGCTCTTACGATATTTTAAATACCTGGTTTGCTGAAAATACAAAGATGTCCAAGCCCTCGATCAGTTTTTGGAGTGGTGGAATGGCTGCAACTGTGTTCTGGATCACCGCGTACCCCGCCGATGTTGTAAAACAAACAATTATGACGGATAGTCCTTATAGACAGGAAAAGAAGTTTCCTAGATGGATCGATGCCGTCAAGTACATTTATAGAGAAAGAGGTTGGAGAGGTTTCTTCAGAGGCTTTGTGCCGTCCATCTTAAGATCCTTCCCTACAAACGCAGCTGCCTTGGCCACATATGAAATAGTTATAAAGTTTTTGCATTAGTCATTATCTCTCCCAAGGTTTCAATCTTGGTTGGGCTTCTGATGTTGATTTCTTTTCTGTAAGTACTGTATTGGGGATTTCTTTAATTCCTGGAATAGGTTTCCCTGAGATTATTAATTCAACTAGATTTTGATAGTTTGAAGAGTAGGGAGGGTCATCGTTCTTTTGTTCATTGGTTGTATCACTTGTATTTTCGATTCTAATCTCATCAGAAGCCCCATTAACATCGGAAATCCCATGAATATTGGAAATCCCATTATCGGGAATCTTAGAAATATCATCAGATATTTCAACAATCTTCTTATTCTTATCATATTTATCTCCATTTCTATACTTCCATTGCTGGTAATCTTCAAGATTCAAGATATTACCAGTTTGGTTACAATAAAAGAAAGATTTTGCTTGATCAACCAATTGCTGTCTATCCAAAGCTGGAATTGCAGTGATGGATGAGTCCTGCTCACGTATATTCTCCAAGTAGCTGTCTAAAATCTCCTTAATACCCTCCTGGAAGTCTGCAAATGAGTCCCAGTCATAGTTCAAAAAGTCAATGTATACCTGTTCTTGATCCGACATGATTTTTTTTTTAACAATGTTCACATTGACACACCTTTTGGTAGTGTCAATTCTTTTGAGAGTTGGCTTCTTTGCTTTTGGGTTGTATCAGGATGCGTACATGACGGTCAAGTACACCGACATTGACTACTTGGTGTTTTCGGACGCTGCTACCTTCGTTTACAATGGAAAGTCCCCATACGAAAGAGACACTTATCGATACACCCCGCTTCTTGCTTGGCTCTTGGTACCCAACTGCTGGGGCGGCGTCTGGTACAGCTTCGGCAAGTTTTTGTTCATGCTGAGCGACTTGATAACCGGCTACATCATTCTGAAGTTGTTAAAGACCACAAACACAAAACGCTTGGTGCTTTCGTCCATCTGGCTCTTGAACCCAATGGTAATCACCATTAGTACCAGAGGATCCAGTGAAAGTGTCCTTACCGTCATCATTATGGCCTCGTTATATTACTTGGTCCAGAACAAACAAACCCTCTCTGCCGTCTGCTTGGGTTTGGCCATTCACTTTAAGATATACCCAATCATATACTTGCTGAGTATATTGTACTACATATCAGGGAAACCCTTGGTGAACGTTCCGCTTTTTAACTTGGTCAATCTCACTAACATGAAGTACTTGTTGGTGTGCTTGACCACTTTGGCGTGTTCTAATGCAGTAATGTACTACATCTACGGCTACGAATTCCTCGACCATGCTTACTTGTACCACTTGACTAGAATTGACCACAGACATAACTTTTCTGTCTACAACGTTATGCTCTACTACAAGTCTGCAATTGAAAACACTTCTAATGTTGAAAAGTATGCGTTTATTCCCCAATTGCTTATCTCAGGTGTTATAATACCTTTTGCGTTTGCAAGAAAAGATTTGATATCTAGTATCTTCTTGCAAACCTTTGCTTTTGTTACGTTTAACAAGGTCATGACTTCTCAATACTTTATCTGGTTTCTCATCTTCCTTCCTCATTACTTGTCCAAGTCTAAATTTTTATCTAAAAAGCATGCTTTGAGAGGTTTAATAATATTGGGTACTTGGATTGTATCTCAAGCTTCTTGGTTATACTTTGCTTATAATTTAGAGTTTCTTGGACAGAGTACTTTTGATGATGGTTTGTTGTATTCTTCTATATTCTTTTTTGCTGGTAATGTTTGGATTCTCGGTGAATTCATATCTGATTTGGGTGGTATATAGTGTATTGTGATGTAATTGGAGGATATTCAATAATAATGTTAGTTTTATATCTTAGGTCATTCTTGTTTATCAAGTCTTTTCCATTACATATATTAGATTATTCGATCATTTGCTTATTCAGACATGTACTCAGATTTTCATGTACTTAGATTTAAACTTACTCAGACATCTACTCACTCGCTTACTCACTCACTTACTTACTCGCTTACTCACTCGTTCTCTCGTTCGTTCGCTCGCTCGCTCGCTCGCCGTCACTACATCACATGACTCAGGTACAAATTTTTTAAAAATACAGATATCATCATGAGCAACTCTCCGATTAAAAAGGAGATCAGTGTAAAGCTTGAAGAGTCAGGAGGACTCGGGCTTAGCTCTAGTGGAAGCTCTGCAAACGGTTCAAGAGGAACATCATCCAGCTCAAGCAAGTCTGAGTGGCAAGATATTCCATTGAAAGCTTGCACCAAGAAGGAGGTTGATGATATCAGGTTCCATATTATGAAGTTCCAAAGTACTAAGGAGGTTGACATTATATCAGATTTCACCAAACCAGTCAGATTACACAGAAAAGACCCACGGAACATCCAGTTTCAATTGACTCGTGAAGAAATTGATAAACGTAAAAAGGAAATTAAAGCACAGAGAGCAGCCGGTATCGAGCCTGAAATCTTGGAACCAGTAGAGGAGGAAGAATTTAACCCAGATGGAACTAGAAAGTGGCACAATCAGATGGATATGTCGCAGGTTGCACCCGATGGAGGAGCTCGTAAACAGAAAAAGAACTTGTTCAAGAGGAAAACAAGACAAGTGAATTCGATGGATGAAACAAAGAGAAAGTTAAGGTACGAAGAGCACTACCCTTGGGTCATTGAAGATTACGACGGAAAGAATGTGTTTGTAGGTAATTATGAAGCTGGTTCGTCGGATACCACTCATGTTCTCTTTGTTTTTGACAAGGATGGATTCAAGATGATTCCTGCGGAGAAGGTGTACAGATTCACGCCCAGAAACAAGTACGCCACTTTGACATTGGAAGAAGCGGAAGCCAAGATGGAAAAGAACTCTCTGGTTCCTCGTTGGTTGATGAAACATATGGAGGACAAGTCCATCACTGACAACACCAACGACTCCAGATTCAAGAAAGAGCCGGGTGCCGGTGGAATCATTGCTCCAAGTAGGGCTGTGACTCCAGCTGCCTCCAAAAAGAGGTTGTTGACGGTGAGTGGTGGCGGAGGTCGTTCAAACGACAGAGACTCCGATCACGACGACTTGGACTTTGATGAGGAATTCGCTGATGACGAGGAAGCACCAATCATGGAAGGTGACGAAGATGAAAACAAAATGTCCGAGCGTAAGATGAAGAAGGATATGTTGAAGGCTGCACACTTGTTTGATGGTTCCGAAGGCGAAGATGATCTAGACGATCTTTTCGACTCAGACAAGAGAAAGGTCGACAAGGAAGGAAAGAAATTGAGAAAGGTGTTGAACAAAACAGAAGGTGGTGTGTATGACAGTGATGACGACGACAACTCCAACCCATACTTGTCGAAGTCCGACATGGAAAGCGACGACGACAGTGACCTCGACATCAAGGCCGAGCTTGATGACTCGATGGTTCCAGGTGCTCCGGATCTTTTGAGACCAACCGCACGTAACTTCACCGCCAAGAACTACGGTGACGGCTTTGTAGTGATCAAAGCCCCAGTCAAGTTTTTGGAGGGCTTCCCCAGAGGTGAATGGACCCCCAACGGAAGAAAGAGACCTTCGCCGGGTCCTAGCCAACTGCCTAAAAAGAAGCTTAAATTGGACGACAAGTCCCCTCGGAAACCTAAACTTAAAGTCGAAGGCAAGAAAAGCACCCTGCCTTCGCCTCCTCCTGCTACTGCTGATTCTGCTTCCGCCTCAGATAATGTTGATTTGAATTCATCTGGGCCTGACAATTTATTGGTCACCGTCAAAGAAGTTTTGGACATTGTTAGAGACAACCCACTCACAACCAAGGAGTTGTTATTTGGCTTGAAGTCTAGAGTGAGTATGCATAAGGATAATAAAATGCGTATTATCAACATTGTCAAGCAGAATTTGAAGTTAGTGGATAAAAAATTGGTATTGAAGGAGTAATACATAGTGCATAAAAATATAATGATAAAGGATATGAAATATTTCTCAATAATCTAAACAACCTCGACCATTTTGTCGTCATCTTCATCTTCGCTCTCCACCTCTTCCATGACTGCATCTTCTTCTGGGGCTACATCTTCTCCTTCGTCTCTCATCAACAATTGAACCACTCTATCAATGTTTTCCGCAACCTCTTCGGAATCATTGGCCTTGTGTAACTCTTTAATGATAGCATACACAGACTTCTCTCTCAAGTATTCTCTGATTTCTCTGGTAGTACACAACAATAATAACGATTCCAAGTGTGTACATATGATATCATTAAGAGGTTCTCTCTTTTTATCTTCAGGCAACAATTGTAACTCATCTGGCAAGTTGAACATATCATCATCATCAATTGGTTCTGGTCCTGCAAGGGGTAATAAAATATATGGCAACAAGTTTATTTTCTCATCTTCAAGCAATGAAAGATGTCTGTCTGTGTCAAATAACGAGTTCTTGATGGTGGATGCAACACCTTCTCTTCTGATCTTGGCATCGTACTTTTCTGTGAATACAAGGAGCTTGGAGATAGGCACAACCTCATCGTATTCTTGTTCGGAAACGAAGTATGATCTACCTTGCTCGAATCTAGAGATATCGGCAAAGAAGTATGACAAATAATCGAAATCGGCGTATCTGTTCAAAGATCTGTCACTGCCTTTCACAAAGCAGTCCATTAAGCAATCCATGGCCTTGTTGGACTTGAATACTTCCTTTTGCTTGTCATCCTTGAATTCAATAGTGAATTCCAATACCTTGTTGATGGCATCACTCTTGGCCATATTAGTCAATAATATGCACATCAAATCGGCACTCAGGTTGTTAAGGTTAACAACTTGGCTGACCAACCATTTTAAATAGTCAACATCTTCAACAATCAAGTTACGCATCGTCTCGTCATCACACAAGTTAGCCAATATAGTTACAGACTGGTTAACAGTGGTTCTGCCGGTATCTTTAGTAAGATTCTTCAAGTCTTTAATTGCTTCGTAGTTGGCATATGCAAAAATACGTTGGTGAGCACCTTGAGAGTACCCAACCAAATTGTCAAGCGCAATTTGAACAACGGCTGGTTGTTTAGAGTGAAGGAACTCAACTAACTCTTCTAATTCACTAGGCATGATGACTTTTGAGATGAGAAAAAATTTTGTGTAGGTTGCAAAAGAAGGTAATCTCCACCTGAATATTGAAAATATCAGTTGGGTGTGATTTTAATATGTTTCAAACATGATGAACTGCACCTCACTTGACTTTAATTCCCATAACAACCCTGAATCTTTTGTGACTTTCAATCCCTATTAATGACCACTATTTTGTACTCTCCCCTCGATTCCAATTACATTTTAAAGCCTTACTATGCAAGGCAATAAGGATCTATTGTTTGATTTAATATATATATACATATCATATTTGGACGGATAAATAGACAAGGAGCTTTGATATGACACAGAAAGAAACAATATATGAGGCTCCTTGAATTGCTGTACCTACAATAGTATAAATAGGCATAGAAAGAAGAGTAACGATATCCAATGAAGTTTTCCTTGTTTTTTACCTTAGTTCTGTTTGCTAGTGCTGCTTCAGGTCCTGGTGGACCTTGTTTTTCTCACCATGACTGTGCTGGTGGCCTTGCATGTTTAAAAGTTGATCCTTCTACATACCAACGTCTTAGTCGCAGAGTATGTGTAAATGGGGCTTGATGACAATACTTCTATGTGAGTAGTGCTTAATAAAAGTTGATCTTTTTATTTTGCAATATATTTTAATATGTAATGTAATGATACTATCATACATTGTATAAATCATTAATAAATGGCCATTTATAATTAATTATTTATTCACTTAGCTTATTGGTTCGTTGGTTGTTATTCAAACTCAACATCATCCTTTCCATCAATAATCTGCAAGTAATAATAATAAAAAGCAATACCTTGCAAATGAGCATCAAATAAAAGACATTCATTGACAGTATGCGCACCATGTGAACCAGAAGCAGAAGGAATAAATCTATAAATGTTACGAGACAAATCCCAATAAGACTTTGTATCAGTATTCCCAGTAGCAAGACCAGGCGCAACAATCACGGTGTCTTCGGATTCCATCAAATTCTCGTACAAATGACGAAGTGCGCTACTGTAGATTGCCCAACTACCTCCATTGGTAGGAGAGGCAGGGGCTGGCTCCAAAGGTTCGTCCAAGGTATAGTTGAAGTAACCATAGTCAGTTGGCTTGATTATTTCTTTATTGTTGAAAAGCACACCAACATTATGGTTTACGGCAATTTCCTTGATTTGGTCCAAGATCTTGGACGAGGTGGAAGCTACAGACTCCTCAATGGCAATTCTATGGTTGACAGTGATGGAAACAAATTCGGGAAGCACGTTAGGAGCAACACCTGCCTTGAAGATGTCAACAGCCTGTGAAGTAGTAAGTGAGTACTTGAGATCACCATCGCCGGAGGTGAGTAAGTAATCCAACACCTTTTGGTTTGCATAAACATCCATATGGGCCCTTAAAATATTGGACTTGAGAGACTTGTCAATCAGAGTCGAGTGTTCGGCCACACATTGGTACTGTTGGAGAATTGGATTGATGTTGGTGAGTTGAGAGGGAAACACCACATCCTCGATGCTGCTCACAAGTTTGGCTGCGATTCCGATGGCCGTGTGGTTTGGTGGATCACTTGAGTGGCCTCCTTTGGTATTCAACTCAATGATTGAATCAACGTACCCCTTCTCTGCTACATCTGGTAACACCAACTTGACTCCTTCGACAACAGAGTATCCGGACCCTCCTTCGTCCAATACTTGGACAATCGAGTCTGGTCCATACTTTTCAAGAAGGTGCTTGGATATTTGTAAAGCAGCTCTACCTTTAGTTTCCTCATCGTACCCAAAGCCAAGTAAAACAGTTCTGGATGGCTTGAATGTATTTTCTTGTAAAAGCAACTCCACAGTCTCGAGAAGTCCCGTAAGCAAATTCTTACAGTCATATACACCACGGCCACAGAGAAACTCACCATCATATCCACCTTCAAACGGAGGATATTCCCATTGGTCCAAGGATTCTTCCTGGATAGGAACAACGTCTTGGTGCGCGGTAAGCAAAACGGGTTTCTTGCTAGGATCGGAACCTTCCCAAGTGTACAAAAGACCCAAATGCCCGATATTGGTGAGCTTCAAGTGCTTGTGGACCAATGGATAACGTGCCTTGAGGTATTCGTGCAATTTGACAAACTGGTTCCAGCGTGGGTCCGCATCTAACAACCCATCGACCGACTCAAAATCTCTGGGGTCTGGCATATCTTCAAACACAATTGTTTCGTAGGGAATGCTACCAAGAAGGTTTTGAGCTGTTTTGTTTCTAAAAGCATCCCCAGTTAAGATATTATTAATGGTATTCTGGTTGATGCCATATTCAACAAGATCTAATTTTGGAGCCAACGGACATAAGCCATCAGGATTAGTGGGCTCGTCCGAAAACCCGACATTCAGGAAGTAGACACCACCTAAGAATAAGAAGGTAGCTACTTGGATCAAGACCCGATAGTTGAACGGGCTCTGTCCACTAGTTTTGTTATGTACTGGTAGAGTTGACATTGCTTTAAAAATTCCGTTATCGCGCTAATCCGATAACTATTATATCACAAAAGTGAGCATGACTAATATTCTATAGATAGTTCTAAATATACTAATACTAAACATAATACTGTATTCCTGGTATTAAAACTAATTTACTGCATGCAGATAACAGTCTAAATTATAAATAAAATTACACCTAATTTGCGGCATTTGTAGCAGCAGATAACTTAGCTTGCTTGACAAGATTTTCAGGAGCATCCATCTTAGGCAACATAACCTCAATCAATCTTATCTTATCGTTTGTGGAAAAGGAATCGTTTTTGAATAATGCTTCAGCTTCACCAGTAGTTTCAATTCTAATAGAATCATAATCCTTAGCATTGAAAGCAGGTAACAAAGACAAATGGTTCCAAGGTTGGATATCATTATAACCAGCATTTTCTCCATGGATCAAACGCTCAATAGCATAACCATCATTATTCAACACAAAAATGTATGGAGTTGTTCCGTTTCTAATCATGGTTGAAATTTCCTGGACAGTCAATTGTAAAGAACCGTCACCAACAAATAAAATGACTCTTTTGGCAGGGTCAACTTCTCTTGCAGCCATGACTGCGCCAAGAGTAGCACCGACAGAAAACCCGATAGACCCGTATAAAACCTGGGAAATACCTGTAGTGTTGTCAGGGAAACGAGACTGAACGATACCAAAGGCAGAAGTACCGGTTTCAGTAATAACAACGTCACCTTCTCTGAACCATGAACTAACTTGAGTCCACCACCAGTGCTGGGTCAATTTAGTGCTTGGGGGTTGTGGAGGGTTAAATAAAGCAGGAACCGGAACTGCCCTCTTGACGTAACTTTTCGCAGCCTTAGCAACTCTCTTGTTTAACTCTTGTAAAGCCTCCTTCATCTTGACGCCTGGGAAAGTGGCTTGTCTAATCTTGGTGTGATCAGAGTGGAATTCAACAACGTTTTTGGTTCCCAAATGGTAAGAGAAGGAACCGGTGTTAAAGTCCGAAAGTAAGCCTCCAACAGACAAAACCAAGTCTGCAGATTCGACAAATTCACGAACTTCCGGAAGTGATAACGAACCCACGTAGACCCCTCCGAACCGCTCCGAGCACGAGTGATGCTCAGCCAAATCTTTGTTGGAAACATCGTTCTGTACACCTCCCTCATCAATGGTACCTTTACCCATAGGAGTTGTGAAAACAGGAAACTGGGTGATTTCAATCAAGTGTTTCACCTCTTCTGTACTGTTGTGTCTCTGTGTGCACGCATCCACCAAGATAATAGGGTTTGAGCTCTTCTCAATCAAACTCAATACATTCTCCAACACCTCATTCTGAGCGTCTGGATCGTTGGATGGGATCGAAAAATCAATGGGTCTTTCAAGAAGAGAGGCAGGGACATTAAGGTCCACCAAGTTGGTAGGCAACCCTAAGTATACGGGTTTCTGTTTTGTGTATGCTTCACGGATGCATCGGTCAATTTCGCTAGGAGCTGACGTGATGTCCGAGATAAACGCAGTTGTTTCGGAGATGTTGTTACTCATTCTGTGGTAGACGGTAAAGTCCCCGTTACCCAAAGTATGGTGAAGTAAGAGCTGCTTAGCTTGTGATGAAATCGAAGGAACTCCTACAACGTGAAGAAGACCAACATGCTCAGCATATGCCCCAGCAACTCCATTCAAGGCACTCAACTCTCCCACCCCAAAGGTAGTCACCAACACCCCTAATCTCTTTATACGGGAGTAACCATCAGCAGAGTATGCAGCGTTCAACTCGTTGGCATTACCAGCCCAAACCAAGGAGCCTTTTCCATGTGCATCTTCGACCTCGTAGATCTTATCCAAAAGTGATAAATTAAAGTCACCAGGTACTCCAAATATAGTTCTGATGTCCAACTGGTGAAGCCTTTCAAAGAGATATCTTCCTAACGTTATTTCGCTCATATTTCCGTGCAAACCCAAGCGGCTTGAGGCGCATTTATATTCTTTTTTGATTGCTGCAATTTTCCCCCGTTTTAAGGAACCTTCGGAAGGGACTTTGGAAGGTATTTAAGGTTTTAATATATGATTTATATATATGCGATTTATTTATAATCCGATGCATTGTTTCAGTTCCATTGTTTGAATATACAGAATATGATTTTAATAGTGTAAGAGTATAATGTGACACATTATGTAAGCTTCCGTATTAGGTAATATGACCATAGACACCATGACAGCTCTTTTCTTATTAAACGAATCATTTGATGAACTTTTATATGATATGCTTACTAAATGATCACAGCCTCACCTTTATTGATGAATTAATTTGCTCTTTTACTAAAATCTCCTATCTGCACGCCTTGATCACTAATTTGTGTTCCAAAGATCTTCACGTTTATAAGCATAAATGCTAGGGAATAATTTTAGAGACAGTTTCATTTTGCATAAACCTACGCTTAACTTCATAATAATTCATTAAATCTAATCGATTTCAAAAGATTCTTTAACTTCAGGTTGGATATTCTCCTCGGTATCTTCAACCTTTTTTTTGCTATAATAAGTATTCACCAATGGTAATAAACCTTTTCCATAGTTTCTAATCACAAGTACTTCAAAAACCATGGTTGTTAAAAGTAAAACCAAGGTGATACATCCAAATGTCACAAGAGATTTCCGGCCTGGGAAGTAAGATCCAGGTTTGATACCAATGTCAAATGCAGAAGTATACTTGGTATAAAGTCTAATCATCTTGAAAAGGATATATGCACAACCACATGCAAAAGCAACTAAGGTTGCAATACTAAGGGCAAGAATCTCTCTTGTGGCTGCAAAATCACTCAAAAACAACAATAAAAGCGTGAGAGGTAAAACAATAATAGTCAAAATAAACTCAACTGACTTTTTGTTGTGCACCATGATAACAATAAACTGGACGGTGAATCCAATGAAAAAGTAAAAGTCAAAGATGAGTAAAGAACGGTGGATTTGGAAAATGGTATACATTTTCCGTATGCTTAAATCTGCCCCGATTTTTTTGAATCTAAACCATTTGACGTTTTCCTTAACCACAAAGTAAAGGAACAGCACTTGCAAAACCAAAGTGATTCCGATCACTGCGATTGTTGCAATATTGGTTGCTTTAGTGGCCATTCTCCACTTATTGTCCAAAGCCTCACTAAAGACCGCTGCAACTTCCTCAAACTGGATACCAGTGTATATCAACATACACACATAAAACACACAAAGCATGGCTAGAAGCAACATGTTCTTGGTTTTTAACCCTATGAAAGTCAAGATGATTTGATAGAACCCCGAAAAGATGAAAAGTGCCAAATAAATCAGGATTTCCGAATAACGGGCTTTCAGCTCAATATTATGCTTGTGAACATTAATCACTGTGAACATGTAAATCTCGAAAACTAAGATGATGATAGCAGAGAGCACTGAAATAGTCAAGAAAATAGCTGAGTTTATCTTATAAGTTCTCTCATCTTTCTTGACAAGCAGCATTTCATCATCTGCGTCCTTGTCTTGTTCCACGTCATTTTTGGATTCGATGGCATTCAAAGGAATGTTGGAAGTACTTCTCGAAAGTCCATATGCGGTTTGCTCCTTGCCAAACTGCCGAGACTCTCGTATCCTAGCAATGTTATAGAAGTTCTCCTTGGACATACCCCGGAAGATATTTATTAATCGTGTAAATCAAAGAAAAAATAAGAGAAAAAAGAAAAGAAAATCATGCAAATATATACAGTGACGCAGCCTCATCTTTTAAACCCATTCCGACCTCGTCGAGATCTAACCAGGTCACATTTTTGTTTGATGCGATGACTTTTTCCACAGACGAGTCTGCAACTAATAACGCAATAGCGTCATAGCCCCCGGCACCTGGAACAACTCCGCCAAAACATCCCGGAATACGAGTGCATGCATCAAGAAGCGTAGTTTGTTCTGTAGGCTCAACAGCTGCTCCACTGAGTGCTGTCAATTTACGTAGTTGAATACGAATATCAGCAATCGATTTTTCCAAGTTGCTAAACGATTCAGCTGGTTTCCCGTTCAAATACTCATCCAAACCAGGACTTTTGTGTAATTCTTGGATGCACCTCATGAAGAGTTCATTAGCTGCACTAAGGTCGGCATATACCTCACTACTTTCCCCGGGTTTATTAACTCTCCAAGCCTGGATGGTGCCCACCAACTTTGGTGTTTCAGACCCTCCTTGGATATCTCCCATGAGTAATCGAACCCTTGGAGGAAGTGTACATGGATCATGTCTAAAATCCCATTTACTCTCAATAACACTCTTAAGAAGTCTCTGACCATTAAGCACCAGGTTCACCACCTCAGGGTCGAACCGGCGATAAATAATAGATCCGTATACCGCAGCTGCAACGTCAAATCCCGAGCCAACCTTTTTCTGAGCCTTGCAATGCGCAATCTGCGCGGCATTATGAATTATATCCTGATTTCCAACACCAAAATAAGAAAGCATACTGGCTGTGATAATAGTTACAAGACATGCAGATGACCCAAGTCCGGTTTTGGCTACATCTTGAATACGATTTTTGTGGAATAAGAATGTTCTTTCGCCGTTACTTTGGGCTGTGGTATTTTCCTGTGTATGGAATCCAGCGTCTGAATAGATAGTGATGTCAATGTCAAAGTTGTCTGCATTTACATATCCAAGGACAATTGAAATGGTTGCCTCGAGGAATGGGTTCCGACGTCCATGCTTCTCTTGCAATTCATCCTCTCCTCCAACTGCAACGTCATACTCCCAATGACCCTCGAGAAACTGCGGTGATTTGATCACTACCCGACGTTTGTTCACCTGCGTCTTCTCGTTCACAACAGCGTGCATTCTTGCGCTCAAAGCTGTCACGTACGAGTTGTATTGCGGGTCCAATACAAGGTACCCTCCTGCCAACATGGCCTTACCGGTAGCACTAAATGCTGGCATGTCGTATATTTTTTATTTTTTTTCATTCATGACTCTAACTACTCTACAAGCAACAAAGACTATTGGTATCATTGGCCTCGGAGACATGGGCTTGTTATACGCCCGTCGTTTCACAGAGGCCGGTTGGACCGTCGTAGGTTGTGATAGACAAGAATTGTACTCCGAATTGAAGGAAAAGTACGCTAATGAGAAATTCACAGTGGTTCAAAATGGTCATTATGTTTCTCGTATCTCGGACTACATCGTCTACAGTGTGGAGGCTGAAAACATAGACAAGATCGTGGCCATGTATGGTCCGTCCACAAAGTTTGGCTCAATAGTTGGTGGCCAGACTTCTTGTAAACAACCCGAGGTTGAAGCTTTTGAGCGTCACCTCCCAGAAGACACCCAAATCGTCACCTTGCACTCGCTCCACGGCCCTAAGGTGGATCCTACCGGACAGCCCCTCGTTTTGATTAAACACCGTGCCTCCGATGAAAGCTTTGCCTTGGTCGAGTCTCTCGTAAGCTGCCTCAACTCAAAGGTGGTTTACCTCTCCGCAAAAGAACATGACAAAATTACCGCAGACACCCAGGCCGTTACCCACGCCGCTTTCTTGCTGATGGGTGTGGCGTGGAGATCCTCCCACCAGTACCCTTGGGAAACCCCGCGTTGGGTTGGTGGTATCGAAAACGCTAAGATTAACATCTCCTTGCGTATCTACCTGAATAAATGGCATGTCTACGCTGGATTGGCTATTACAAACCCCCAGGCTCACGATCAAGTCTTACAATACGCTAAATCAACTACAGAATTATTCCAACTCATGATCCAAGGTGACAAAGATGCCTTGACAAAACGTCTTCTAAAGGCTAGGGACTACGTCTTTCATCATATAAAACAAGATGACTTGCTTTTGAATGATGATTTGTTGCAAAAGTTTTCCTTAGCGAAAACCCCCCCTGAAGGTTACCAACCAAACTCCCATTTGTCTTTGTTGGCCATTGCTGACAGTTGGTACCATTTGGGTATTGTGCCATATGATCATATCATTTGCCTGACTCCACTTTTTAGAATCTTTTTGGGTGTTACCGAGTACTTGTTTTGTACTCTGGATCTTTTGGAACGTTCCATCGATGCCGCTGTAAATAACCCAGAATTCAGAACTGATGATTTGGAATTCACCATAGCTGCTAGAAATTGGCTGAAGATTATTCTGGTAGAAAGTTTTGATTTATACAAAAGGGAATTCGAGGAAACTCAGGCTTTCTTTGAGCATAAATTCCTGGATGCAAATAAAATTGGTAATGAAATGATTACTACTATTTTAGATAGAGTAAAGGAGAGGGAGTCTTAGGATATTGAGTAATAAAGAATTTATGAAACTTTTGGTTTGTTTGGGTAGATGTGTAATTGATTGAAGTTAGAATTGGGGATATTGTTTTTAGTGGCCAAGTTTCCCAATTACTACATGATAACAATTGCGTTAGGCTCGACTTTATAGGAATAAACACTTTGAATACGAAACCCTTTGTTAATGCATCACAAAATAAATCATGGCTTATGACTGCCAAATTCTACATCTTATGCATACTAGTTTTTCCCTACGTAATCTAAAATAGTGTATTCTATGTACATCCTGAAATAATACGAAACAGGTACGTTTGGCTCTTGACCTTATTCCTAATTTGCTACAGATAGTTACAAGTTATTTGGTGTTCCGAAAATTGATCAATATTCTTCCTGAACAGTTCTAATAAATAGCCTTGTTTTCAAAGTCTTATTATCATGTTTGTTATGCTCAAAGTAAGAAGTGGCTAAAAGTAAGACCTCGAATTCTAAAAAAGAAACAATGGTAAAGGTTGAAAGTAACATTAGTAAGAAAGAAATAGTTTGTACTCTTTACTCAATGCTCTTTTAATTACTACGTTATGATTTTCTAACTGATCTGGGTGAATGGCTCTTATTAACATAAGCAAAAAATACAAATGAGAGAATTCCCTCCTGTAGTTGATGTCTTTTTCATGAAGTGCATTCAAATGAAAAGGCTTTTTGTACCAAGGCAAAGGAAGCCAGTTTTTTTTATTTTGGGTGCAAAATCTGAAAGAATTCTTTAAGTTTTAACTCGTATACCAAACCTTTCTTCAAGTTCACTAAATTCTCCATTGAATAATATACTGAAGCTAACCTGAGTAATAATTCACCATTTTTTTATCATTTAATGTCATCTATCATTTGCAACCAATTATTTTTTCATACTAAAGTTTGAAATATGCAAATATTAGGAGCCAATGTGTTACTATTAAACATTTCAAATTGTTATCAGTGCATCTAAATAGTATAAGCCTTTATGAATACAATAGTTTTGAATTGAGTACTTTCAAAGTGATTGACTATAATCTGCATATTTAACATTTTGCCATTCCTTGGCGCAACAACATGAATCCTCACTGTGTTTTTGAAGACGTTTTAAAATCAATAAAAGTGGTAATAATACAGTGATAGTTATTCACCAACACCGACAAATTGTAATTCTTCAACTAAATCAAGTTTATCTTGGTCACAAAATGGGGTGTAATATTGAAATCCAATTCATTTCTTGAAATTATTTACTAAATGATGAAGGTTTCGGATAATCATTTGAAAAATTATACTAAGTTACTTTGTAAACCAGTACTCTCTCACTTACTTGTATCTTAATGTCATTCGAAAAGATGACTGCCTAAGTTTTTCATGGTATCCGTCATATCCGTTACTAATACAGGAATCATCAGATTAACCTCATACATTTAGAAACATCACTATTGTATTAACAGATCATCTGTAGACCATATTTACCTCTACATCTTAATAATTTTAATAGAATCTTATGCCAAGCATTATTCCACCGTCTATGCTACAACTGCTCATCTTTAATGACATCCATCAACCAGTCCAACCCTTCGGTCAACCCTTCACCCTTGATGGCACTGGAAGCAACTATACTCCAGCTTCTATCCTTCAAATCAGTCAAGTTGAGGGCTTGTGAAACTTCGGCTGCCGTCAAGGCACCAGGTTGATCTTGTTTGTTGGCAAACACCAACAATGCGCTGTCAAGTAACTCTTCTTCCTTAAGCATCGTGTGCAACTCCTTACAGGCAATGTCAATACGGTCTTTATCTGTGGAATCAACAACGAATATCACTGCTGCTGTGTTGCTATAATAGCATCTCCAGTAGGGTCTTATAGATGTTTGGCCACCCAAATCCCATATATTAAGTGTCAAGTTCTTGTACTTCAAAGTCTCCACATTGAACCCAATGGTTGGCTTGGTAGTAACCACCTCTCCCATCTGTAAACGGTAAAGAATAGTAGTCTTACCGGCACCATCCAAACCCAAAATCAAAATCCGGATCTCTTTGTTGATTCCCCACACTTTGTTGAAGATGTTGGTAAAGCTGAAAACTTGACCCATGTTGCTGCTATTTATTGTTCTTTTCCGGTTCTTATCCTATTGCACTGCACTTTGACAGTTCTCCGGTGTTAAGCTGACGTATTTGTAAGTTGTTCGTTTACTTTTTGCCTCATGTGATTTCCGCGTCATGCGTGTGGTCACGTGGAAAGCTATACGAAGAGTATGAACAAGAACCACAGGAATAGGAGGGCTAATCAAGATCCTACATATCAATAACAACACTACATAATCAATCAACATTCAAGCACCCGAAATTCCTTTGGCATTTCATAAATTATAAAAAGAAACAATTACATAATCAACGAACATCAAAAACCAGACCATGCCGTTAATTAACCAGCCAAACAGTCAAATCAAGTTGACGAATGTGTCGCTTGTCAGAATTAAGAAAGGCCGCAAGAGATTTGAAATCGCATGCTACCAAAACAAAGTCCAAGATTGGAGACTGAAGGTTGAAAAGGATATCGATGAGGTCTTACAAATCCCACAGGTTTTCATTAATGTGTCTAAAGGATTAGTTGCTAATAACGATGACTTGATGAGTTCGTTTGGAACCACCAACCAGAACGATATTATTGCTGAAATCCTCTCCAAGGGAGAAATCCAGTTGAATGAAAAGGAACGTTCTGCTAACTTGCAACAGAAGCAAAACGAGTTTCTTACTATTATCTCCACCAAGTGCATTAACCCACGTTCTAAGAAGAGATATCCTCCATCAATGATACAGAAGGTATTGACTGAGTTAAAGTACCACGCAAACCCTTCCAAGTCTGCAAAGTTGCAAGCTTTGGAGGCCATCAAGATCTTGGTTGAAAAGCAAATCATCCCTATTGCTAGAGCTCAGATGAAAGTAAAGATTGTATTATCTAGAAAGGCATTCGATAAACTGTTTGAAACTGAGATCAAGCCTAGTATTGATAAGATAGAGGAGGAGACCAAGAATGCTAAAGTATATGAATGTGTTGCAATAATTGACCCTATCAATTACAAGAAGTTGGTTGAGACATTAGGAGATGGAGGAAAGGTTGAAGGTACCATTGAAGTTTTAGATATGGCTGCAATTAAGGAGTAAAGATGAATAGTTAATAAATAAAGAACAACACTTGAAAGTAGAAAACACTTGAAAGTAGAAAACACTTGAAAGTAGAAAACACTTGAAAGTAAAAAAACATTTAAAAGTAGAAAACACTTGAAAGTAGAAAAATGTAAAGTTTATATCTATTCTATATCACAAATCATCTCGGGAGTTGATTTCTCGCAACTCACCTCGTTCTCAGTGAAATATTTTCTCATCACAAAATTTTTTCAAATCATCATGTCTATTGTATTACCATCCTCCGGTAAGAGCGAAGCCTTCAAGGCTGTTGCCTCATACTCCGCAGCTGTGCGCCGTCCTATTGAGCCTGTTGGCCGTTACTTCTTGGCCCATGCTTCTAGAACCTTGAGAGGCCATACCTGGTCTGAGTACGAAAAGTTGGAAGCTGAAAAGAATGTCAAGCAAATCGAAGTCAACGAAGACGAAGATCTTGGAGATGAAGAACAATCCGAAGAATTGTTGCAACACGACCCAAGAGAATGGAAGAGTGCTGACTTGTACGCCGTTTTAGGTTTGTCTCACTTGAGATACAAGGCCACTGAAGACCAAATCAGAAGAGCCCACAGAAAGCAAGTTTTGAAGCATCACCCAGATAAGAAGTCTGCTTCTGGTGGTCTTGACCAAGATGGTTTCTTCAAGATCATTCAAAAGGCATTTGAAGTCATGTTGGACTCCAACAAGAGACAACAATTCGACTCTGTTGACACAGGTGCTGATGTCAAGCCACCATCTGCAAAGGACACCTACGACTTCTTCGAGGCTTGGGGCCCAGTGTTTGCCAGTGAAGCCAGATTCTCCAAGAAGCAACCAGTTCCAGTTTTGGGTACTTTAGAATCCTCCAAGGAAGAAGTTGATGCCTTCTACAAGTTCTTTGGATCGTTCGACTCTTGGAAGACCTTTGAATTTAAGGATGAGGATGTTCCAGATGACACTGCCAACAGAGACCACAAGCGTTACATTGAACGTAAAAACGTTGCTGCTAGAAAAAAGAGAAAGCAAGATGACAACAAGAGATTGATTGACTTGGTTGAAAGAGCTCAAAACGAAGATCCAAGAATCAAGTTGTTCAAGGACGCTGTCAAGGCCGAAAAGGAAAGAAAGAAGTGGGAAAGAGAAGCTGGCTCCAGAAAGGCTGCTGAAGACAAGGCTGCTGCTGAAGCCGCTGCTGCTAAGGCTGCTGAAGAAGCTGCTGCTGCCAAGGTCGACACTAAGAAGGCCAAGGAAGCCGCTAAGGCTGCTAAGAAGAAGATGAAGAGAGCTGTCAGAGGTGCCGGTAAGGACTTTGAATACTTTGGCGACGCTGCTTCTTCTGCTGCCATCGATGCTGACTTGGAGAAGTTGGTTGAAGCTTTGGACGACTTGCAATTGAAGACTGTCACTGACAAGATCAACGGTGCTGACGCTGCTACTGCCAAGGCTGCCTTTGCCCTGATTGCTGTCGATGCTAAGATTGCTGTTAAGTACTTTGTATAATTAGCTATATAGGTCACTTACTCCTCGTCATCAGAAACCTGGATCCTGTGTCTTAATATATCTTTATCCAAATGATAATGTTGTTTCCTAAGTTGTTCGAACCTTTTATGCTTTTCTTCTGCAGTTTCCTCTTCCTCTTCCTCCTCCTCCCCCTCCTCTTCTTGCTCATTTGGAATCACTTCGCTTCCATTAAGCAGCTTTGGAACCCCACCAGCATCCTCTACATCCCCCAATTCAAACCCAGGGATTTCTTCGTCGACATCCTGAATCTTGTAGTATTCCCCATTGGGATCAAATCCCCCTTCGTATGGGGTCTTTGGTTCATCGATCTTCATAGTAGCACTCTTCTCTTGTTCTGTCTGATATAAATTCAATTCATCCCACTTCAAATGTTCTACATGTGTACCTTCCTCCTTCAATTCCGCAAACTTGGCTCTAATTCTGTCTCCCTTGGTGTCAGAACGGAGTTGAGAATTTAAAACCGTATTCTTGATGACTTCCTGGCGGTCTAGCTCTTCAGGAATGGGGCCGTTTTCGGTTCCTTCACTTTTATTTCTTAAGATACCTCTTGGTTGTGACATGATTTTTATTGTTTGTGGTAGCGCTTTTCTTCTTCTGGTTGGTTTCTATAAATCAGGTTAAACATACCTAGTTTGTGTTAACAATTGCTATGAATTCTATATATTGTTAACAACCAGTCCACTTCATAGATAAACCTCGTCACTCAAACATCTACAATATTCAACTTATAGACATGCATTTATATAACCTTATAGATTACTCGTCATCTTCTTCTTCACCACCGTCAAGGAACTTACCCTTAACATCCTTCCACAACTTACCCTTGTTGTGGTTTTCGTACCACTTGGTTACAGCGACATCGAAGAAACCTTGGAAAGCAAAGGCACCACCGAAGATGGTAGCAACGTAGACAGAGTTCCTTTTAGCAAAAATAGATAAAAAAGACTAGAATGTTAGTTTCTTCACCACAAGAAGTCATGGATCCGCATAGATCCTGCAATTCTTTAACTTACCATATCGTTCTTGAGTACTAAGTTTTTTCTTTTTCGTTGATTTTTTTCAATCACGTTGTGATTGGTTGTTCTGCGATTACATAAGCCGTACGATTAAAGTGATGTTAACTAAGCTAATTTGGTAGCTTCCAAAGAAGCGGTAGCATCAGCGACAGCTTCAGCAGGAGCAGCAGCGTCAGCAGGAGCACCGGATCCAGGGTATCTGGTACCCTTGTTCTTAACCTTCTTGACCTTCTTTTGTTGAGCTTCTGGTGGAGGGTAACCGTTAGCTTGAGATTCTTGGAATTCCTTGTTAGCATCGAATTCAGCCTTGATTGGTTCCAACAATTCAATGATTCTGTCAGCAACACCAGATTTCAAGTCAACAGGTCCCAATTTTTCAGCAGCATAGTCTTCCTTCAATTGGGCAATCGACGTGTAAGTAATATCACCACCGTATTGTTCTGGTCTCTTGATTTCCAACTTGAAGTAACCTTCAATACCAGTCTTGAGTTCTTGAACTGGTTGAACAACATGTTGAAGGAAGGCAATAAGACCATTATCAGTGGCATCGCCTGGAGCACAGTATGCACTGTTAACCTTCTTTCTAACAATCTTTGGTTCTTCTATGATATCGATTTTGGAGTTAGGGTCAGAAGCAGACATCTTACCACCTTGGCCCAACCCTGGAACCATTGGGTTCATCAAGTGTGCTCTCTTCTTGTATCCCACAGAATGTAAGTTTTCTTCTGCAAGAACGAAAATCTTTCTTTGGTCAACACCTCCGAATTGAGCATCCACACCCAAGTGTTCTTCATCCAATGCTTGCATGAGTGGGTAAATCAAACCGGACAATAATGGGTTGGCAACTTGCTTAACAACATCTGCACCGGCACGCTTGGCATCATTGGTAGAAACAACATTAGATAATTTAAACAAGTCCAAAATGTATTCGGGAGACTGTTGGTATGAAGAACCAACTGTAAACTTTAACTTTTCAATTGGAACACCAATAGACTTTAAGATAGCCTTGACAATAAATTCGTAGTACTTGGCTCTGTATTGAACAACTTCCAAAGGGGCCTTCATGTTATCCAAAAACGCATGCAAATCAGCCAAAAGAACAGTCACTTCACATCCGGCCTTTAAGAAATGTGCCAACTTGATCATGGGCACAAAGTAACCACAGTGAGGTTTACCTGTTGGTGCAGTACCCCAGTAAATCTTAAGTGCTCTCTTTTCCTTTTCCAAAACATCCTTGATGATTTGGCCGTTCAAGACTTCTTGTAAGCCCTTTGTAATAAGGTTGTATTGTTCAACTGGGTCTGTTACAGTAGACATTTGGTTTATTCGAAGTTTGAAAATTCTCACCTTTTTTCATCATTCATATATGCAGGCATGACCCAGACTTTTGCAACTCCTACTAAATTATAGAAAGTGTTGCAAATCTGGAGAAAATTGATTGACTCCACTTTTTCTTAGGATCGTGGAACAACGGCAATTACACCACAAATAAAATGATAAGCCTTCCTTTCCATACTATTCCATCGCGCGTATACTGGATTTGTTCTCGTTTGTGCTCACACATTTAGTGAAACATGTCTATTTTATCCGAAAACATAACCGCAACGTGCATTCAACTCCTATTTTAAGCTCTATCTTAATGCTTCTTAAAAACAAGTATCTTAAATATTTCTCTTCTTCAATTGATTAGTAATTTGACATCTTGTTTGTCAACCAGCAAAACCCAACACTTTATTGTTTTGGTTAATTAATCGTATTTTTTGAAATATTTTGAACGACAATCTTGCAGCTACAATAGAACCTATTTTGTGTGAACTGCAATATTCAACGATAACGTCCGCTGTTTGACAGATAACTATAAAATAGAAGGAATATCTTTATAATTTATTCATCAATGGTTTCTCTTAAATTTACTACGCTTTTATCAATCTCTTCTTTACTTGTTGGCTCCCAAGCAGCACCACTGACAATTATCAATGATGGTACTGCTTACAGGGATGGTCAATTTGCAAATGGTTTGATGTGGGAAGCTTCCGGTGTTTTATCCACTGGTTGTTCTTCTGCCTTTGGAATTAACGATTGTTATACCATGCACCTTAATAATCAAGGCAACTTGGCAACTACTCAAGATGGTAGAAGTGGTAGACAACGTGTTGAATTACACACTCCTTACTCTCGTGAGGGTGACACTACGGAATATACTTGGAAATTCCACTTTGATCCCTCCGCTCAAACTTCAAGTGGCTGGATGCATAACATGCAATTGAAGGGTGAAAACGACGATGGCGAAACCGTCACTCAACCTACGGCTACTTTCGACTGTACTAATAACGTCTGTAAGTTTGCTGCTAATATTGGTACCACTGTCTCTAATCCAATTCCTTTCAGCTTAGTTAAGGGCCAAACTTTGGTTGGTTTTGCTGAAGTTAAGTACTCTTACGGTGGTGATGGTTTTATCAACTTGTCAATTGCTTTGGCTAATGCACCACAAGTTCCTTTGGCTACCATGCAATACAAGGGTGCCACCTTGTATTCAAACTCAAACAAGTCTACCTTTAAGACTGGTATTTACCGTGAATTTAGTGAGGACTTGAACTTGCAAGCTTTGACTGCATATGTTGGTGACATCACTTGGGGTCCACCAAGTTCTTCCACTACTTTGTCTTTAATTTCTGAACCTACCACCCACTCATCCTCTACTACTTCTTCTACTCAAACTTCTTCCACTACTTCTTCCACTCACACTTCCTCTACTGCTTCTTCCACTCACACTTCATCCACTACTTCTTCTATCCACACTACTACTCAACCACTTACCCACACTTCTACTCAACCATCAACTACCCACACTACCCACACTACTATTCAGCATCATCATCATAATGTTTGAATTTCTAATTGACATTGATTGTCTAATTAAATATATACACGAAATAAATGGCTGCAAATTACATAGTTTCCCATCCTCCGACATCAAGCAGAGACTCCAAATTTCTGGCAATAACATTAGGCACATTATGCTGAAGCCAGATATTACGAATGAAATCATCATATCTTGCCTTCATCAATATCATAATCTTCAGTTTCTTCGCATCTGAGTTAAGTTCCCCGTGAGGATCTAAATATGGCGCAGGATGGAATGTTCCACCGTTCTTATTAAGTAACAACAACGTTCTATCTTTTGGTAATAAGAAAATACCCACTTCATTGGGGCATTCCTTCAAAAAATGCGTAGTGCATTGCCCCTCTTTGCATCCTATTGCCGATTTTTGTGCATCAACGACTTCCCCACAAAATAAACATACCGCAGGATCTTCTATTCTGGTGTGAGGACTATTATTACATTCATCATAATAGTATTCACTGAAAAATTGATCCAACATTGCGGGAATCTCCAATAACGTAATTTGTCCAGGATATTCCATTTGCTTAGCAATATCCAGAGTGCTCGATTCTCTTAAAAATAAAATAAATTCCTTCAAAGTATCATTCTCAAACAGTTGGTGCCCATTGGCTAATCCACTCAATAATTGTTTAATTGTTGGAATGTTTAAAAATTCACATAGTCTATCAGCCTCGATCTCGTCCAGTGGAAATCCCAAGTCCATATTCTCTAAGGATGCACATTGAACATACGAAAAGATAGCTGCTCTTCTTAAGAATGTAGTCAAAACTTTAACCAACATTGAATACACCACCTTACCAAACTGGACATTTTTAAACCTTTCGGCGTCTGCACTTTCAAAAAACATAGAAAATACCTGGTTTGTTGAATTTCCAGTATCATCCAGTGTTCCAGGAATAACAGGCACATCCAAAATTGAATATTCAGTGTTTTCATAAAACTTATGCGAGTTGAATTCTTTGGAAAATGTTGCGAGTGCTTGTAACATCAGACCAAAGTAGCATGTTCTCAATATAGCATTGAACAGGAATCCGTTCGAAGGAAGGGGTAAAATATTAACAAGTAACTCGAAAAAGTCTGCTTCAATTATAGTAGTGTTGATGGTTCCCGGAGCTAATGAGAAAATATTAGCCATAATCTTAGCATATGCATCATCCTTTGGATTCATAGCATGAATCCAATTTTTAACCTTCATTAAAACACTGGTGTTTCGAAATTCGTTCAACGTTCTCAAATTTATAAGTGCATTATTAGAAAGTTGACTGATGACCGAGGCTGTTGTAGATGTCGTTCCTCTTAAGAAAATTTCAGTTGACTTGATAGTGTTCACAAGAATAAAAGTGGAATCGGCCTTGAAAACATGAGGAAATGAAAGATACGAAGATATCTGGAACATATTGCTAAGTAACAATCTGAAATGCTTTTGATCAGCTGCTGAACTAGTGCTCTTATCTGATTGTTCCATTATCATCTCCTTGGCCGGCCCATTCAACGATACAAATTCTTCAATGTTATTGTCTGCAATATTGACAAAGTTGCGGTACCAATTAGTATCATGTAAGAATTCTTTCTTCAAATTTAAAAATGGATTCTCAGATAATGGTTCAAGGAATGTCTTCAAACTTCTATTGTTATTAGTCCACAATATTGGTATGAACATATTGTTGATTGCTTTACAAAGTGGGCAAAGAAACTCCTTGTGCTCAGTATTCTCAGCATAGTTTCGTGTAATTTGGGTCAGCTTGTTTCTATTGTTATTCAAAAAATTCACATAACATTGAAAGTGCATTCCATGACCACAGCTCAGCGACACTAACTTACTGGATACATTATCTGCATTTGCAAATCCCGGTCCAATAGCACGAGACTCTTTGATTTTCTTAAAATAGTTTTTCCATGTTTCTGTCTTCTCACCATCATCAGTGGTCTTTCCTGTATCCAAGTTTTCATTATCTGAGAAGGCCTTCATGAACCAGTAATTTTCGTCAAAGGGGACGTTTCTGAATTCAGCAGACTTGCTAAAATGGGTTATAATACCAAAAGGTCCTGCATTTTCTGCTGCATTTTGACATAAAATACAATGTGGTTCAGGGAACAACCAACCTTCAGGTTCCTCAGAATCGGAGATCTCCATCTCCACATCTTCGTTGGTATTTGGTGTTCCTTCAATCATATTATTTTTTTTTAAGAACAGGGACTGTTGTTTTTTGAATTTACGCATAAGCTTGGCCTTTCGATCTTCAGCTAATTTCTTCTTCAACTCAACCTCGTCATTCAACATGTTTGTGTCTTGGTCAATTATTAATTGGTTGAAAGCTGGTACTTGATCGGAAAGAATCTTACCAAGGTTCTGGTACTTATCTTCAAAGACTTTAAAGATAGCACGAATTTTGGAGTGGTACCCTTTAAAAGATTCTTCACATAAAAATTGATAAAGTAAAGCTGCTACAGATACTCCGAATGAGTCTGAAATGTTCACGAACCGATCGTAGAAATTACCATACTGGTTGATGTCAACATTTTGTTCAAAAGAACAAATATGGACTAAGTGTAAAATAGTTTCCAAAAGTGATTCAGTCTTATCCTTGCCTTCAGTTTTGACATAATTAAGTGTTCTAATTATAAAATCTGAAAAGTAAGACAGTGCTGAAAAATTACCAATAAATCTGTAGATACCTAATTCCAGCGGATCTCTTGGTTTAGGGTCAATGACTAGTTCATTGATAGGTCTTCCTGTGGATTTATGCATTTTTTGTTTCAAAAACTTTATAGCATCATCTTTCACGTTTGTTGTATAACTAAAGTAGTAAGGGTTCACTTGAGATACATATTCCTCTTTTAATTTGTATATTCCGACATCATTAGAAGTGGAGGGAGGAGTGAATGTAGCCACTTCATTCAAAATCAAATCAAATCTTCTTTCAACCATGATATGATCCGGAATGTTGGTACTTAAAGTTGTGTAGTTCATTGGTCCAAAACATAAATTGTGTATGATTTCATTTTTAATTCTAGTTTCCTTCGTCTCATCAATAGATAGAGATCTCAAACTAATATCTTCAGTTAAAATATGAATCAAGAAATTCACGCATTCTTCGAGCATATAAGGAAGAGTATTCAGATCATACACAAATGAGTCATCTGTGGATGATTCAGCGATACCTTCTTCAGTTGGAGCAGATTCAACACGATCTACAATCCAACCATTCATGAAAAGCCATCTGCTGAAAATTAAAAAGCAAACAAGGTTTGGACTGTTGGAGACAATAAAAACTTGAGTTAAGAATAAGTCCCTCATATAACCACTTTCTCTTAAAAATGTATTTCTGTAAAATTGCAACTGGTATCTTACACTGTACCCGTTTCTGACCCAAAAACCAGACTTAATCTGAGACATCAAGACAATGGTTCTTATTGGGTAATCAAAAATAGAAGTTAAAGGATTGGGTATTTCCAAAGATCTTTGGATTCCAGCATCCAAGGTGGCCATTTCTAAGACCTCTTTGATTTCCAATGGAGACGTGAAGTCGGAAAGTTCAATTAACCAAGATAAGAACGAATGAAGTGGATGCAAAAAACTCACCTTTTCTTGATCCATGGAGAAATGCTGGATGATGTTACCATCAATCAATTCTTTCGATATCTTCTTTGTGGCCGAAAGGTTAATATCAATCAATTCATCCACCAAGCCAGGGAATTTGTTTTCCTCTAATCTGTATAAATATTTGATAACATAAGAGATTGCATTAACAGCAAAAGACTTTTTGTAGGCATAGAGTTCATTTTGATTAATAATGTTGCCATCTTCATCCTTCACTTCTTTTGACTTCGTTAATGCGGTCAAAGATTGAGCAATGTATTCACCAAATTGATAAATCACCATGATTGATTGGAAATACGCTGTGTAATCAGGAGATTCATATTCAACGTGGTTTGTTCTTTCACGTTTCATGACAGGTTTACCTTGGAATAAGGAGAGAATGTCACACGCCATTGGAATGACATTGGTGGTTAAAATCAACTCCGGATCGGTATTTCTGCTAAGTATATAATCAATATCAAAGAATATCTGACCCCATCTTCTATTTTTCAAACTAACAATAGATAATTCATTTGTTAGTTCGATATTCTCAGGAGCTTTGATCCCTCCTGTAGTTAAAAAACTGTAGATAACGGCAAAGATACGAGAAATGTCACCATGCAGAAGGATCTTGGTAGTGTTGATGGGACAAGTGAAAAGTTGGGTAGAAAGCATTCCCATAATATTCCATTCTGGTTCCCGATCACGAGTCAAAAACATGTCTGCAATAGTAGGATATATATCAACATATTGATAAGAAATGATTTCTTTGTAGTTGAGATTAGTGATTAACGAAGTTGAGAACATATCATGAAGCATAAAACGGATAGACCTCCAGAACCTGATGTCCATGTAAATGAAGTACTGTAAACGAGACCCAAAGTGTGAAGTGTTGATAATATACTCATCGTCATTTAAATCATAGTTGCATTCGTTGGCATTTTTTTCATTCAAGTTCCACCTAGAAGGATGGAAGTACCAATGCGGCGTGCGGTCCAGTGGGTTGGTGGGGATCTTTGGAATCTTAAGATTGTCTAATACTCCAACCCGATATGGGTTGGAATGTGCGTGGTCGGTGTTTTCAAGACCAATCTTCCATTTCCCACAAAAGGCCCGGCAAAATATATTCATCGTTGGTAAATTAATCTTGAATAATTCACTTTCGGTAAGTTCAGCAATCCAAATCAACATTTCATCACACATGTCCTCACGGAAAAGATCCCTATCATTACGAATACAAGTGAAAAGCCCGGTAGCCCCAAGAATATTCTGACGTTCAATCAATGTTTCCAAATTGGTTGAGGTGATTACTCGAGCTTTTCCATATTTCTCGATCTTATCAGTGACCATGGTAGCAAACAGTTTAACCTTCTTTGATGCAAGATGGATACGCTGGACTGCATCTCGATATTGTCGCACCAGATCATTATATGCCACCAAAGAAAACTTTGGACTAGGTGTATCAGCCTCCAGTACTCCATACCTCACACTGCTAAATGTACTTCTCATTGAATTTTCCATGATTCTTTCGATTCTAGCTTCTGTAGGAGTCTCCAATGAGTCGAATTGCATATCGGATAATGCCATTACATCGATGACAAAGTCTAGTAAAACATGTAAAGTTTGTGTGAGAGAGTGGGAGAACACACTGGGTAACTCGTCATCCACACCAATAGTCCTCAGTGACACCTCCAAAGGTGATGACTCGAAATCGCATCGGCGACATCTAAAGTCTTCCGTCCATGCTTCGGGATCCCCACAATCGCAAACCCCTCCATTCTCCCGCGAACACACAGTGACGTTGATCTTGTGGCCCTTGTGGTAGTCGGCATGGAAACAATGGTGACACATAGCACATGTATCATCGTATCCACACGTCAAACATCTGTAAATCGGTTCTCCCTTGCGAAATATACGCGCACAAGGTATCTTGGAATGAGATGATGTGTGTTGGTGGGATGTTAATTCGCCCTTGGTTCCTTGGTTCTTGACGAAATCTGACAACTTCCACTTGTAATTGGTCTCTATCTTGTTAAACGCGGCTGGAAGCCCTTGTTGGGAGGTTCCTGTAAAGAACCAATCTAAATATTCGCCATTATTTGTAGCTGCAAGAAAAAGATACTTCCTAAGCTGTAACCTTGATTCGCTTGTAAACTTATATTCGGATTCTCGTGCAGTCCGGAAGAGAAACTGCTTGAGATTGTCAATAGATGTCATAAGTGGCGACAGCTTATTTGAAGGCAAAAAAAAAGAATCTGATATTGAAAAGTTTTGTGATTTCAAATGGGTAAGAAATAGATGAAGGATATAGATAAAAAGAGGATGTAAATGGGCACGGATATAATAAATAAAATTATTCAAAGATACACCCTGATGAATTAAGAATACAGAATAATGAAAATATATAGAATTATGAAAATAGGTAGAATAATAGATATATACCAAATAGCCATTAAATAAGAATTTCATGAAATCAATAACATTTATACAACTTGTTAACTTCATCACCCATATCCTCACTAAGCCATCACCTTAAACCTCTAAAACCTCTATCTAATTTCCTTCATTTCTCAAACGCACCAAAAATTAAATTCAACATGTCAGCCCCGATTCACTACGCATCGAACATTGAGGCCAACAAACAGAAGTTACAGAAGTTCCGTGATATCTCGGGACTTGCTCTTGGTGTTGGTGCTGGTATTCTAACCCTTGAGTCATTGCACGGCTTTGCCTTCTACTTTATAGGAATTACATTGGCCAACGTACTCTTCTGGGTGGTAGCATGTCAGGGTAAACCAAAGGGTTATTTCATATCACCCGTTTCGGATGTTTTCAGCAGCGGTATCTTCACTGACATCCCTGGGTTTGTGATGATGTGGTGTTTGGTGTTTGCTTTGGTAAAGCTGAATAGTTAATAGATTATGAAGGTTTAATGTGAATAACAAGTGATTATTGTAGTATTACATTTAATGGATACATGGGATAATGTAAACGGTATACTGTAGAAACACGGTATAATGTGGCAAGTATAATAAAATATTTGAGATAATAGAATATTTGATATGTGAGTATTGTATGAGCTACATTTAATCTTAGTTCACCATAAAACTTAATTGTTCAAGGTACGTGTATTTAATGAAATTGAATTGTCAAGGTGGTGGTTTACTAATGTAGATTCATCTCGACTTAACAGAAAGCTCAAAATCCAGCATTTAGAACTGATAATCAAACAACGTTATATTTTAATGACTTTTCTATATCTGAAATAAGAAAGTCAAACCTTTGCACCCATTGTTCACATTGGTACTTCTAAACTTAAGGAATTAGATAAAAGTTCCAGTTCAAGGAATACTATTTTGTGATCACTTGCTGATAACTAATCAACTTTGTGAACCCAAGTAGTTTTGCTGTAGTCAATTTTGGCCAATTTGTTGATGAATGATCACAAGTTAATATAAAATAGAAATCACAAACTTACAAAAGAACCTCAGCACTCCTTATGATATTGAACTAATATAACAATCTCACAATTTGGTTATGAAATTAGTAAAACTTATATAATATCAAGATATCACATATGTGTAAATCACACACGCTTGGTCCTCTCAGTAATTTGCATCTATCCATCGATTCCGATTAAATGCATTGTCTACACATTAGATAAATTTAGATCGCTTTTCAACAAAAAAAACACCACAATGGAAAGAATTGACTTATCCACCAACTCGCGGAAGATCCAAGACTCGTACGAAAAGGTTGTACGTGGGGATCCGTCCACCAATTACGTTGTATACTCTGTTGACAAATCAGCCACTCTTGGGGTCACAGCCACCGGCAATGGTCCATTGGAAGAGTTTGTTGAGAACTTTGTTGACGGACAAGTCCAATTTGGATTGGCCCGTGTGACAGTTCCAGGATCTGATGTATCCAAGAACTTGTTATTGGGTTGGTGCCCAGATAACTCCCCAGCCAAGTTGCGTTTATCGTTCGCTTCGAATTTTGCAGACGTGGCAAAGGTTTTGAGTGGCTACCACGTTCAGATCACTGCTAGAGATCAAGATGATTTGGACGTTGATGAATTCTTGAACAGAGTCGGTGCTGCCGCGGGTGCTAGATACACACTTGCGCACACCACAGCCGCTTCCAAGCCAAAGCCTGTTGCTCAAAAACCAATTGTTGTGAAGCCAACAGTAGCCAAGCCAGCACCAAAGTCGTATGTTCCAACGTCGACAGGCAAGCCAATCTCAAAGCCTGCTCCAGTCAAGTCTTCCAATGATGACGAATGGGGTGGAGAAAAGGAAATCGAAGAAAGAGATTTAACAAAGACTCCCTTGGAAGATGTTCCTTCCGCTTATAAACCAACCAAGGTCAACATTGACGAATTAAGAAAGCAAAAGTCAGACACCATTTCTCTGACTCCTGTCAAGAATGATATTCCAAAGTTCGAACCTCCTTCAGACGGAAGATTAACTTCATTGCCAAAACACAAGGTTAACAACTCAGTAGCTTCTCGTTTCACTGCTGCTGCCTCCGAGTCCTCCACCCCTAGTTTTGGTTCCAAGCCAACCTTCGGTGCCAAGCCTTCGGTGAAGCCTGTCTTGGACGATAAGGTTGTTGGAGGTGCGCTGAGAAGTTTTGCTTCTGAAGGTGGTAAGACCCCTGCTCAAATCTGGGCTGAAAAGAGAGGCCAGTACAAGGTGGTTAAGGAAGATGAAGTTGAAAATGTTTCTTCTAAGTTGGAGTCTACTTCTATTGAAAAGGAAGAGGATGTTCCAGCTCCTGTGTTACCTACACGTAGCTTGCCACCAAGAAAGGAGGAGTCTCCGGCTCCTGTCTTGCCTACCCGCAGCTTACCACCAAGAAAGGAGGAGTCCCCAACTCCAGTTTTACCAACTCGTAGTTTACCAAAAGAAGAAGAAGAAGAGGCTCCTGCTCCAGTCTTACCAAGCCGTACATTACCAAAGAAAGAGGAAACCTTGCCAGTCCGTAACTTACCACCTCCAGTCCGTGCTGAAGTCGCCGAACCAAAGGTTGAAGCCGCTCCAGCATTACCTTCCCGCTCGGAACCTGCACGTGCCGAAACCAAAAAGACACTCACAGCTGTTGCTCAATACGATTACGAAAAGGATGAAGATAACGAGATTGGTTTCGAGGAGGGCGATGTTATCGTCGAAATTGACCTTGTTGATGAAGAATGGTGGTCTGGTAAACATCAAAAGACGGGAGAAGTTGGTTTGTTCCCAGCTGCTTACGTTGAATTAAAGGAGGAAACTGGACTGGCTCCGGAACCGGTTCCTGAACCTACTCCACAACCTGCTTCCAGACCCGTTCCAGCTGCCCCTGCTGCTGTTGCTGCCCCTGCTGCCTCTGGACCTACTGCTCGTGCTGAATATGATTATGAAAAAGATGAAGATAATGAAATCGGATTCGCCGAAGGTGACTTGATTGTGGATATTGAGTTTGTTGATGATGACTGGTGGTCGGGTACTCACAAGGCTACTGGCGAGACAGGTTTATTCCCAGCAAACTATGTTAAATTAAATGAGTAGATAGCTATTTCATTGCGTTTGTGTATTTTCTGTAGGTTTTATTTCACTTAAATAACTTCTGAATATTCTATTTCTTAAATTACTTCTGCCTCTGAATATTCTATTTACGTAAGTAAGTTTTTAACGCTTCTCCCCATTCTCCCCTACGTTTGTAAAAGGCTATTTCATCCGGAAGTGAATCAATACCCCTAATCAACTCTTCCGCATTACCTTCATCCTTAACTTCATTAATCGGCGTCAAATATGTCTTCACTGTAAACACATTTGCTTGTGATTCCGGGAGTCTGAACAAACACTGCCTCTCAACACGCAAGAAGCACGCATTATCAAAGTCAATTTCATCCACACCCAACGCTCTAATCTTCTCTCCGTCTCTTGCATGGTTCATATCAGTGTTGTACAACTGATTGTGCGTTTGAATCGACCAATTAGACCGAACCCACAAGTCCTTAGGGTTAAGTTTGGCAAAGAAATTCGCCATGGGACTCTTCAACCGTGGTTTATACTGAGGTACCGGTTTATGGATCTGAGAAATGGTTTTCTTCAAGTTTACACTAGGATCAAAGCCAGCAGGAAACCCAGTAATACTGGCACGCAAAACGTACTCTCCTGTTTCTTCATCCATTATCAAAACAGAGAAGTCTTCTTCGATCATACTGATAAGATACCTTAAGAGGTCTCGTGATCCGTGCTTCTTCGACCATCTGGGGTACTGCTCATCGGTGATCTTATTATATATGATGCCCAGTTTTTCAACAAAATACTTGGGGTACCGTGCGAGATAGAAACCTACGATTGTCTCGTACAATTCTTTGACAGCTCCATGCACCTTTTCATTGGATTCATCTAGTAACACCGTTTTATCTGGGATTTCCAGGGTGATTTGTTTTCTCAAGGATGTATTTTTCTTATAAGTGTCTTCGATTAAAAGCCAATCTTCTGGAGTTGAAGCGATATTCTTAATACCCATTTGAACATTAAAGTTCTGTTTCTTTACAAATGGGCGTATTTTGAGTGGCTGTTGGCTTTGCCATTCCCAGTCTTCATCAACAGCTTTTATCTTGGATCTATGGATGGCAGAGACATGCACCTTTGTTTTTCTAGTAAGTAGAATAACCACTACTGCGATGATCGCGATAATGTACCACATGATCTTTTTTTTGGCGATCTCTGAGTTTATATGGTGTGATCCGCGGTGTTTCCTCTTTGAGATGATTGATAACGACTTTCGGGTACAATTAACCGAAAACATCAGAGTAATGAATGACTAACCATTTAACTGTCTTTTTAGCTACAGAAACTTAAAACTTCAAGTCATTAATAAGTAAATAAGAAAATAAAATCATAAATCGTAAATCATTAACTATAAGTAGGTGAATTGCTTCATGCTAACATTGCCACTAGACAATTCAATATTTTCAACTTGAGGAAAGTTTCTAACCAAACATCTTAATGGGTAAGATCTTTCCCCACAAATGGCATCCTTGTTATCATCAATATACAAGTTGCGAATGCGTCCTATCAAAAATGACATCTTTTTTAAGATATCATTCACAATGTTAACAATCAGCACAAAGTCAACCGCGCTATCTTGAAGGTAGATATCCAAAACCTCGTTTTTAGATGCAGTCAGAATAGAAGAATCAAAGTAAAAGTATGCATTTTCAACCAATGGATGGTTTTGTTTAGTCTTGCTGAAAGAGCCGCCAAGGGTATTTATTAAGTCCATTTTGTTGGTGTAATCAATCAAGTTGGATAATGTGCTTTGAATAAATTCCAAGCCATCAAAAAACATGAAAATAACTTTCCCTTTGAAAGGCTCATTCAGTTTATTCAACTTCAGAACCAACAGGTTGAAGTTGGAAAGATATGTGATTTGTGAATTGCTTGGAATATCATTTTTCAACATCCCGTGTTGAATCTTGTTATCTATTTGGTCCAAGCGGCCGTTGGAAACTATGATTACGTCATAATCCACAGAAGGGATACAGGTGAACTTTTGGATCATTATTTTTGGTGGGAGAAATACTCGATTTTTATTGGCCAGATAGCTTATCTAAAAAAGATAGATATCAAGAATTGCCTCACATATTTATATTGGATCCGTAATATATAAACGTGGGGAAATTCCTATATAATCCCGTCATTTTTTTCGCGAAAATGGGTCAACATTTTTTTTTATTTGGCAATAGTACACAAAGTACAATGGGTGGGGACAGCAATTGCAATGATTTAAACTAGTGTGGTGTTGTGGTTCTCTTTTTTTTCGTGGAGATATCCACTATTCACAGCGGAGTTGTGTGCTTGTAATGAGTTTTTGGTATATCAATAGCCACATCTATTGCAGTCTAGTAGCACTAGTTTACATACTATTGAACCCGCTAGTGCGTATTGTCTAAAGAGGAGAGCGAGACCCCACACCCACAGAAAAATTTTATTGCCCTGCGTTTATTGCACTATGCGGGCCGTTTCGGCCCTTCTTTGAACTGTGACTCAACATGAAACATCGCCGTAGTTTGTGATGTTTTAGTACAAATGTGGTGGCTTAACAGCTCTGAGCTGTTTTTTTATAATTGTGATTAGCGGTCTACAAACGAAGGAAGTAAATGAATATTTCTATAATTTTCATCTACTAAGTTCTTTTTACGTTTTTCCTTTAGCCATGTATTACCCATACCGTACCTATTCACGGTTCAAATTTTTCTATGTGAAATTACGTCACTAAGCGTTGTGGTTATGTAAATCTGCATTTTCATGTTCTTGTTCTTCTTGTTCAATTTCTTCATTTTCTTGTTCTTCTTGTTCTTGTTCTTGTTCATCTTCTTGCTCTTGATTATTGTCTCCATTGTTTTCATCATCCAGATCAGATCCATACGATGGAGGTGAAACAGGAATATTGTGTAAACTATGAAGCGTAATTCTTTCATCATCTAAATTTTCTCTCAGGTATGCATCATAGCTATATTTATCACTGGTATCCTTATTCACTTCCCAAAAGTCTGGGGGGAAATCATTTGCCCGGTCTTCAAGATCTGTTTCATCAGCCTCCGATCTCTCCAACAAAATATCACCATTAAACTTGTTGTATGCAGGCGGCAGAGGACCATCGCCCTCAAGAGGAGCAAAACCCCATTTCTTAACGTTAGCTTCAATAAAAACAAACCCAGCTTGTCCTAGATTAACATGAACAGAGCACATATTATTGGCCCCGATTATTGGGTATATTTGGGCAAGACCATGAATAGGTTTAAAGTTTTTGATATGACCTCCTATATTATTCTCACGTACCTTCTTACCATTTCTAGTAAGAAAGATAGTTCCACTCCTAGTACGGTATCCGATCCCTATCACATCTCCTTCGACAAAAGTTGGTAAAGGAGGTTCTTGCAGAGAATCCGTTCCAAACTTGAATGGTTGGTTAAATCTACGATAACCATTTGAATCATAGCACATACTATTCTGATGCCTGCCTGGGAGACGAAACCAAGGATATGGCTTGATACCTAAGCCCACCAGTATTAAAGTGTTCACGGTGTCCAGAAGGGAGTATATTTTGGCTTCAAAATAGTAGACATCATTCTTCATAGGTATAGGAAGGTTTGTAGTTGAACTGCACTCAAACTTCTTAAAGAAGTTAAGTTCAGTCTTGTTAATAATAATCAAGTCGTTATTAGATAACATTCCATCTCTTTGGAATTCAAACGCTGATATGCCCTTTTCTTGGATTAGAAGCTTTTGTGATACTGAAAGCTCTCCACTGAAAGGGGTATTCTGTGTCAAATACTCTCTACTCTGAAAGTACAACTCTTGCTCGTCAGAGTCGAGTTCAAGGTACACTTGGTTCTCTTCAGCTCTGAGGATCTCATCGTCAGTAAGACGAATCCCTCTAGTCCTGAAACTGATAATAAGTATGCATCCAAATACGGTGAACGACGTCACCGACGCTATAATTAATCCTATATCACTGTCCATGATAAGGGTTTTTTTTTGGTTCGTAATGTGGCCAACTTTTGGGTAATTTTAGAGTGGTCACGTGTATCGGTTATCTTATCGCCACCCCCCCCCCCCCAGGATTTTATACAAATACATTGTAAACGACTTTCTCTACTGGTGGGCCAAGCGAACTTCATCTAGGTATAAGATTCAACGCCTCGATACAGCCAGCCTTCCCTTTTCTTGATCCTGCAGGTAAGAACACAAGACGTTTTGGGCCGAAAACCAGCCTTCAACAAGGCCAAAGTGACATGGACTTCTTTGTTACCGTCCAATGTTTCGGACGCGGAATGCGTACAAGAAGGCCGGTTTGACGCTGGACTTCTGCCGAAAGTATAATTTTAGCTTTTGTAACAGTTCTCGCTTTCGTATATATTCTGCCTCTATTCCTTACTATGCCCTTATAGAAAAATCATGAGACTCATACCCTTGTTGATGATGGTGGTCCTGGCCCTTGCAGATGATTGTAACCCTTTACAATCCACATGTTCGGCAGATTCAGCTCTTGGAGCTTCATTCAAAGAAGACTTTTCAGATCACTCTCCATATTTCGTTGTTCCTAATAGACCAGGATCAGTAACCTTTGGTTCGGAGGGTGTAGAGCTTACCATGCTGAAGCGTGGCGATAATCCCACCATCATCTCCAATTTCTACATTTTCTTCGGTAAGGTCGAAGTAGTGTTGAAAGCGGCACAAGGAACTGGTATTGTATCCTCCTTTTACCTTCAGTCCGATGACTTGGATGAAGTCGATATAGAATTGTTTGGTGGTGACCCCTTTGAATTCCAATCAAATTACTTCGCTAAGGGCGATACTTCGGATTATAACAGAGGTGGTTACCATGCAACTTCTTCTGACCCAAGAACTAATTTCCACACTTACACCTTGGAATGGACTCCAGACAGTTTAATCTGGTCCCTTGACGGTAACCCAGTCAGAAAATTGGCTTCCACATCTCCTCAAGGCTACCCTCAGTCACCAATGAGAATCTTTGCAGGTGTCTGGGCTGGTGGTGACCCATCTAATGCTGATGGGACCATCACTTGGGCAGGTGGCTTAACCAACTTCACAGAAGCTCCATTTTCCATGTACATTCAATCTATTATCGTGGCAGATTATTCGTCAGGGAAGTCATACTCCTACTCTGATAACTCAGGAAAATGGACTCTGATCACATCTGATGGTGGTACTGTCTTGGGTAGACAACAACAAGCACAACAAGAATTTTCAAGTCTTCAATCTAACTCAACTCAACCTGTTCAATCAGAATCGTACACTCCAAACATTCCTCTCGAATCTGTTAACATTCCATCATTGTTGGCCACGCTTGGTCCAACTGGTTCCCAAGCCATTAATGCAGGTAAAATCCAAACTTCAAATACAAATGGTCCTTCCACTTTCATCCTCACTGCTGAGTCAAATGGCTTCGCTACTTCAACTGTTACTTTAACTAAAAAACAAACCACCCTGCAACCACTGTTGCCTCTGGGTAATCCAAATACTTTTATCGTCACTCAAGACAGTGCCAATCTATTTTTGTCTACCAAGACCCCAGAATTAGTAACTAAAACAACAACAAAGACTAAATCTCATAAGTCGGATTCAAATGGTCAAACCGTGGCACCAATCCCTAACATCCCCATCACCGCTTATGGCGGTGGTTCATCCAGTTGGGGTAATGGTGAAGCATTTGGTGGTCCAACCTTTGCTAATCATCCATTAACCGCTAATCCTTCTTCTTCATTATTTGGTGATCAAAACTTGGCCACCAAAAGTAACAATAGAGGTCTTATCCATACTGTTAATACTCAAGTCTTGAGTTTCTTTGCATTATTACTTTCATTATTTGTCTTCTAGAAGCTTGTATAGTGACATCATTGTCTAATCTAGAAGACTCGCATAGCATACTTTTTAATATATGATTTTAATTCTTGGCTGTAGACGTTTAAATTTGGCTGCAAAAAAAAAAATTAAAGAATTCAATATCACGTGTGGTTGAAATAAATTTTAATATTAAAATACTTTTATCATATGATTATAAATACAGGCTATTTACAATTGTAATAAAGAAAAACACGATCGTGTTTTTAAATCATTCATATCATTAAAACTATACTTTGCGATCAATGTGCTCAACCTCTGTTTTTTGTTCAGAAACCAATAAAGCATCATCACCCTTAATAGCAGAGTGAGAAATCTTGTTAATTTCGGATCTGTCAGGACATAATTCAGCACCCTTTCTACCAATCAAATACCAAGGCAAGTTAAACACTTCTTCCATAGATTCCAAAGACCTACCAGAGATTTCTGGAATGAAGAACCAAGACCAAAACAACGACATTGCGCATACAACAAAGAAGAAATAGAAAGCACCAAACTTATGCATAGCCAATAACATTTTAGGAACAGCTTTAGAGTTACCATACTGGTTAGCAAAGTGCAAGACCATAATAAGGGATTGACCAAACGAACGTAAACCAAGAGGGAAGATTTCAGACCCAAGCAAGTACTGAACGGAATTGAAACCCATTGTCCAACCAACACCTGATAAATAAATAGCAGCCATAGCAGCACGAGAAGCATGAATTTGGGACGTAGTCAATACTGCCTTTTTGTTTGTAGCTTGAGGCACAATATGAAGGAATAAACCAAAGAACAAGACGCAAAGACCTTGGATCGTAATACCAATATAAAGTGCCTTTCTTCTACCTAAGAAATCAATGATGAAGAAGGCAGAAAAATATGCAGAAATAAATTTCACCACACCCAAGATAAGAGTCATTTTCATAACTTCGACACCACGAATACCGGCAAATGAAAACAAATCATTAGCGTAGATGGTGATAGCATTTGCACCAGACCATTGACCCAAGATTTGAGACCCCGCACCAATCACAAAGAAACGATAACGAACGGATTTAACTTTGACCATGTCTTTAAGCTTCATCCACATAGTGTAGTTTTCGTTTGCTGCTTTTTCAGCTAAAACTTGCTCTTGGACATCGGCAATTTCACTAACAATGTAAGGGTGGTCTTCAGGCAACTTACGCAATCTGCACAAGTTCTTCAAAGCCTGTTCAGTTCTGTCAACCTTCATTAACCAACGAGGGGATTCAATAACAAAGAGGGAACCGATAAACACTAATCCTGCCAATACGATTTTCATTGAGGTTGGAATAATCCATTGAGTATTTGAACTAGGAGAGATATGTTTTGCGGAACCGTAATTAGCAGCATATGAGGTGAAAATTCCAAAATACACGGCACCCGAGAACAAACACCCAAATAAACCACGATAAGCTGGAGGAGACACTTCAGACATAAAGGTTGGACCAATGGTAGTTGTTTGACCAATGGCAAAACCTTCGATCAATCTACCAGCGTATAATTGACCAACAGAACGAGAAGTAATTTGAATAACAGCACCAACAATCCAGATTAAGCAAACCTCTTGCAAGGCTCTAACACGACCAAGTTTATCCACAGTATACATAGCCAACATAGAACCACCGACAGAACCTAATTGCACCATAGCGGCAATATTAGACTTCAAGTCGGCCACTTGATTTTCTGTTTTATTTGGGTCATTAAGGCCAAAGAGGTTACGGAAAGATTGTTGGTAGATGGCACCAGAAATACAACCTTCATCGTAACCACGAGCAGCACCTAAGATACCAAAGATAAAAACAGTAAAGTATAAGGTTTTATTATAAATTTCCTTTGGGGAACTATCGTCGACAACTCTCCAACGATACTTTTTCTTTGCATGTGGAGGAGTTTCAACGGAAACCTTTTCATCTATTTCCTGAGATGATTTCAGAGAGATATCGTACACCTTTGATTCTTTTTCGCCCATTATTAATGAAGAAATCAATAAGAAGGACGATGGAGTATTTATAATGTTTGAATGGGCCCACTGTGTGGAGTACAGAAATACGAGAACTCCGGGATGGTGTGTAACCAGACCCCGCAGTTTTCTTCCGTTCTGTTACATTTTTATGGGATACTGACTATAAATCGTATGGATGCAAAAATGTCAAGAAAAAAAAAAGTTTAAAAAAGAAATTATACACCTGCTAGTAGAGTCACATCACGCATTGTAGGTTCTCGAATTTCATTATCAGAAATCTTGGTATTTCTTGGGGTGCTGACATACTCCGAAAGGAATATTGGTGCGGAAATAGCCACACAGATTTTACGGATATCATTAGTGGGCCCATAAGTAAGGGTCCATCTAGGAATATTTGAAAAAAAATATAAAAAGAAGCGACCTCGGTGAGGATCGAACTCACGATCTCAAGATTAACAGTCTTACGCCTTAACCAGCTTGGCCACGAAGTCATTTGATGAAAATTTACTCAGGTTAGACTTTTTAACATGTTATTTTTTGGTGGTGACTGCACCCGATATTTTAGTCCCCTCCACTTTAAAATACGTTTTAATGATTAACGTTTTTCAAAAGTTACGAGCAACACAACAACCCAACAATATGAAACAATGAAAGATGAAATGTAATAGAAGATTGATTGCCAAGATAGAGAGAAGGTTACGATTATGTAGATTTGTGCCTTTAATAAATCTATACCCCGCAATGTTCAGAGTTAATAAGAATGGAAGAAATCAATATAAAATGAGATGCCAAGAAACCAACACGCGGCGTAACGCGAATCTACAATAAGCCAAAATACCCAATATTTATTTAAAGATCCTTTTACCTCAAGTCCACGACTGAGATGGGATTTATGCGGTTCTACTCTAAGCAAATTTACATTGCAAGTCGTACTTCAAGTTTCCGTTGGCATCCCAGACACCCCAGTACTTTTCGACATCAGAAGTACCAGAAGTGTTTGGCTTCCAAGCTTCATCTTGAGCTTCAAAGACTGCAACGTTGACACCCCAAGCTCTGATAGCACAAATAGCCTCTTGCCAGTAGTTTTTAGCGTTTTCGAGGGTTGGTTCAGCACCTTCGAAAGCGGTACCAGAAGTAGCCCAACCAGTTTCACCAACCCAGAAGTTGATGTCGGTAGTACCCTTGGTGGTTTGGATGACTTGTAAGGCTTGCATGATGTCATCGAAGAAGGAGTACGAGGAGTTTTGAGGAGTTTGTCCTTGCCAGTAAGAGAAGGCGTTGGAAAAGACAAAGTCAGCTTCCTTGATGGCTGGTTGGGAAGCACCGTCGACAATAACGTTCCAGGAGTCAACGAAGCCAACTTGGACACCACCGTAAGACTTACCGTTCTTGTCCTTGACACCTTGCAAGAAGGACTTGATGTCAGAAATCTTGGAGGCCAATTCATCAGCAGTCAAGTCCTTTCTGTACAAAGCTTCGGAACCAACAGTGAACACCTTGACAGTGTCAACAGAGATGGTTGGCAAGTACTTGGAAAGAGCATCCTTTTCAGCTTGGAAGTGAGCGTCATCATTTGGCCAAATACCAAACATAACTTGGAATCCAGCTTCTTCAGCTGCTGGACCTAAGATTTGCAAGGTGTTACAGTCAGAAACAGCGTAGGTCTTGACAATCTTGGCATACGAACCCAAAGTCTTAAAGTCTGAGGCGTACTCAGAAGCAGTTTTACAGTTACCGGATTCATCTTTGACACCTAAGTTAAAGGCAAGCTAAACGTTAGTATATGTCTTCTTAAACTTCTCTTCTTCACTTACATCCCCAAGGGCATTGGCGCTGGCAAGCAAGGCAGCGATAGCAGTCAAGTACTTAAATTGCATAACGAAAGAAAGTGTTGTTTAAAAAAAAAAAGCTTTGAAATTTGTATGGGCAGTTTTCTTTTTATAGACTCGGCGCATGCCCATTCCTTTTTTTTTGTAACTTGCTACGATTTTGTTTGTTTACTTCTATTTTTGAAACCGCGTAGACGGAAACGGTTGGACTTCTCTGTATGAAGAAGTAAATACATGTATTAATGGTTACGTTTACGTATATATCTTGGCTAAGCCAATAGTTAAAGCATCTTCAACCCTCACTCCTCTAGGTATAATCAACTCATTGTCGAACATTTGACCAATATTATCAACCCCTTCCAAGTTCACCTTATCCTTTTCAAAACATCTCTGTAAGTCATTGTAATTACCTAATACAAGCAAAACGTTTTTAACCTGAGATGGATCATCGCTTATTGTCTTTACTTTAGGAATTTTCTGGTAACTTTCCGCCTTGATGTTATTACCAAAATAGTCATCACAGTTCAAGTATACACTCAGAGAATACCCATCTTCAACTGAACTTTCCGCAAAAACGTTACTTAACTTCTTGCACATTCTGATGTAATACCCAAATGAAGACTTATTTCCAGTGACTCCATAAGCCTCCGCTGGAGATACAATAGTGCGATTTTTCAAGTCTACAGTGACTCTGGAATTGATTGGAATTTCTCTTTTAATGTCCAACTCCAACACTTCGGATTCACCGATGTTTACGTACTTGGTCACGGTAATCTTGTGTTGGGCCTTGACCTTCTTTCCTTCCTTCTTGCTGTACACTTTAGCTGTTTCTTTTGGTACAGTAAAACCTTCTTTGAAGTCTTTGTGAACATTCCCGTTGTTCATGAAAGGAAGCGTCGTGATCTTTGGGAGTTTCAATGCATGCTTGAACTTGTGGAGAATATTCTTCTTTCCCAAGCTAAACACAGACTTGGCTAAGTATGGCGGAGTAATAAAGTATTGTAAAAGCGATGCCAACAAGTAACTGTTGGATTCTTCATCTGTTTCTTCTTTCACATCTTCTACAACTTCCTCGTCAAAGTTGAACTTGGTCTTCTTTCCATCGGTGACTGACCTTTCCTTGACTTCTTCTGGAACATCTAGTATGATTATTTCTCCGATGCTATAGGTAGTAGCTATACGTGCGATTTGGTATGCAATTTGGGTCACTTGTTCAAGGTTGTATGCATTTTTATTGGAGATGGTAGTAGATGGAATACAGAGTGAGACTTGCATTCCAGCTTTTGGAACTGACTTTGTTGGTTTTTTGGTCGTTTGAGACTCTTCGGATTCGTTCTTTCTTTTAGCCATGTTTTTTCGATGAGGTGAAAAAGTCAAATATCCATCAAATATCGAGCGATAGCGAGATATTTGATGGATATTGACCTATAGAGTAAACATCGCATTTTGGCATTTTATTTGATGTCATTTTATTTGATGTCATTTGAACTATAGAATAATTGTAGCGAGATATTTGTTGATCGATAAAGATTATCGAGAGATATTAACTAAGGGGTGGTAACCAGAATTCCGAGATAAATATATAATATTATATCGAGCAATTGCCAGATTTATTCAATATATCTCGCTATCGCTCGAAATTTACAGATCAGAACTATCATACGATATTCAGAATCACTACTCTATTACCACTCACTCGGAGTGAATGGTTCGGTTTTCAACCATAATATATTCACGTATTTATCATTCCTGTCAACTTCTTATAATTGGTATCCATTGATACTTCTTTGAACGTCTCTTTCTGTTCTTTCTCATTCCTGACTTTATGGCTGTATTTTCAGAGTTAACTCTTAACCACTTCAAATCGGTAGAATTCTGTAAACCATCAGTACTTTCCAGAGGAGAGAAATCGAGACAGGAGTCTAAGTAATTCTTGACTTGCAGAGATTTTGTATCTGTATTTTCAGTTCTTTCGTCGGATTTTAAGTCACCTTTAACTTCCGAAGATGTTTTCATGATGGTAGTATCCTGTAAACTGTCAGTGTTTGCTTCGAAGTCTAAGTCAACTTTAACTTCGGAGGAGGTAACTGTTCCGTCATTTCTTTCTTCAGAATCGAAGTCAACGTTAACTTCCGAAAAGGTAACTGTACCGTCAGTTCTTTCTTCAGAGTCCAAGTTAAATTTTACTCTCGAAGGAGTTGTCTTTGTCACAGTAGGATACAAAATACATGGTCTGATGTAGTTTTTGTTATCAACTTTGGTACATGATTCACAAAGCTCAAGAAGAATATCACGAGCCTTAACACAAAGCTCAGTTTCAAGCTCCTTTGTTCTTGGAGTATATTTAAAAACTTGATAGACCATGCATAATTCATCTAACTTTTTCAACATGAGATGGTTGTCAACATAGTTGGTGATGTCATTCAATTGAAAGCTCTTCTCAGCAAACAAGTCAAATAATTGAGACGTGTTAGCAGTGACGTTTTTGTATCTGAACATGTTTAAAACTTGCTCAACCAATGAGTGGTGTTTGATACTGTTCATCATGTAAACGCTATGTTCAATGTACTCAACTTGATTTTTTTGCAACCAAGCTTCGGTATAAGCAAAGCTTTCTGAAGAACTAATCAAATTCATCTTGTACACAAAACACTCCTTCATGATATATTCGGAAACATTGATTGCAATGTTCAAGCATCCTCTTCCAACATCGAGGTCCTTGGTTCTCAAGAACTCTTTGTAATTGTTTCTTAAAGCTTCAACAATGTAACCAGGATGAGCGACAACTACAAGTTGAATTTGATAGATCTCACATAATCTACCCAATTCTTGGTTTCCAATGGGCAACTGGTTAATGTTTAAAAGTCCTCCTTCAAAGTATTCAATAGTCTTTTCAACCTTGGATGAAATGTATTCAAAATCAATATTCACGGACTCTGGATCACTGATAGTCTTTCCCCTGCGAATTAACTCATTTTGAAAGTCCAAAAGCTTAGCGTGTTTTTGGTATGGGTGGTCGGAGTCATGGTAGATGTTGAGTGATTTGGTTTTACTGTTGATACCATTGTGTGGTGTTGTGACAATCTCGGTGATTGGGACTTCATCATAGTCGGCCCAATTTCCGGTGATCTTAATGTCAGCTGGTTCAATTTGGTTTTCAGTCGAGACGCTGATGGTTGAGTTGTCGGTGGTGGTTGGTTTGTTTTCAGCGTCAGTGGAATTGGCGTCAATTGAATTGTTCTTTTCAATTGAAGAATCGCTTTCAACCGTATCGCTAAATACAGAATTTTCACTAGCAGGTGAATTGTCTCCAACTGAATCAACTTCAGTGGGTCCAGAAGTAGCTTTGGCGGCAGCTATTTCAGCGTGCTTCAAAGTAATCTTCTTGAAGTCTTCCATAAAACTAGCAATAGTCTTGTCAGCTCCTTCAGGCTTTTGCCAGACGATAACCTTTTCATAGGTGACGCTGCTGACAAAAGGAGAACCAGTTTTCTTGAACTTCTTATTGTTAACTGTCCAGAAATGTTTTCTTGCTTCCCCAGTAAGGGCAAGTGGGCTGATGGTCTTTTCAGATTCACAGGCTTTGCTCTTCTTGGAGACATGGGGTTCAGTCTTCTTGGAGACTTTGGTTTTGGTCTTCTTGGGGACACCGGTGGTGTCCTTAAAGACGCTGGTGGTGTCATTGGAGACACAGATGGTGTCGTTAGAGACACTGGTAATACACTTTTCTATAGGCATAATCGATATTCAAAAGCTAAAGATTTAATTCAGGAATTCCTCACAATTTATAACCGATATAGCATAAATTATGCTATTAATTCCCATAAAGATAGAAAGTATAATCAGTTATTGTCATAGATTCACAATCTACATTGGGACACTGAAGAAAGTTGAGTATAATTCAAGTTTGTTTCAATTTCTACCCAAATAGGTCGCTATTCATTTTTGTTGATTTGGAAATTTTGCAACCAAATTTTTTCGGAGTGGAGGTGAATCTGCCGCCATGAAAATAAAAATTCATTTCTTAAAAGTTGGGCCAAACAAAGACCAACTAGGAGTTTTTAATATATTTATTTGATTAATCATTGTTTTCGGGAGTTTGCTGTATTCAGTGCTTCAGTAGTTTGAGTAGTCTCTTCCATATTTAGCTGGTATAACTCATAACACACTGGTATTCTCTCATATCACAAACTGGCATAGCACTCTCATATGGCACACTAGTACTGCACTCTCTTCCATATTCTCACTACTAACTCCGTAGTTCGATTACAATATCGACGTTTATAAATACATTCAGTTATTTACACTTCTATTAAGCTTCTTCTTCTTCTTCCTCTTCCTCTTCCTCCTCCTCATCATCATCATTAATGTCTTGAGCTTCCAATTCAGCAACCTTAGCCTTTGCTCTTTCAAGGTTGATCTTGGTTTGTTCATCTTGCTTAGCTTCCAAAGCAGATAAAGTCTCCTTCAAGATGTTAATGGTGGAAGGAACTTCCTCTTCCTTAGTTGGGAAAGGAATGGACAAGTCACTCAAAGCAAGAATGATTTCAGGCTCAACAGAGAAACCCTTGGCCTTGGCCTTCTTAGCACCCTTACCCTTCTTGGACTTAGTGCTAGAGAAGAAGTCTTCTTCTTCCTTCTTGATGAGAACAGCGCCTGCAGGCATTTCAATGGTTCTAACACCAGAAGTGACGGTGTTCAAAGCAGCATCATCGGAAGAGTCGGACTTCTTGGCAGGTCTGACGTATTCCTTGTCAAAGTAACCCAACAAAGTGTGGATGGAGTCCAATTCAGCAGTGAAAGCAGGAATGGCAGCGTCAGCAAGTTGCTTATCAGCGATTTCCTTTCTCTTTCTCTTCTTTTCTTCGACTCTTTGGGACTTTTCTTCTTCTTCTCTCTTCTTCTTTTCTTCCTCCATGGTGGCCTTGAACTTGGTGAATTGGGCATCAAAGTCGGCTCTCAACTTACGGATTTCATCGTACTTTTCATCTCTTTGCTTCTTAAGAGCAGTTCTCTTGTCAAGCAAGTCACCTCTCTTCTTGAAGATGGATTGGTTGCTCTTGTTCAACTCATCCAACTTCTTCTTCTTTTCGTCAAACTCAGTGTTCAACTCCTTGTTTTGCAAACCAGACAACTTCTTCTTTAATTCAGCGATCTTGGCCTTGTCTTGGTCAATCAAAAGTTGTTCCTTTTCAATGGTACCAAAGTCCTTACGCAACTTACGTAAAGAAGACATTTCCTTGACGTATCTTCTCTCGTCAGCCAACTTAAGAGATCCGCCACCGATCAAACCATCCAAGTAGTTGATTCTTTGATCAATTTCTCCAACAGACTTGAAGTTGTTCTTGGAAGTTTGAGCTTGAATGTCAGCAATACGCTTCTTCATTTGAGTCTCAACGCCCTTGATTTGGTCGTTGATTCCGTTTCTCTCAGTCTTCAAGGTAGATTGCTTGGCAATCAAAACCTTCAAGTCCTTTTGGAGTTCAGCTTTTTCACTGCTGCCTCCAACTTGGATCTTGTTGATCTGAGCGTTAAGCTCGTTGTTAGTCAAGTCCAACTTCTTGATCTCGGCTCTCAAGGTCTCGACTTGGGCCTTCATGGCCTTGTCATCGGGACGCTTAATGAATCTTCTAGGTGCAGTGGTAATTTCAGGCATGTTCAAAAATGTGATGTCGGAACAAATTCAATTTTGATTTTTCATTGTCGACTAGAAAAAATTTAGTGGCCACATAATCAATTTTGACTAATCTCAAAAAAAAAAATTACCCTCTCCATCGATCTCGTCTACTCGCGGTCTGTTTCTTTGATTTGTTTGACTACGATAATCTACACTTTGTATTTTCTCAGAAAACTCTATTAAACTATTTCATCGTACATCCTTTTTTTTTTTTTTTGATCGTATAACATCTCGTCATTTTTATACGAAAATATTCATGTCTGAATACGCACAACTCGTTGCCAGTCTTGATGGTGAAGCTATCTTGGCCAAATGGCCTGAAGTGACCCCCTTGAAGGATATCTCGGGAATCCCAACATCGAGTTCCTCGGAATCTTCAGAACTCTTTGATGGTCACGATGAAGAACAGATCCGCTTGATGGAGGAATTATGCATTGTCTTGGACAACGACGATAAACCTGTTGGAGCAGGAACAAAGAAGTTGTGCCATATTATGGATAACATTAACGGAGGGTTGTTGCACCGTGCTTTCTCTGTCTTTTTGTTTAATGAAGACGGTAAATTATTGTTGCAACAAAGAGCAGATGAAAAGATCACCTTCCCACAGATGTGGACCAACACCTGTTGTTCGCATCCTTTGTGTGTTCCTTCCGAATTAGGAATCTCCAAGTCATCTACCGATGTTAACAACTTGGAAAACGCCATTGCTGGTGCCAAGGTCGCTGCCCAACGTAAGTTGGAGCATGAATTGGGTATTCCTGCTGCCGATGCTCCTTTACTGGATTTCGAATTCTTGACTAGAATCCACTACAAATCTGCTAGTGGAGACGAAGCCTCTAAGTGGGGTGAACATGAGATTGACTACATCTTGATTTTGAAGACCAAAAACGACATCACCATCAATGCTAATTATAATGAAGTTAAGGACTTTAAGTTTGTCAGTGAGCTGGAGTTGAAAGCTATGTTTGAAGATTCTTCTTTGGTATTTACTCCTTGGTTTAAATTGATCTGTAGTCTGTTTTTATTTAATTGGTGGGGTAAGTTGGATGATTTGAAGACGTTTGAGGATGAATCTATTCATCGTTTGTTGTGATTTATAGAGAGGTGTTAATGTAAAGAATTATGATAGGGGTTGTAGAGTAGAGATGTGAATGTGAATGTGAATGTGAATATTTAGAGAAGTGAAGTGGTGAATCTGAAATAGTGAAGATGCGGAAAAATGAAGAAAATGGAGAAAATATGATAAAAATAATAAACCGTGAAATTAAATATGGAAATGTAAAAAAATAGATATATGAATGAAAATGTAATAAAATATGGAGACCTGAAATGGAAAGTAAAAATTTGTAAATCATTAAGAAAACACATTTAGCAAGTACAGGAGAAGTAAATATCAAGATAAATAGTGACTAGGTAGGTTAGTATCGAGAGGTTTTTTGTTTAATATTTCAACCTTCTTTCTTTTCGCTTGTGATTACTTCTCACGAAGGAAGTGATTTCGCATAGTTTATGATCTCGCTTCTCACTTCTCGCTCCGCTCAAAGTTGGAAGTTGGAAGTTTAAAGTTCAAGTTAACCTCGATTTGACTCCGTCACACGTGATAACCAACATTTTTTAAATACCATCACCTCCATTAGTCATGCTTCGTAACATCCCTAGAATCAACATAGGTAGCATACGTACGCTAGCAACCAACTCGGAACCAATCACCAAAAGAAACAGACCAACCAAGTTCCTGGACGCTCTCAACAAAGGACCTTCGTTCGATGACTTCATACTGGGAAAAGCACTGGAGATGCTCGAAGATCCACTCGAACTTGCTAGAAAAGACCCGGACGCACGGTTACCCAAGTGGTTGAAAGTCCCAATTCCTAAGGGAAAGTCATTCAACAACTTGAAGAAAGATGTTCGTGAACTCAAGTTAGCAACTGTGTGTGAGGAAGCCAAGTGCCCTAATATTGGAGAGTGTTGGGGAGGTAAGAAGAGTGAAGCCACAGCCACCATCATGCTCTTGGGAGACACATGCACTAGAGGATGTAGGTTCTGTTCAGTGAAGACCAACCGTGCTCCGGCCAAGCCTGACCCGATGGAGCCCGAAAACACAGCAGAAGCCATTAGTAGGTGGGGGCTTGGTTACGTCGTTCTCACCACAGTAGACAGAGATGATTTGATTGACGGAGGGTCGCGTCACTTGGCTGAAACCGTGATTAAAATCAAGCAAAAGGCGCCACAGATCTTGGTTGAAGTGTTAAGTGGTGACTTCAGAGGGGATTTAGACCAGGTTCTGGTCTTGGCAGACTCCGGATTAGACGTATATGCTCATAACTTGGAAACAGTTGAGGACTTGACACCCCATGTTAGAGACAGGCGCGCTACATATAGACAGTCCTTATCAGTGTTGAAGAGAGCTAAAGATACCAAGCCTTCTCTAATCACTAAAACGTCTCTTATGTTGGGGTTCGGAGAAAATGATACTCAGATCTTACAAACCTTGAAAGATCTTCGTGAGATCAATTGTGATGTTGTTACATTTGGACAATATATGCGTCCAACCAAAAGACATATGAAAGTTGTTGAATATGTGACCCCGGAGAAGTTTGATCACTGGAGAGATGTAGCATTAGAAATGGGCTTTTTGTACGTTGCTAGTGGACCTTTGGTGCGGTCATCATATAAAGCCGGAGAAGCATTTATTGAGAATGTGATCAGAAAAAGAAGACATAACGTTGGTGAAACAGAAAGATTGAGTCAGCCAAAGATAACTACGTAAAGATACATAAACACGATAACGTTGTAGCAATAAAAATCACACCCCTGGTAGTTGTCACAGAATTGAAAAACAAACAAACAAATTTCAAATCTTCAAAAAAAGATGGGAAACTTGAGGGAATCGCTTGCCAAAGCCAATGACAGCGAGGAATCATTGATCTCCCAGTTTGAAACGACCCTTACTATCAGGGGAACAAACAATGACCTAGAATATCCAGAAGAGGAGTATGCAGATGAGCCCAAGGACATTACTATAGATCATACGGTTTTACATACCAGTTACAATTATACTCGAGACCACAGCATTGTAAACATATCAGAACTTGAAGAAGAAGAACGACTTTCTGAACAGATTCCACGCTTCAAAACAAAGAGTCGATACATCTTGCAACCGCAGCATGCAACCAGACATCGTACCAATAGCAATGCAAGCAAAGTTTCCGCAACCGAAGGGTTTAGCAAATCTGCAAGTCCGTCCGACGATTACTACAGAAACGTGGACCCTAAGTACATTGACATATTAAAGCCGTCCGCAGAGATTGACTTTTCATTAGCCAAGTTCACTAAAGCTTTTGATGATTTCATCGATTCAAACCCGCACATCAAAACGGAATCTCCAAAGTTTGTCAAAGAAACTGACAAGACTTTGGTGATTCTTTCACCATATTCTCCAGAACATGCATTCGGTAGAAAGTGGGTTTCCAAGTCATATCTTTCAACAATCTTCGAGCGTCCTCAAAGATTGCTTGCTCTGTGCATTGGTGTTTCCGCGGCTCTCAGTATGTATCCCTACTTTTTTAAGATCCTCAACCTGACCAAGAAAGGCTCGGTACTTCTGAGTCACGTTTGCCGTGTTCATGGTAAGAACTGGCCCAAGAAGTTGTTTGAGCTTTGCTTGGAGTCTCATGATAAGTTGATGCACAACCAGGTAGAAGTACCTGAAGATTGGAATACTGGAGATATTTATCTTACTCCTCGTACAATCAATGCGATCGAAGGGGTGATTGGAACCATCGAGACCGCCATTGATCTTCTCTATTCCCCCAACGAAGTCAACCATGATTTGGCGTTTGTGGTGATTAGACCCCCGGGCCACCATTCTCATGCGTGTTTACCTTCCGGGTTCTGTTTACTCAACAATGTACAGATTGCCATTGAGTATGCATTTGAATCGTACGGAGTAACCCATTGTGCGATTTTGGACATCGACTTGCACCACGGTGATGGATCTCAAGATATTTGCTGGGAAAGAGCAGGTTTCACTGGAGATTATGGACAGGACGCCGATGATGAATTAGATCACTTGAAATCAAACCCAAGAGATGAATATGGTAAGAGATTTGCTCGATATCCTAAGGTTGGTTATTTTAGTTTGCATGACATCAAGCTGTATCCTACTGAGTTTGGATATGCCACGAAGGAAAACATCAAGAATGCTCTGACATGTATAATGGACCATGACTTGAATATCTGGAATGTCCATCTTCAAGAATGGAAAACAGAAGATGAATTCTATAAACACTATCAAACTAAATATGTCACCATTCTCAACAGGGCAAACCAATTTTTAAACCAAGCTAAGAAACAGTATGAACAGGAATATCTGGAATATCTTGTTCAATTGAGCAAGTATAACAAATATTTGATCAAACCTCATTTGTATGGACAAACAATGACAAAGCCCACTGCTCCTCCTCCTTTCAAACCTGTCATCATGATTTCTGCTGGTTTTGATGCGCTGGAGTATGAAAATCCTTTAATGCAAAGACATGGAATCAATGTTCCTACGTCTTTCTATGCTACCTTCACCAAAGATGTGGTTAAACTAGCAAAAATCCATACCAATGGTAAAGTGGTGTCATTTTTGGAAGGTGGCTACTCGGATGGTGCTCTTTCCACAGGAATCTTCTCCCACTTGATAGGTTTGAACAATGCTGACGACGATGATGGCTCCTTGTGGAACCAAACTTGGGGCACTGAGCTGGTTATGAAGGAATTGATTCGCGGGTGCAAAAAAAATTGGGTTCCATACAAGAAAGCTGTCACCGATATGACCGTGTGGGCCAACGAGGTGATTAAATTGGGTAGAGCAATGATGCCCAATGCCATCTTACCACAGAATTATGTGTATGATTATGAGAAAGAAGCGCAAGAAGCCGCTGTTGCAGTTGCCGCCATGGGCGTTGGGAAAAATCGGATGGTTAAAGGTCTTCTAGGAAGCGATAATAGAAGCCCTCAACATGATCCCGAAGATGACAGAAAAGTCCAACGCCATACTAGATCATACTATAGAAAATTGGCCTCAGATAGAAAGTAACAATCAAAGTTTCACCTCGGGAAACCCTGATACGACACAAAATCCATATATAGCAAACATATCCGATTTTTATACCCAGCCGTAAATCAAAACCTTATCTCGTGCGGGCTACCAACCTCTCATTTGGAAACACTCTTTTACGTCAACAACGTCAAAGATCCATTTTTCCTCTTGGTGGGTGTCTTTTTCCACGTTCTTTTGCCAAAAAAGTCACCTTCCATCATTTCTTCCTCCACATGCTCACCAAATTAACCACCCTTTTCAACAATCATGTCTCCCGCTCCGCATCAATCACTAATTTCATTTTAAGAAAAATTTGGAGCTTAAACAATTGAAAAAAAATAAAAGAAAAAAAAAAGAGACGAACACAACAACCTTAAAATCGTTAACTTAGGAAGGGTGAAGAGTTTTGTTTTGTTTTTAATATGCTGTTATTGCACGAGTACGAAAAACAGATTCAATATCTGAAACAGCATTCTCCCAGAATAAACAAGATGGAAGAGATTGAATCAACCAGCGCGTCGAGTACTCCTCTTCTGCCTACACCCAATCCATTTGCTTCCAACCCATTTGGTCAGATTCCTGAGGATCAAAAGACCTACAACCTGGTTCCTTCCATACCGTCTCCTTCAACCACTCCTCTGAAAAAACGAGAGCATAGAAAGCAAGTGTTTCCCCCATCTCACCCTCAATTCGACAGATCGCAATTAAGTGATTCTGAATATATTGAACAGTTATTGTTTGAAATACGTGAGTTACAGGCACAGGTCTTACAGAAGGATATGCTTATAGGATCATTGAGTAAAACTGATGAGGTTATCCCATCAGAAGTTCCAATGAGAAGTGCTGCTAGGAGGAGGAATGAAGATACAGGAGCAGATGATGACGAATCAAAGGATCAATTGAATGACGAAGGGTTGATAAATGATAAATCAAATGATCAATTTGATGAACAACTTTTAGTAAGGGGTAATAATGTGAAATCTATAATTGAAGAACCTATTGATGAACAATTAATAAATGAGGTTAAAGAAAATTCACACGAATCTCAGTTAAAGGAAGAAGTTCAAAAACAAAGAGAATCTCAACAGTTGAAGGAAATTGAAGCTCAAAGATTACAAAAAGAAGCTCAACGGTTAAAAGATGAGACTAAAAGATTACATGAGGAAACTAAAAAATTACAAGACGAAAAATTCAAAGCTGCCAAGTTACAAGCAGATAAGATCGAATCAGAAAGATTAAAGAATGAACAAACCAAAGCAGCAAAACTTCATGCAGAGAAACTTGAAAGCGACCGTCTTCAATCTGAAAAATTAGAAGCAGAGAGGCTTAGAACAGAACAATTGGAAGCCCAAAGAATTGAAAATGATAGAGTTGAAGCGGAAAAGTTACAAGCTCAAATCAACCAAAGAATCGAAGCGCAAAGAATTGAAAATGAGAAGAATGATGATGAAAGCGAAACATTAAATGATACACTTAACGAGTATTTAACCCCAGATCCAACTCTCGATGAGGTGACGCCAGAGTCTTCGGAATCCGATATCAAGGTCAAGCATAGATCTCTTGATCCCAATATGGAGGATTCTGAGGAGTTTAAACTGCTCAGCAAGAATCTTGCACACCTCGATCCCAATACTTCTGCAATTTCTACAGGCACCGATCGTGTTTCGTTGAATCCTGAACCTGAGTTTACGCTTAGTCCAGAGCCAATCAACAATTTGTCATCTCCCCCACCAGCCAACGTTTCTACTCCAACGCCCAAGGCACCTCCTCCAAGATTTGATTTGAATAATTCGCAGACTCCACCATCGCCTCTGCAATCGAGATCACCTCCTCCCACAGCACAAAAGAGGCTACATCCAGTCCGTACATCCAGTAGCTCACGTTTCGAGGACACACAGCTTCTGCCTACAATTGGAATCCTCAGTGCTGACTTGAATGACCGTCGTCTTTCAACCATCTCAACAAGCAGAGTGGTGTCACTGGAAGATGTGGACACGGAAAAGATGTCTGCCCGGAGTAGTATTTCCAATATTGATCGTCTTCTGCGTGAGAATAAGTCTTTACAGAATTTGAAGAATGCTAGTAATTCAAGTTTCAGTCTGTACAAATCAAGAATCAAATTACCCCCCACTTTACAACATCAACAGCTGCAGTATAGTTTGAACTCTCAAACTCAATCCAAGGAAACTCTTGTACGGGCTACACAGAACCAAATCCAAAATAGAGTTTCACAAGCTGAAAGTGAAGGAGACTCTAGTATATTGAGTAACAATCTGTTGCATACTGCACCAGCAATGAATCTGCTGATGTCAAGTGATGGAAGAAATGATCCAGGTTTTGAAACTCCCCGTGCTCAAATCACTCCTGTGTTCCAAGACTCGTCGTCCGAGTATTTTGAAAAGGTGCCTTCTACACCTACTGAACTCAAAACTTCTTCTCCTCCACATAATTCAGTAAAGACTCCTGGTACTAGCACATTTACAATGCAGTCTGCTCAGACCCCAACTTCGAGCTTTCAAGTGATTCACACTCCAAAGCCGGAAAATGACGTTAGTTTGTTTGTTAAACCAGAGGATATTCAAACAATCGATATTGTTGTTACATCTACCATTCATATTTACCTGAGTACGCTGACACGTCGTCTGGACGATCCAAACTTCACCATCACTGTGTTTGATCGCGAGCTGCACAAGGAGATGTGGAAAATTAGAAAGACTTTATCTCAATTGGCTACTTTGGATGTAGATATCAGACCAATTGTGGAATACTTTGGATTACCTCCTCTTCCTGATAAGCAATTGTTTCTTTCAACTACTCCAAACAAAATTGAATCTAGAAGATCCACTTTACAAAGCTATTTCAGTGCCCTTTTCACTATGCCTCATGTTCCACATATGGTTCTTTTACGTGTTTGTCAGTTTCTCCTGCTTGATTTGGTGAATCCATTGGATGATTTCAAGCTGGGTGCCAAGAAAGAAGGATTTTTGGTTAGAAGATACAAAGCTTTGGGAACTAGTTGGAAGGTTCGGTGGTGTCAAGTTGATGGGCCATATTTAGAAATCTATGAGAACCCTGGTGGTGCCTTATTGGAGCAAATCAAGCTTCAAGGAGCGCAAATCGGCCGTCAACTGTCTGATACTGTTGCTGAGGATAAAGGATACAGACATGCATTTTTAATTATGGAGACTCAATCAAAATCCAAGTTATCAACTTCTTATCCAAAACATTTCTTCTGTGCTGAAACGGACCAAGAACGTGATGAATGGGTTGATATTTTACTTGAAAATAATGAACATCTTCAAGAGGCTTATTATGAGACTTCACCAGGTCGTTTCAATGAATATGAGGATGATCTTGATACTCCAACGAATGCAAACTTCCCCAACGACGAAATGACTTCACTGGTGAAAAAATCCAAGAAACGGAGTATATTCCCATTCAGAAACAAGGGGCTGACGGAAGATATTGAAGAAAGCCGTCAACAACAAGTGGGCCAGCCTCCTCATCGCCCTCCTTCGCAACAAGGTCAAAGACCGCCTCAAAAGCAAAGGGCTCCACAGCAAGGTAGTAAACAGGATCTGATGCAACAATATCTCTCGAAGATGAACTTGGATGAAGGAATGACTAAAATGGTATTTGGAAGAGAAATCGGAGAGGTATTTGCATTATCGCACCACACTTTTGATAACAGACAAGTGCCAAGTGTATTTTATCGATGCGTTGATTTTTTGGCAAGAACGGGTGCAGTTTATGAAGAAGGTATATTCCGGTTAAGTGGTTCAGCGCTGAATATCAGACAGCTTAAGGAACAGTTTAATCAACAATTTGATTTGGATTTGTTTCAACTGCCTTTGAGACCTGACATACATACAGTCGCCGGGCTTTTCAAATCCTATTTGAGAGAATTGCCAAGTCCAATTCTAGGAGCAACAGCATACAACCATTTAAATCAATTTGTTTTACATAACCCGGGAACATTATCACCTTCCTCCATAGCCATCGTATTCCGTGACTACATCAGTGACACTAGCAAGGTCGATAAAGTTCACTACGACTTTTGTTTTGTGTTGTTCAAGTTTTTGAGGGAAGTGATTACTCACCTGGAGAACAATCGGATGAATTTGCGCAACCTATGCATTGTGTTTGTTCCAACACTTAACATTTCGCTTGAAGTCTTGAGTACATTTTTGGTTGACTTTGATTGTATATTTGAAGGGGGTAATCCAATTCCAGATTCAAACAGAGAAGTCTTGGATTTAAGAATTCCAAACTTTTAGCCTTGTATATTTAATAGCATGAACTTATTAAAAATGTAGGGCACAGCTACCCCGGACTTTTATTTTAAGAATGATCAAGGCTTTGCCGCCGTGATGTACTTTATGCGCAACACAAACTAAAACCGGGGCTGTACGGCATTCCATAGTGACTCTCACGTGCTTTTTGTGTTGTTAAGAAGGTTTATTGTAATTATATAAGAGGGATCAAATCTCCAATTCTAGTTATCAAACATGTCAGCTAACGAATTCTACTCATCCGGTAATCAAGGAAACTACCAAGGTAACAGAGGTCACGAAAACAACCAAAACTACCAAAGCAATTACCAAGGAAATCAAGACGAACAGCAATTAGGCCAGGAGGGCGAAAGAGGCTTCCTTGCAACCGTCGGTGGTGCCGCTGCTGGTGGATTCGGTGGTCACAAGCTTTTTAAGAACCACGGTACTTTGGGTGCCATTGGTGGTGCCATTGTCGGTGCAATTGCTGCCAATAAAATAGAAGACAAGTTCGAAGAACACAAGTACAACCAACAGCATAACAACCACGGCCACCAAGGCCACCAAGGCTACCAAGGCCACCAAGGCCACCAAGGCCACCAAGGCCACCAAGGCTACCAAGGCCAAAATGGTTACAACAATGGCTACAACAACGGTTACAACAATGGTTATGGTAACGGAAGAGGTTATTAGTTATTTATATAGAAGTATAAATGATTCTTGACAAGAATTGTAGACTACCATTCACTTTCCCCGGTAGCCTTTTGAAATACATAATCCTTTCCGTCAATGTTGGCTATACCTTCTTTCAAGTTCAGCTTCCACTTGTTCTTGATTCTCTGCACTTTATCGTATAAGCACAACATTATTTGGCCCTCTTGATCACCGTCCTCGTCGTCCGATTTCTCACTTTCCAACTCGTCATCCAAATCAGAGTTGATATCATCGGAATCATTGAATATTCCCTCATCATCCTCGTCATCATCTAAAGCCCCGTCTGCTTGTTTCACTTTTCTCTTTAGGCTCTTGACAAAGTCGTTATTATCTGTATATACTGTGAATTCAAAGGTTCCATCGGACTGTCCAATGTTCGGTAACATCAAGCCGGAATCATGTACATCATTTCCTCCCAGCATATTAGGGAGCTCAATCCCAATGTCACTTCTTAAACTGTATTCTCCAACAAGCCCCCCGTCGGTGGGAAGCACATCGTTGGTATCAAGACCTACACCACCAACAAGGTTGTTGTGTACATCCTCCTGTTCTTCCTCATCCCATGAGAATTTCGCCACCTGTGACTGTGTAAGCTTTTCGCACCATATCCTCCTCAAGTCCTGTAAGGTAGATTCATCAATCCCATTATTCTCAAAATCCTGTCTCGAGTCATTGATGACATCTTCGATGATTGTTTCGTATAACTTAGTGGTCTCGTGGTTAGACATTTCTTATATTCCAGTGGGCCACTTTAGATTGGTCACCTTTTGTTTTTTTTTTTTTCGTTCACTTTTACTTCACTCTTCGCAGTTGAAGTGGATGTGGAAGTTGGACAGGAAATTTTGAATAGTTGGTAATACAATATTTAATTGGTTCCTCCTTGTATTGGATTGACTACTCTATATTGCGCTATACATGGGTCACGTGACACATACAAATCATTTCCTAAACCATCACCCATATTCTATCTGAAAACCTATAACCTACCTCTTCTTTTGCCCGGACTACCATTATGCACCAGATCCGGATATTGTAACTTATGAACATGAACAAATTCAGTCACCTTTTGAACTTCTTCATATGAACGAGTCAACTTCCTCTTCAACAGATCAACCTCGCGTTGCAAATTTTTACGTTCCAGATTGGAAGCACTGAGTTCCTTTTCATATTGATCTCTAACCTCTCCCAACTTGCGCGTATGCTTCTCTGCATACAGTTTATGCAAGTACGCAGCAACTTCATCCAACTTCTTCTGTGCATCCTCCTCTTGTAGTCTGAGTTGTTCCTTATAGTAGGCCACTTCCTTGAGGATAGAGGAGCTATCACGGGTCGTGCGCAGCAAAGCATCGATTTGTTCTTTGTACGAGAGAATCTGTTGCTCGTATGATTTCTTCTTGACTTCTATGGCTTCAACCAATTCATTCAACTTGACGATATCCTCAGATATTATGGATTCCTTCTCGTTGACACTGCGTTGCAATTCACCAATCTTCAGTTTGTCTTCACGCTCAGCTTCCTCCAAACTGTCCACTTTCAAACTAAGTTTTTTGTTCAATGAAGTGAGCGACTTCACTTGTTCCGTTAACTCTTCATATTTATTCCCCAGTTCAGACTTTTCTTTTCTTGTTTGAGATAACTCTTCAGTTAATTCTTTAATTTTCCTTTCAAATTCATTGCGCTCGTCCGTAAACGAATCTTGTTGTTCTGAAATGGTGGATTTCAGAGTGGATAATGCCTTTTCCAAGTTGTATATTTTATCATTTGCTAAGCTCTCCAAATTATCCAATTCTTTTAACAATTCTTCTTGTTTGTTATTGATTTCCTGGAGATTATCATTTGAAGTGGTCAACTCTTCGATCCTGAGATTAAGCTTTTCGATTGTTTTCAGATGTTCTTTATGTTCCTCAACTAGATTGTGAATCTTCAATTCATTCTCTTCGAATTGTAAATTAAGCTTTTCATTTTCCTTCACAATCAAGTTATATTTGTCCACAGTTAATGAGTTTTCACGCACAAGTGAATCCACTTCGGTTTCGAGTTTTTCAACTTCCGCTGACAATTGATCGTTTTCCTTGAGTAGCGACTCATACTTGGCAGCTTCGTCTCCCAAACGGGCAATCTGATTGTTGAGATCACTAATTTTATCATCGGCAATCTTAGCTTTATCCTCAAGTTTTCGACGCAACAGAGCAATCAAGGTGGTGTTCACCTTGGAGTTTTTGGTGAGCGAAGCTATTTCCCTGTCTGAGTGTTTCAATTGTATTTGAAGAATCTCCTCTTTCCTTGCAAGAGCATCATGAGATCCTTGAACGATGTCCAACTCCAGTTGCATTTTAATTAGTTCGGTACGAATTGTTCCCAATTCCTTTTGCTTCTCAGTTAATTGTGCCCGGACCAAGCCCAATTCTTCCTCAAGAACCACCAAATTGGTATCACGTTCACCAATACTCTGTCTTAACTCGTCTATTTTCAAACTATCATTTTTCTGCATTTCATTAACTTGATCCACTGAGAAAACCGGTTTAGAGTTGGGCGACATTAAGAAGTTGATAGTTGGTTCGTTTTCAACAGCTTTATATTCCTGGTCGTACTCATCAAGGTCATCCAAGTTGGCTTTGCGTTTAAGATTCTTTAACGGGCTCGTGGAATCACTCTTTTTCACATCGTAATCCTCCTCCTCTTCAAAGTTGAGCGCTTCGTTGATCCGCCCCAACTGATTGGTGGCAGGACTCACGGCCACCGCTTCGGTCGGCCGCTTAGGGGTGATGTAATCATCAACCCCCGTAATAATCTTACTTACCTGGGTATGTTCATCTGCTTTTGTCGGTACTATGGTCTGACTGATCGTGTTTTCGATTCTACCGTAATCCTCAGGGTCACTATCACTATCATTATCAATGACTGTTGTTTTGGTACGCCTAGGAGACGACTTTAACTGCGCAATGAGGTCTTCCTTGTAGAAAGCTTCATTGATTGGAATAGACGAGTCATTGGCATTGGTGACCACCTTTTGGATTTTCTTGGTTTCCAACGTTGTAACACGCCGTTTCTTCAATGGCGAACTATCTATGTTGACCGACGAATTGGCCTTCATTGTGGGCGACAGCTGGAACGGATTGCCTGAATCATCTGTCGGATCATTATTTTCCTTGCCGTACTTAGCCAAATCCTTGAGTCTTCTGGACCGAATCCGTGGCGACGTGGACGGATACTCACCTTCTGCACGTCCAAGTGGAGTGTCCACCAATTTACGCGTGGGATAGACGTGTATCGTATTTCGACGGTTATCATGTTTGGCAGTGAGACCATGCGGGTGCGTAATGATTCGTTCCGGCGACTTGTGTGTAAGGTGTGGCTTTGGTGTATTGGATACAGATTCAGGAAGCTTCACAGGCGAAAAGCTATCGTCAACAGCCATCTCGTTCAGTGGTGACAGTCTAACAAATTTCAGGGGACTAGTCATATTTCACTCTTAGTTGTTTACTTTTTGTTTTAGTCTGATGGCGGCACGTGACGCGTGCGCCTGCATCTCCTACAAAAAAATATTCACGCTACACCCAAAGTAGTTATTTTATTTATTGACGCATACCAACCAATTATAATTCAATGGCTGTTAAAAAAATCAGAGAAAAACCCGGGAACAAAGATAAGAAAAACCGCTAATCGCTATGATAGCCTAATAAAACAACTGGTGAGAAATCTAAAAGAAGAATCTTTTAGAAAGAGTGGCTGGTGCTGAGGACACCGTAGTATTGGAGAAGCTAGCAAATGGTACTGGTGTAACAGTAGGAATTGCTGTGGTATCAGAGGTGGCGACACTTGTAGCAACAGACTCAGTAGTGTGAGGAATAGTAGAGGTAACTTCAACAAAAGAAGTGACTGTAGTAGTAAAGTCAGAGTAGGTGATTTCAACAGAAACTGGGAAGCTGCTTGTCACAGTTTCATAGGTGGTAATAATGTGCTTGGACTTAGTTGGTGCTGGTGTTTCAGTCACAGTCACAGTCACAGTTGGTGCGGCTGGACATTTGTCCGAGTCACTGGCTTCTGCAACTCCCTTGTTAACAGTAGGTAAAGCTGCGGATGAGATATCAGAAGTCACTGTAATTGTTTGAACAATAGTTGAAGTAATTTCTGCTTCTGGAGCAGTTGTTAAAACTTGGGTGAGAGTATTGGTTGGAGAAGTGATTGTAGTCGAGTCAGAAGTGATTGTAACGTATTGAACGATAGTGGATGTGATGGTTTCATCAGCTTGAGATTCAGAAGATTTAGGAGCAGTGGAAACAGCTTCAGTAGTAGCTTTAGAAGTGGATCCTTCAGTTGTAGAAGCTTCCGAAGACTTTTCAGTAGTGGAAGCTTCAGAAGTAGCAGAAGTAGCTTCAGAAGTAGCAGATAAAGCAGAAGTTACAGAACTAACAACTTCACTAGAAGCGGCAGAACTAACAACTTCACTAGAAGCGGCAGAACTAACAGCCTCACTAGAAGTAGCAGCACTAGAAGCAGCAGAACTAACAACTGCACTAGAAGCGGCAGAACTAACAACTGCACTAGAAGTGACAGAACTAACAGCTTCACTAGAAGTAACAGCACTAACTTCACTAGAAGCAGCTGAAGTCTCAGCCTTGGACTCAGCAAGAGCTTCAGCAACTAATGTAGGAGTGGCAGTCTCAACAGCCTTGGAAACAGGTAAAGTGGAAATGGTGGAATTCTCATAGTTTAATGGAATTGCTGCTACAGTTGCAGCCAACAAAATCAAGGTGGTAAACTTCATAATAGACTCTGAATTACTGGGTAAAGGAATGGACGCGATTATATTTCGCAAATTCAGCGTATACTAGTGTTGGTAAGAAATTTCACAAGTTGCCAATGTTCAAAGCTTATATAGAAACACGCTATTTGAATCATCTAAAAATAAAAAAATAAAAAGGAATTAGCAAACTTTAAGTTTCGTGTATTGTGTAATATAAGCGCTGTAGGGTTCGATAAATGACATATTCTAAGAAAAAATCCCTTATGTTTCAAGGGGTGGCTATGCAACTCTATTGTTTATTTACCCTTATTTACCCTACTTGGCAAAGTGATGGTTGTTGGTGTTTTAGAATTCGGGTCTGTGTCGAAGTTTTCTAATTAGTCCTCACGATCTACTAGAAAGGTACACAATTTTGAAACAAAAGCATTAGACTGCCATTCGAAGTTTCAAAGACGGGTTAATTATCGCCTCAAAAAAAAATAGGTGAACAAAAAAAAAAAAGGGTTAAGATGGTGTCTCTTCCTTTAGAAAGCAAGCCTTCTAATTTGAAAACATATGTACGCATAATTGCTGTTATCGTAGTACTCGCAATCATATCGTGCAGTAATGTGATCAGTATCGTTAGAATTATAGCAACCCCTACAAAAAATAAACTGGTTTGCCCTTTGGGTGATATCGTTGCACCTGTTTCATATTATAATTATAACCATACCGTTATTGCCGTGTTGAACGATGCAAAATTCCGCGCTAGTAGCGCCGAAAGATTATCAGGGGCCATTCAAATTGATACTGTCGTCTATGACCAACAGAAATCCATTGAGGACGACCCTGCTGCATGGATTAAATTCACTGAGTTTCACGACTACTTAAAAAATACATTCCGTTTGGTCCACAAACACTTGACCCTTACTAAAGTCAATACGCACGGGTTGTTATATACCTGGACCGGGTCAGATGAAACTCTCAAACCTTTGTTATTTTTGGGGCACCAGGATGTTGTTCCAGTACAAGAGTCCACTCTCAAGGATTGGAAGTTTCCTCCATTCAGTGGCCACTTTGACGGTGAATACATCTACGGCAGAGGTGCTACTGACAACAAAAACTACGTGATTGCCATTTTGGAAAGCATCGAACTTTTACTCGAAAAAGGTTATGTTCCCACAAGATCCGTTCTTGTTTCGTTTGGTTTCGATGAGGAATCAAATGGAATTTACGGCGGTAAGCAATTGGCGGCTCACATCGAAAGTGTCTACGGTAAAGACTCGTTGTATGCTGTTATTGATGAAGGTGCGGGAATCATGGAACACGACCTTGCCCAATCCTTGGTGGCCATTGTTGCTACTGGCGAAAAAGGAAGTCTCAACATGAAGGTTGATTTGACCACCACCGGTGGTCACTCCTCATACCCTCCAGACCACACCGCAATCGGTGTTTTGTCCGACCTCAATGTTTTGATTGAAAGTGATCAGTACACTCCTGTGTTTATCAACGACAACCCCATCTTGAAGGGCTTTGAATGTGTGGCTGCCAATGACTTTGAACACAACATTCCTACCATGACTAAAAAGGCTATTTTGAGCGCAAGAACTAACTCATACGCCAAGTCCAAGCTAATGAAGATACTCTCTTCAAATGTTCTCACTAGATACTTGATTCAAACTTCACAGGCCATCGACATCTTCACTGGGGGTGACAAAGTCAACTCTTTACCTGAATCTGCAAGCATTCTGGTTAACCATCGTATCTCCATCGAAGATTCCGTCGACAATGTTACCGAAAGATTCAACTCCAGAGTCATCAAAATCGCACAAAAGCATAATTACGATGTATTCTGGTTAGGCGAGCCCATCTACAAGTCTCCAAACTCGGTCGGTACCATCCAAATCTCTGCGGATGGTGACTTTGAACCTGCTCCTCTTACTCCTCTTAATGATCGTAAGTGGAAAGTCTTGTCCGGTACCACTAGACATGTTTTCGAACAATTGGTTTGGCCGGATTTGGGTTATCCTTTGTTATCTACTCCCGCACTTATTCCTGTTAATACTGATTCTAGATATTATTGGAATTTGACGAAGCACATTTATAGGTTTTCTCCTGGTTTTTATTCGACTGATTTTAATGTGCATGCTGTTGATGAGAAGATGAGTATTGATTCTCATTTACAAGCTGTAGCTTGGTATTATGAGTATATTCAGAATGTGAGTGAGGATGTTTGATAACGAACTTCACAACGAACGAAGTGAGTTGTTAGTTGTGAGTTATGTTTTTTTGAGTTCTCCATTTCTTCAGTTCTTCATTAAATTTATTTAGATATTCTTACTATGTTATCAGACACCATTTATACTTATTGACTCTTAATGGTATGATTATTGACTTTTAATGATATGATCATTCACTCTTAATGAATACTCATGATTATTAGGAACCATCATGACCTTAGTAATACTCAAATACTTAAATTCCTTTTAAACATTCCTCCCCTACACCTTATTATATTCAATTACCTATATTACTAAAATACACATCTATTCATGACCAAGCACTAAGAAATCTCCTTCTTTTCCAATGGATTATATCTCAAAAACTTTTCAATCAAATCAACATGAGTTAACACCATTCTTCTACAACAGTATCTACGCAACTTCAATTTATCAAGAGCGTCACCTTCAGTCATAGATTCATCTTGTAAGTACTCCAAGTATTGCTCCCATTTATCACCAACAACCTTACCACATGAGAAACAACGAATAGGAATAATCATCTTTGAATTTTTGGTTATAAAAAAAAAAACAGAAAATTTGTATGCGGTCATCACGTGAACAACTCATCGCCATGCCAAAAAAAAACCGATTTTATATTTTTCACCAAAGGATGACAGTCAGTTCGAAAAGTACCAGTGACTGGACATGCTCGATGGCCAGTGGCGGACGGCCATTGTACTTGGCACATTCTTCCACGGCATCCAACGTGTTTCTGAAGGATGGAAGATACAGCATAGTCCTTTTGACCCACCAAATCAGAGTCTACTTCTTGTCTACCAGACAGTGTATCAGAACCATTTCTGTTGACTGCAGTGATGTTGTTGATGCTATTTTGGATCCAACCAATCCTGCTCATTTATTATTGTTTACTGGTGACGGGGAGGTGATCACTGTGAATTGGAAGGATAAAGTTTCACAACCTATTGTGGGTAAAATAGACTTGGAGCTTACCCAGCCATTATTTTCTCTTTTGAGTGCCGATGACTCCCAATACTACATTGTAACTGGTCGCAAATCTAAGAAGGCTTTACACTCAAAGTTTGTATTCAAGGTTTCCAGAGGGAACCAAGAGAAGATGCAATTGAATGAAATCGAAAATGTCATCACATACAGTGTGTCTCACGATAACTCCAAAGTAGCATTCGTCACCCTGGATAACACCATCATTATCATCAACTTGGCCAGTTCAACCTCCGAGAAAATCGAATTTCCTTACCGTTCTCCAGTTTCCAGTATTGCCATTTCCAACGATGCCACTGTAGCTCTTGGTACCGTAACTGGTGTCATTCAAATTCTTTATGGTGGCCTTGTTACAGATAAACCCCAGAGACTCTTCAAATGGCATGTTGATCAGGTCCGTAGTTTGCAATTCACTCCAGATAACGCTTATCTTATATCTGGTGGGTTGGAAAAGGTGTTGGTATTCTGGAATCTTGAAACTGAAAAGACACAGTTCTTGCCACGTTTAGGTGGTCTTATAGATAAGATTTCCGTCGACCCTCACAAACAAGATTACTACACCTTGTTGTTAAAAGTCAACTCATCTGTCCATCAGGACGAAAAGGACGATTACCTCACTACGATTGTCGACGACGATGAATATAGTAACTACGAAGTTCTTGTGATATCCGCAGTGGACTTGGTGTCTCGTTTATCAGTGAACTCAATCCGTCCTCGTTTTAGTAACAGTCTCCGTTCTAAAACCAAAAAGAACTTAACAAAGTTAAAGCACGATTATCTGACCATATTTGAAATTCACCCCAAGACCAAACATGTTTATTTCCCAAATGAATCTACCATCCAAGCTTATGATTTAACCAGAAATGAACAAAGTTTTATTCAGAATGCTGCACAACTTGTTCTGACCGGTAAAGTTCGTTCTGAAAGTCAATTGATTGACCCTGTGGTTTCTCATATCGCCTTCACCTCTGACGGTGAATGGATGTGTACTTTTGACTACTTGGAAACTTCGCAGGTTGATCATTTACTATCAAAAGATGACAAGCAATATGCTCTTAAGTTTTGGAAGTTTAATGAGCTGGCCAAGAGTAATTCCATCAACTCAATCAATAATAAGTCTGGATTTTGGGAACTCTCCACTAAGATCATTGATCCTCACGGGAATAACAACCCGATTTTGGCCATTCTGGCTGCTCCAACCACTTATCATAACGGTCTTGCGTTTTTGACTGCTGATGACAAGGGTGGGTTACGTGTGTGGAGACCTCGTATTCCAAAGGAAATTTACCAACAAGTTAAAAATGGTATGCGTTTGCAACAATCCGCCTGGACTTTGCGTAAGTCTAGGCCTGCAGGTGCCTTGTCTTCGCAATCTGTATCTGTTTGTTGGTCCAAAGATAGTTCTATTATAGTCCTGGCTCATGAGACTTCTATCATTGCCATCAACACACAGTCTTTTGAAGAAGTGCCTTTCTTCCAAATCCCAGCTCTTTCTGGTTCTCGCATTAGGGCTATCCATCTCTTGGACAATAATTTGATTGTTTTGTCTAAAACGAGAATTGTTTCCTTCAACCTCTTAACAGGTGAACTTAATCCTTTAGTTGCTAAAGTTAACACCACCTTGGGTGCAAAAAACCTTATTGCTATCGATCACATCAACAATTTGGTTTGTTTGGCCGTCAATCATTATGTCACTATTGATGATGAAGTTCAAGTCCATGGTAAAGTGATGGTTTTCAAGCCTGACCAATTAAAACCAATACATGTACAAAACCATACCCAGGCTGTGGCGGGTGTCCGTTACTTCAACCTGAATTTCATGTTCGTTGACATGAGTTCTCGTATCGGAATTATTCTGCCTTCTTCCTCGGATTTCATAAACTCTGCTACTGAATTGGATATTGCTGAGGAAATACAAGGTTTATTGGTCAGTGCCCAGGCAACTGCTGATGTCATAAATAGCCGTGGTGTCAAGAGAGCTGAGGGTATTGAACTAGGTGATTCAACTAGAGTCTTGGATCTTAATTCTTTCCAACCTATCTTCGAAAATGTTGATGGGGTCCAAGTGGATACGTTGTTTGAGCGTATCATGAAAGTGGTTAGATAATTGTGTAGCATATAAATGGCTAATAGTAGTCTGTGTTGATGTAATGAGCAACGAACAACGAACGAAGTGAGTTGTGAGTTTGTAAGTGTCTACAGTAAAGGCAAATAAGTGTTTTTTTGTTAAAACCCTAAAAACAACTTAATAATTATGGGTATAATCCAAAATCAGAATTTATACTAAATTTCTTAAATTGTGTCCAATTTTAAAATAATCTAAACATATTGGGATTTCAATTTAATAGATTCGGAATCATCCGAATCAATATCTTGAACAGTTGTTAAGTTTCTATGGAATCTTTCTGGACCAGCAATTGTAATTACAAATAAATACGCAAATACAGCCCCCGTATAGATAGCCATGACTTTTCCATAATCATAAACATCCTTTCCAAGCTTTGGAAGAGGATATTTAAGACCTAATGTAGCTTCTATAGTACTAGATCCACTCAGTGCTAAATTAGCCAATTGGTACACTATACCAGACAACAACGCTCTGTTTGAAGGGTTCACCAATTCAAGTAAATGGATTGGTGCAACTCCCCACGCACCCATAACCCCAAAATTAAGAAAAAAGTAACACCCTATAGTGGCACTGACCTTATCGACAAAGAAGGAAGGATAAAGGAAAGCGCCACTCCAGAGCATTGTGACCACAATAGTCAATATACGGCCAAGCAATTCCGTCAACTGCCCAAAAAGTATGCCACCACATATAGCACCCATGTTGACGACGACTATAATAATGGTTCTTTGATTTTCATTCAAATGGCGCTGTTTGGTTAGCAATGTTGGATATAAATCTTGAAATCCATGCGAAATGAAGTTCATCCCAGCCATGAAAAATACCAAGTATATAAACATGAGCCATTCGGTTCTCATAGTTTGAAAAATGGTGAAGTTGAATCTACGTTTAATACCTTCTTTGCTCTTTTGCTTCACTTCTTTCTCTTCCTTTAAAACGAGATAACCTGGTGATTCTGGCCAAAAGAGTCTCCAAATGATCAATGGAACAGTTAAGCATGCTGTAAACCAAAATAATACTCACCAACCTTGTTTACCCTTGTATGAATTCTCAAACGCTCGGAAGAATACCGCAGACAAAAGGTAACCACAGTTATATCCTGGTAAGAAGAAACCAGACAATACCGATCTGGCGTTTTTATGCTGATTTTCTAGTGCAGTAGTACTGGCGATTGGGTACATGGCTCCCATCAAGATACCAAAAAGAGTCCTGACAGCAAGGAATTGCTCATAAGTTTGAACGAATCCGGTTCCTAACTCAACAAGAATAAATAAAACACAGATAACAACGTATGGAATCTTTCTACCGTAGGAGTCTGCAATTAAACCAAAGATAGCAGCTCCCACAGATCTAAACATTAACACCAAAGTAACACCCCATGTAACCTTTTTAATGCTGACATGTAAGGTGGCTGCAATCTGAGACGCACTGGAACCGACACAAAAGAAGTCCATTGCATCAAGTGACCACGCAAAGTACCCTAACATATAGAAGTTTCAGTCTTCCTTATTCATTAGTTTGAGTCCAGGAAATGGATTGACGATTTCATACCATTGACGTTCCGACCGTAAAATAGGAATATCAAAGAGCGTGCTGAATCTAGTGCTGGCATATCTAATAATTGATTTAGAAGATAAATCTGGTGCGGCTAGATACCGATTTTCCTGTTCTCTATCATTTTTAGTATCCATTGTACTTTAAAAGATACTATTACTAGTGATAATATCTTTATTTAAATATATTTTGTTAATGCTCATATATGGTCTGCAACGATTTTCGCGGCAGTTCGTTCGTGACAGAATTACGATGCCGGGGAAATATGCAAATTACACCTTCGGAATTCACCCGCTCACTATCGGATGCAAGTTTGATTCCTAAACCGTACAACTTCCTATTGTTGACATACAACGATCTTTTCTAAGCCACTTTTTGCACCTACTGTATAATTTTATAAAGAATTAGGTTACATTATTTACATACCAAACTACTTCCAACTGAAAATCGATTTCAGCTCCTCTTTGTCAACCAATTTGCTTATTTTATTCCGTTGTACCGCCATCACACTTTCCATTTTATTAAGAGCATCTTCAAGCAAATCTTTTCTTTCTTGAAGCTCGATATGTTTCTTAATCTTTGGATCTTCCTTTGCAAATCTTTCGATCTCGTCTTTAGATAAATTGTTGAAGAATTTTAAGTCCAACTCACGGGGGAAATTATAATAAAAGTCCGAGAGTAACTCCACATTTAAGAATAACACAGCTGTTGACGTGATCTTAGTGGAAACAGCATCTAAAAAGATTTCTGGACACTGGTACTTGTTTTCTTTCTTTTGACACTTCTTGGAACCTTTCACAAACAGATACCTCATTTTGAGTAACAGAACTCTGTCCTTGAGGAAAATGGCATCTCTGCCTTTTTGTATCAAATTAGACGAGAAACCAAGAGTCTCATTATTGTTGTAGTCGATTTCACTATGGTGCAGCAGGTTTAACTTTTCCAAATAAGTCATAACCTGTTGTAACTTTCTTCCTCCAACTTGTTTCTTCAATTCTGAGTATGCAGATTCACATTGGCGAAGCTCTTCTTTAAGCAAAGAGACAGCATTGGTTTTACTGGCTTGCCATTCGCGGTCTTCGATTTCGATTTCGTATTTGTAAGGTTTGATACAGTTTTCAACCTGATCAGCCGTAGAGTAGTATTTTGCTCCTAAAACCGACTTGGCAGCATCTTTGACTGATGTTTTTGCTAATGGGTGGTTTCTTAATTGGGTGCCGTCAACCAAGTTTTCCACTTCCTTTACAAGTACATTGGTCAACATGCTAGTGGAGAGTCTACCAACTCCCAACTTGGTTAATGAATTGGTGGCCAAGTCCAATTTCTTATGCCAGTAAACATCTTCGTCGATATTGGAAATTTGAGACAATTCCTTCAAACTTGGTTCGACCGAGTGAGAATTCAACTCAAAAGGTTGGTTCCAATATCTCTCAGCCAACAAGTCCAACACTTTTTGATCAAGTTCATTCTTAAGCAAGGCTTTCAATTCCCGCCTCGAAAAGTTGTGACTCAATTCCTTGGTGGCCAACTTTAAAGAATCAATGTTGTTGGCCAAGTAAGTTTGAGGAGTTAAAGGTCTATCATTAAATTCAACCTTAAATTGATAAGAGGTTTCCTCGAGTTCTTGCTGGATAGCAAAATGGGTAGGCCTGAGGGAATTGGCCATCAGCTTTTCCAAAACTTTCATTAACTTTTTCTTCATGTTTCTGGAACCGGTGACAGTGCCACGGAATTCTTCTCTGTGTTCTTTTAAATAATTGTGTTCAAAGTTCTGTTGTTGGACAAAGGCTTGATATCCACTCACAGTCTTTCTAGAAAATAATCCAGAAGACCCAGCCCCAGTTTTGATTGTACTTGGAGCTTTGGTGATAACTCCAACATATCCCATCTTCAATGGATACTTTCTGTTCAATAAAATAGAAGTTGCAGCTTCTGGAGAAACCAAATCTAACTTGGTTACAATACCAATAGTTCTCTCACCTCTTGGATCAGACATTCTCAGGGCACGAAGTGCTGCAGAGTTAGCCAAGTCGACATCGGCAGCCGAAATTGCCAAGATGATGTTTGGTTCCTCCAAATAACGGTTGCACAACTTTCTAATCTTTTGTTTGAGTTCAGGAGGTTGGTCAGCAGCTTCAACTTGAATATAACCTGGTAAATCCACAAGGGACAAGTCAGGAACTCTAGGTGATCTGATGGTTATTTGGATCGGGTCGTCAGAAATACACTCATGTTCAGGAACTGCCATGTTTAAGTCAAATAATACCTTTTGAACCTGAGAGAAGTCAGTCATATTAAGCATTTTCAAGGCTGGAAATTCGGCAACATCTGCAGCAGCATCTGGGGTATTGATTAAAGTTAACTCAATAGGTCTTCTAGTTACCATGTTAGATCCTTTAGGTAAGAATTCTTGTCCAACGATACTTTCCAAGACTGATGACTTTCCGCTAGATTGTGAACCAATGACCACAATTGAGGGTAACTTGAGGGTATCATGGTTAATTGTGGATAATAAATTACGAATCTCAATCATTTGTCTTGCTAAAGACATCATTTCATCGTCGGTATCATCATTTTCTAAATCATCGTCATCCTCTTCAATCAATGTTTCTTCGTCATCCTCTTCTTCGTCATCTTCTTCAGGAACAAGTCCCACAGCTGCTGCAGTAGCACCCACAGCAGTGGCTGTATCGTTACTATTTCCACCACCGGCTCCTCCATTAGACGAACCTGATCCGCCCATGTTCTTTATAAAGTCACCTGTTTTATCAAACATGCCGTCAGCAAAGTCCTTAAGATCATTAAATTTATCTGAAGTATAACTAGATGCTTGCTCCACTTTATAAGCTACGTAGGATCCTCCTGCAGCAAATGTGCCTCCGATGTAAGCAGGCACTTTTGCAGTCCGAGCCAAGATCTTGATAAATCCGATATTTCTGGCTGGGATTATCATTGTCTTATAAGAGGAGATTGGTCTCCTCGACAATAATCGCCCCATGTATACTCCTCGTGGGTATACCTGTCGGATCATCACCGCCCTTTTACTTACTCCAAGCATTTAATGGCGCAACGTTTTTTTATTTTGATTAAGTAAAAAAAAAAAAGTCATGATTAAGGATCCGTATTCACGAAAAAAGACAACATGCCCCCTGCCAGAATTGAACTAGCGACCTTTGCATTACAAGTGCAACGCTCTACCACTAAGCTAAAGGGGCTATTAGTAGAATGGATAAAATGCCCCCTGCCAGAATTGAACTAGCGACCTTTGCATTACAAGTGCAACGCTCTACCACTAAGCTAAAGGGGCATTTCTGATTTCGGAAAAATTTGACGAGTTCAAGTCAAGGGATGAGGGAGATAGCAATCAGAAGTCCGATATTACGTCATATTGGACAATAGTCTCAATAGTGGCGTCTCATGAAAGATGACAAATTGATTCTTAGTAATATAAGAATGTTTGACGGGGTGTTCGGTCACCAACACCGAGGACCCTGAATTTCACTGCTATAGCAATTTGCACTCAAACAATGCATGTCTGAGATAGCAACATTTGCTTCGAACATTTTTTTTGGCCAACTGATTTGACAGCCTTTTCGCAGCAAGTTCGGATTAAAGGTTCTAGATAGGGGAACGTAGCAGAGATGAACCGAAAAAGTTTGAAGACTAATTTGTAAGCAAAAGCACAATAAGTCGCATGATTATTGTCGAGTAGTAAGGTAGAGTTGGGGAGGGTGTAGATATGGATACTTGAGAAAATGCAAGAACGGGACCCTGGTTCTGCTCTGAGATGGTGCGGCTCATAACAGGCTATCAAGTCCGTTGGATCCGTCCTACGGTTCCAACGGTACCTCTGATCCACATCTATCAGTAAAAAATAATCTAAAAAAAAAAAAAGAAAGAGCAAGTGACTCAAACATATAATAGGGCTTGATTTCCTGGAATTTTATCAATAGCAAAATGGTACTTATCAAGTATAGACCCAGGAAACATGAATATCTGGAGGTGACAGAAAAGAAGAAATTGTTGCATAGACTTAAGAGACGACTTTATTCAGAGCCAAAACATTTGACAGTTCGCCATGATCCTAGTGATAGTGATAAAAGTGACGAAAAGAGTGATAACGAGAAATATGATGAAAAGAGTGATAGTGAGTGTGGAGATTTCAAGGAAATGCAGGTGACTTACTCTTCGCAACCAGTAGAGAAGACGACATTGGTGGAGTCACTAGTTTCGGAAGTTCCTTTGGAAACACCGCCTCCACCCCAATACTCGGAGCATCCTAGGAGGATACGATTCAGGTCGGAATTGAATGAGATTCGCAGGCTCCTGCCGCCAAGACCTTTTTTTCGTGCAGACCTAAATGTAAAGAAGAAGATTCTCTTGGAAGAAATCTTGGGTGCAGATCAAAAAATTGGTGACTTAGAAAGATTTATGGGGTGGTTAATATGGTGGATATTGGGAGTATTATTAATAAGTATAAGTATTGATTATTTATGACGTCAGGTACGTCTTTGCATTGATAAGAATTTTTTTTTCACTATATATGTAGGCCCTGCAGGATTGACATTTTGCAAATTTCATACATAAAGAACATCTTGGTTTTGAACAAGTATTTAAGATCGACGATAATTATAACATACAGAAGATATACGGCTGCATTATTGTAACTCGTTTAGGATTGAAAAATTGAGTCATGTCTAATTCTACAGAAAGGAGTATTTTGAATTAATGATAGGGGTATGAACATATGATAACAACGCAAACCAACTACGAACAGAAAAGCGAAACTCATAATAAAATGGCACATGGGAGTATGAACAAAGTGAGGCAAACCAACCACAACCTGAATAGCGATAATAAAATAACTCGCGAGGCTACAAACTAGTGAAAAATTATGTCCACAAACCGAATAGTTGAACAGTTGAACAAAATTATTTGTAAAGTATGAATACAGTGAATAAAATGGCTAACCCCACAAATAGATCAGCGATAAGAAAAAAAACTCGTAGAAGTACTAACAAGGTGAATATTCTAACAAGGATTGGGAGGCGAAAACTCGGCAGTACCGAACAATGTCTCCGTGACAAATAACCACAAAATCACCAACTAGAATAGTAAATCCAATTAAAAGCGATAAAAACCCCCTCAACTATGGTAAATATATTCAATGATAGTGAAACCACTCAATATTCTTGGACAAACTACAAAGACACAGCAATAACTTTTATTGGGAAATTACTCGTGGGAGTAAATTGGGAGTACTACTTGAGTTGAAAAATTACTCGTGGGAGTACAATTCTCTTTGGGTACCTTTCTTGAACTCAGGGAGAAGACTCAATCTATCGTACCATTGTTTCAACAATGGCCAGTCAGCCAAATCAATCAGAACTCTATGTAAAATGTAAGCCCAACTGTAGACAGCAACATCAGCAGTGGAGATGTGAGGACCAACAAGGTAGTCACTGCCCTTGTTTCTCTTCAAGTACTCTTCCAAAACACCGTAGATACGCTTAACATCGTTCAGGTAACGGTTGATAGCATATTCTATGTTGTCTGGGTTGACAAGCTTAAAGTGGTTAAGTTGACCTTGAATTGGACCATGTTCAGCAACTTGGAAAGTCAAAACTTCCTTTTCAGTCCAGCTGAGATTATCATCTTCGGCATAGGAAAACTTGTGTTCCTTGTCATAAGTTGCAGCCAAGTACATCAAGATAGCAGCAGTTTGAGAAACAGTGACACCAGTGTTTGGATCGACAATGGAAGGAATACGACCGTTAGGGTTGATTTTGGTGAAAGCTTCTTCCTTTTGGACTCCACTACTGATATCAATCTTGATAATGTCATAAGGAAGTTTGAGTAATTCAAGGAAAATGGATACCTTGTAACCGTTTGGAGTACCCCAAGTGTAAAATTGAATAGGTTCTGAATGTTAGTATTTTCAAGTTAAACCCATTGACTTACTAGTCATGTTGCTGTTTGAAATTTTTGAAATTGCTATCTCGCGCTTAATTTATAGTGTGTCGTGATTGGTATCACATGTGGGGTCATTGTTTTGTTGTGCCACACTGGAAGTGCGGAATTGACATACGCTTTAAGGAAAGAGGTGGAAGCCTGAAAGTCCGCAACGAAACGCGGGTATGCAAACTGAAAATAATCAGACCAAATGCACAAGCTCTATTGTGTGCTACGCGGCTCTATTTCCGCAAAACTGTAAACGATATCTGAGTTCCCCAACACCCCAAAAATGCACACCTCCATTTGAAGGTCTCGTTGTCTATCCTCTGGACTTTCACCGGTGTAGGGGTGACGTCTTACTGTATTGTCTTAAAAAATTAATATATTAAACGAAGGGCTTTTATTGGACACCAGCATCAACCCTTCGCACCCAGCTTTTACTGTAATTGGTGCGTTTGTGACCGTCTAAGCTTTTGTTCACCGTCCATAATCTGCAGATACGTGAAACTGCGTCCCTATCGGCACTATAAAATTCGGCAACAAGGCGGGAGTATATGCCTATAATACAGTTACATCTCATTAAGTATCTATCGATCTTTCATCTCGCTACACTGTTAAAAGAGAGGGGCAAGAGCACTTTTGTATTTCTTAAAAAAAAAAGTGGGCAGTCTTAAAAATTTTCGAACTGGCTAAGGAAAAGTTAAAACAAGTGAATATACATAGGGAGAGAGTGAGTGCATTAAATAGTGAGGATGGAAAAGAAGCACAATCCACTTCCTCATGAACGTCGAAAGAAGGTGACGAGAGCTTGTGACTACTGTAAGAAGCGTAAATACAAGTGTATTGGCAGAGCTCCTTGTGACTTGTGCAAAAAGAAGAAGATTGTATGTCAGTTTCTGATTGTTGATAGACGTACTACAAAGAGGAAAACCGAGGATGAACCTTTACAAACTACTGTTATACAACCAACACAGCTAATACCTCAGCAACTTCCTCAGCAAATACAACTTTCTCGGCAACTTCCTCAACAACTTCCTCAACAACTTCCTCAACAACTTCCTCAACAACTTCCTCAACAACTGTCGCATCTGGTATCACAAACTCTGAACCCACCATTACAGCCTCAACACTCACAACACCCACAGCAACCTTATCGTTATGGTTACGACCAACAAACATACTATTATCCAGTTATTCAGAATGCTCCCCAACCTATACTTTCTCAACAACCAGTGTCTATTCAACCTCCAATAGGTAACCTTCCTTCTATCAAATATCAAAATACTAGTGGGCATGGTACACCAAGAACAAACTCAATCACTGGCTCCATTCTGCCATCAAACTCACAACAACAGCCAGTTATTGCAGATAATCATGCATATGCTAACCCATATTCACTTCCAGTACCAGTGCCTCAAGCATATCCATATGGATCAGCTATATCACCAACCCATCAAGCTCAACTGTCACAGTTACTGCAAATAATTGCAAACTCGATGGACCGAGGAAGAACAATGTCGACTACATCACTGTTGCATCAACCTAACCTCTATACTGCCCCTGCACCTCCTGGCGTTCGAATAATTCCTCTGACAATTCCACCCCCAATCCGCTCTTCTGCAAGCTCAAAAGATCGTGTGACTAAGTTACCTTCTGCTTCAAAGCTCTTGCAAACTACGTATATTCCAAAAAGTTTGCAACCATTACTTTCCTTTCCAACAACGGACAAGAACGATAGCGATCACCAGTTTGAAGGTAAGCAGTTGCCAGTTGAAAATGTACATGATAATGCTGACACTCCACAAACAGACGATAACAAGAAAAGTGAGCCCGATGATGACGAACCTCGGGTTCTTTTTGATTCAAACACCGCAACAAGGTATATAGGGGAAAGTTCTCCTTTGCTGTTGCTATTTGAAGCTCGAAAGATTTTTAAAAACAATTTGGGTGCTTCGGATTTTACTGAAGACTCTCAAGGTATTAATATCTTAGATGAACCTATTCAACCCAGACCAAGGTCAGAAGCTGAATTACCTTCACGTGAGGTATTCATTCAGTTGTTTAAATTGTTTCAAGATAATATTAACCAACTGTGGTATATATTCGAACCACTGCACTATGAAACTCATGTTGTTGATAAGGTGTATTATGCACTTGAACACGGAACGGAAATGCCTATACGAAAAATGGTATTAATTCAGTTAACACTTGCTTTAGGTATTCACTTTGCTGAATTAGCAAGAAGTCCATTATTATCCGAATTACCATCGGCTTCAAACACCTCTATTGCATTCTTGGAGAGTGGATTCAACCTTCTTCGAAACACCGTGGATGATGGGAAGCTTTGGTTAACACAAGCTTATCTTCTCATCTACTTTTACTACCAGCTGACTTGTAACAGAAGTACATCCTGGCTTGTATTAAGTACTGCTATTCGTAATGCTCAAGCTTTGGGTCTTCATCGGAAGTACATTAACGAAAGTTATAAGGATCCTTCATATGTGAGACATCGTCGTAAGTTATGGATTAGTTTGTATGTCTGTGATCGTATTTCACTGATTTTACTTGGACGTCCGCTCCTTATTAGTGACGTTGATTGGGATGATTTTGATAACAATGAAGATTTGATTAACCTGGTGAAAGATGATGAAGATACAAAAATGAATTTGATGTGCTTGATTGAAATAACTAAGGTGGCAGTCTTGAACGGTAAAACTGTTCAAAACTTTTACTTGAGTGGTAAAATTGATCCTGCAAGAGCTGAAAAATTGGCTATTGAATTCAAACTTTGGTCCATGAGTCTTCTGTCTGAAATACAAATCGACAAGGTTTTAAATTATCCAAAGGATTCTCTCCATATTGCAAATCCAATCCAACCACTGCGTAAAGATAATTTCCTGGTTTTTGCACTTCATTTGGCTGAGTTATTTGGTATCATGTTGTTGAGTAGACCTTTCTTCATGTACATAGCATTCCGGAGAAAGAATAATCCAGAAAGGCCAAAACTGAAAAGGTTACTGAGAAGTGAATCCACAATGTTACACTTTTGTCGCGCCAGTATCAAATCTCTGGTTTTGACTATTCAGTTGATGAACTTTTATATGCAACAATATTCGGGAAGACTTGAACTGTATCCTGGTGTTAATTGTTGCTTTATGGCTGCATTATCAATAGCTCTTTCCATCTTACACAGAAAATTAGATCCAACTTGGGAAGATGAGTTTGATACGGTCCAATTAATGGGCCACTTGGAAACTGCTCGTACACTTTTGGTAACAATCGGTCCTATCAGTGTCACATCCTTTAAATTCAGTACCATTATAACCATGATGAAGCAAGCTCTCGAGGATAAATATCCCGAACTAGCTCCTACTATTATAGGCGCTGGTGAAGTTGGAGATCAAACTCCGGTGGAAATGAAGGATGACGAGGATGATGAAGTTGCAGAAAGCCCTTCAAATAATAAGGAAGAAAATTTGCCGACCTCCGAAGATCAAACAGGTCCTTCCACAAAAAACCTAGAACAGTTACTAGACTTTCAAGAATTTTTCGTACCTCTGCGTACAAACGCTTGGAATTCTTCAGAAGATAACTTGCTGGACAAGTCTAAAAACACCGATAGTAAAAGTGATCAATTCTTGTACAACATTGGAACGAGTGATATCTTGTTTGATAATAATTTGTGAACTGATTTTTTTTTCAATTAAAAAAGACTGAAAACTTTTTAAAAAAAAAATCCTTATCATTAGCAATAGCTAATATTGTATTTTTATCTCAAAATTGTAATATGACGATAAAAGCGAATTTAAATGTACATATAGTGTAGGATCAGGGGGGGGGGGGGGGGGGGCTACAAAATATCACAAATATATACCCGATAACATAGTTACGTTACAATCCATACTTTTTGAGTAGTTATATAGCTTTCTTTTGAAACGAGTTAGAAGCCTTGTTCTAGTATTATTGCTAATTATCACTCGAGGGGTATCATGGAGAAATACCTTTTGGCCCAAAAGAAAAAAAAATAATAAAGATCGGCGGTGGAGTGCTGAAAAAGACGACATCAAATTACCAATTTCATGATGTATCTCACCTAGTTTCTTATCAATAAAGGAGGCGTTTATTGGCCAATGAGCAATATTAATTAATTTTGAAGTATACCTAGCCTTTTACAAATCAATATGTATATCTCGCTTATTTCGGGTAAAACTTTTACCATAATATACCCGGGATGATCGTATTTGCAACCAAACTTATACACGGAATTAAGGAAGTATACCAGTAATCTCCAAGCAAAGATTGTTAATTCGGCTCCGGTAATCAATCATACATAATACTATAGAGATATTGACTTCAAGTGGCAATTTTTATTGTACTAAAATTGCACAAAGCTCATCGCTTACATGCCAAAGGAGTTAACAAGATTGTGTGATGTGCTTTTTTTTCATCCCAGTCTTACTCATTACAACGAACTTCTCAGTAGCATTATTATCGAAATCAGTAGTACTAAAATTACTAGAAATTTCATAGCATGGATTAATATACAGTTTCATTTCATTGCTAGGCTCATATTTATCACGATTAACGTTGATTATCGTGTTGATAGTATTTTAACTCCGGTGGATATAAGAGCTGGTTTTTGTGATGAATGCTAGGGTCCGAAAATGATTTGACTTTAAGAATTTCAAGGCAGGATTATCAAGGCAGGATTATCGAGGCAACAAAATATTTTGAAGAATGATATTTTCTACTCAATAAATAATTTATATCAATTCCTCGAAAGAGATATTTTCTTTCAAAACTAGATCAAAAGGCATTATTAAATCTTTGATTACAAAGAGCATCCTTAAACCTAAACGTTAATATTCTTCTAGTCAGGAATCAATGCAGCCCCACTTTGTTTTCAAATCTCGCACTATTTTTTTGTAGAGTATTTAAAATTTTGCAGCCTAAATCACGTGAACTACATCTAGTTTAAAATATAACGTATATTAATCAATAACACGTCTAACGAAGCGATTAATAAATTAATCAGAACAAGAACGGAAAGAAATCAGAACTTTTTTTTTTAGTTCTTGTTATCGTAAACAAGCTTTTCTAACTTGTAGTTGTTAGCAGAGGAAGCGTCACCGAATGGGAAAAGTTGAGAAGCGTAGAAACCACCAATTCCATTCTCAATATCAATCCAGTAAAACAAGTTAGCAATACCAGCCCAGTACAAAGAACCAGCTGGTCTACCAGATTCTTGCTTGTTCGAGTTAATACAGATACCCAAACCCCAGGTGTCTGGCTTTGGAGAACCTGGAGTGAATGGGCCAGATCTAGCTGGGTCTTGAGTGTCTCTGAACTTAAGTTGAACACCTTCTGGTAATTGGTTAACGATAGCTTGCTTGTAAAGATCTTCAGAAATAATACGCTTACCCAGTGGAGCGACACCCTTGTTAAGCCAAAGTCTAATAAACTTAAGGTAGTCTGGAACAGTACCGAAAAGACCTTGACCACCCATGTGACGAACATCAGCCCACTCCTTGTCTTCAGCAAGGTGGGCAATGTGGTCGAGGGAAGAACGGTTGTACAAGTCTCTTTGGTGTTGCCACAAGATGTCATCATCAGCCTTTGGCAAACCTCTGAAAGTGGTGTTGTGGATATCCAAGTGGTCAAAGATTTCACGTTGGACGAAACTTCCCAACTTTTCACCAGTAACATGTTCCAAAACGAAACCAACCCAGTCCATAGAGATACCGTATTCGAAATCACTGTTTGGTTCAAAAACCAAGAAAGAGTCATCGAACAAAGCCTTAGTTGGGTTAGCGAAAATTTGGAGGTGACCAAGTCTGGATTCCTTACGGTATTCTGGGGAGTAGGTGTCGTAAGCGAAACCAGAGGTGTGGGTCAACAAGTTCTTGATAGTAACTTGGTGTTCAGCATCAACATACAGACCATTCTTCAAAAGCTTAACTCTTTCGAACTTAGGGTAGTAGTCAACAACTGGGGTGTCCAAGTCAAGGATACCACGGTCAATCAAAATAAGAATAGCAGTGGCAGTGACAAGCTTGGTACAAGAGAACAATTCGAACTTGGTGTGTTCATTGACAGCTCTGTCATCATCAACACCAAGAACACCAGCCCAGTTCAAGTAGACAGATTCGTTAGCGTTGGTAACACCATAGATAACACCAGGGGCGGAGTTTTCTGGGTCTTCAGTGAAGTTAGCAGCTTGCTTAACAACAGGGTCCAATGCCTTCTTTAAAGCATCCTTAGAAGAGTCACTGCTCCATGGCTCACCGGCCATGGCACAACCTTGCAAGGTTGCAATCATCAAATGTTTCAAGTACTTCATGTTGAGGTTGTTGAATGAATAAAACTAGGAATATTTCATCAGCTTTTATAGTCGGAATTGTCTAGCTCCTTTCATCATTGACTTATTTCAAGGCTACATCCGGAAAACGGTTGAGCAGACACACAAAACCATATACTTACTCTTGGCATGTATACCCTTGCTACTAACCCTAAATTTGCAGCTAATCTTAAGTTTAACGAATTATACATAAACTTTAAATCCATTACGTATTTCCATAACCATTATTTCTCAACAAATTATGGATATAAATGGTTAAGACCCTTAAGCTTAAGGGTCTTTCTATTAACTTGTAGGGTCTTTCATGGAAATAATTCATGACAATAGCGATCGACTTTGCGTCAAATTCATTAGACAAAGCAGATGTTTCTATTAGTAATTTATTATGTTTTTGTTATACTATTTATAGGAAATTCTCTAAAAGTTGCATAAACTTAGGATTAAAATTGTTGACACAAACATTTCTTATGAATTGACGCCATGCGGCATTAGTTTCACCAACTAAATACTGGTCTCCAAGATTCAAATTAGTACTTAAAGTATTCTTGGTATACATATATTTGAGTTATACCTTTTTGTTTTCTTCGATTGCATTGAATAATCTAGTTTTCATTAAAGCTTAATTATAGTAAACCCACTCTATGCAACAGAAACCATTTGAATATCACAGTTATGTATAATTTAGCCGTAAATATAACAGGAAAAAGCGAATTCGGAATTGCGGAGAAAAATATACTTTGTCAAAAAGCTGTCATTGAAATGTAACTGTTACACAAAGCTAGTAGCAACTTTCGGTGGCTTCGGAAGGAAATAGGTCCCCCATCAAGAATCTCAAAACACAAATCTCGACACCGGTTTTACTAAGATCATGCACTTTACTGCCAACTATAAATTATAGGTACCATATAACCTCACATTCTATAAACGTTTAACGGATTCTTCGGATGTCAAAAGCTTGTTGCCTTTGGGTATGTATTCAGACATGCTAAATAAAATAAATATAAGAAAGAAAAAACCTTATGGTGCAGTACCGAAGTTACCGGAGATTCATAAGCCTACTATTTTTCACTTCCATACGGTCTCTTGCAGATACTTATGTCGCCACTGTACAGCGACTTCACGACAACACAGTTGCTTCATTGTCCACCAAGTACTTCCGTATCAGCGATAAACTTCCACTCAATTTCTTAAATATGGTGACCTTGATATTCAGATCAAATAAATAATTTAGAACAACTTCTCCAACCTTAAGAATATAAAATGTCTTCTCCAATGTATAAGAAGTTTCGCGATTTTGTAGATTCCCGTTATATAAATGGAGATTGTTGAAAAATTGGTCCAATTCACCCAGATTTTGTTGTTGATAGCGAAGCTTTAAGAAGTTCTCAATTTTATCCAACAACTTAAGTGTCATGCTGAACCTGTGATTAAGCTCAAATAACAAATAAGCTGAATTACTGTCCTTTGAATATATAGACAGCTTAGGATTATTTTTTCGCAACACATAAATCAGAAAAGCAGATAAAATTGTAAATACATGGAACAACATTTGAGAATGGATCAGGTTGGTCAGACTGTCAAAGTCGTCATTGACCCTTATATGAATGAACTTCTCAAATGTAGCTAATGTATTCTCACTGCCCTGGTTATTTTGTTTCAAAGGATGATCAAATTCACTTGAAAGTAGATTGTTCAATTCATTGAATTGGTTACTTGGGTTTTCCGAGAAATTCATATTGGAAAGAGTGTCAGGGGTAGACTCGTTGGGGCTCTTTTCAATCACTTCAGTCTTAAATAAAATCAATTTTAAGATCATTAAACAACAGTCAACAATTCTCAAGTATACCATGTCTGTATCTTGACCCTGTACATCACTAGATATAAACAGACTAAACTTTAAAGTAAGTTCATCGTAGTTTCTCAACCAACTCTGTTCTTTAATTAATTTAAAATCAATTAAAGACAGGATCTTTGAGAAATTGGCCAATAAAGCATAGTCTAAACGCTCAAAGTTGATTTGCTGGTTTTGGTAATGTTGTTGCTTAGGCTGAGCTGAAGGCATAAACATTGTGACTGTATCCAAAACACTCAGTATGTCAATCTTATGAGACTGTTGCAATTCATACAACCCATGAACAATTGAAATAAAGGTGTAGTTACTTTGCTTGCTAATGCGCTTTAGAACCTGTTTGTTGTTTGGTTGGGAAGGATGGAGTTTAACTAATTCATTAAGCAAATCATTGAATGGGATTACTTCCTCTTTAATCAAATAATGATCCAAGGAATGGCCGGTCATTTTCGAATACTCTATAAATTGGCTGTAGTTATTAAACAGCCATAAGGTTTCGTCATTAATATCGGGAGCACTGATTTGTTGTAAATCCAGAACATTCAAGGTCAAAGGAACATTGTACATCATAAGCAAAAAGTTTGTGAGCCTGTAGATCATAAAAACAATACGAGTTTGAGATTGCATATTGATATTCGTCCGATACTTTGATTGGTCATCCATAACTGCTCTGTTGTTAAAGTTGTGGATCATTTGCTCATCTTGTTGGTTCATCAGAAAGAGAACTTCTCTTGTACTTTTTATAGATGTTTTAACCAACAGGTTGAGGGCATTCAACTGACGAATAACAATGTAAACATTACTTTCATTTTCAGAAAACAAGCCGTAAATCACACTCAAAGTTAAAGATTGAATCAACCAGAGTGGATTGACTGTATTCACCTCCTTTTCGTTGGAGCCGGCAGCGCTCTTTCTGGACTCCAAATAAATATGAATTGTTCTTCTCAGTGCTTCATACAAATGTTCAGAATCATACTTGTTGTTGGCCAATAAAGCCCCAATGGTTGCAATCAACAATGGTAAGCAGACTCTGGCACTTTCATTTTTAGGATCTTCGTTCAGAGTCATGTTCATAATTTCCATTTCGTTCAATTTAGAAAAGTGAATAAAAGGAAAGTGGCCCAAGAAAATCTGAATGAACTTATGCAAGTACACTTCCAATTTATCATTCGAGGGAATCAGTGGAGCCATGATACCACTGATAGGGTACTTGTCCAATGCTTTGTTTATCAACAGTCTCATGTTATTTGTAAACATTTTTGTAGGCGAGTAACCATTCATCATCTGCATCAATGGATACAAGGAGTCTGTATCAACCATCGAATATCCATCAGGTGGTGACACCATTCCTGGAGAGTTTATATCAAACCCTCCCAGCAGAATCAGTGGATTGTCTCCATAAAACATATAACCACTAGGCAAAAACTTGGATCCGACATCATATTCATGAGATAACTCATCAATGTCATTCAAGAAGTCAAAGTTTTGCATCTTTTCCGTAGACTGCTGAGGTAATTCCGAAGTATACTCCTGTTTCATTTTAAAAGGAAAACTTTGCATCATGTCGTTAGGGAATTCCAACGGTTTTACATCATCATAAAAGGAATAACCGTAGTTTTCAATTTTAGGTTGTGGCTGGGTAGGAGTTTGAAGTTGGCCTGGATGCGAGTGGTTTGCGATTCCATGCTGGATTTCTTTGTTACTGATAGTGGCTGTAGGCATTAAGTATGAGTTGGACTGGTTTGATACCAATGAGTCTGATCTCTGATGGCTTAGCATTGGAATCAGAGATAAATTATTCAACCAGTTGATCTCATCATGCATCGTCAGAGGTAACATCTGAGGTGTCAGAAACTCAACGTGGTCTGGGTTGGGATACAAATCTGGAAACTCGGGCATTGCAATTGCATAATTGGGACCAGACTGGGCCGAAAACGACGCACCTCTTCTCTGTCTTGTTTTATTAATGGGGGAAGCAACGGTTTTCACTAGTTTCTCTTCCTCTATGTCTTCTTCTTCATCATCATATTCATCTTCGTCATCATTCATCTTCTTGGATGTTCTCTTGATTGATTTCCTCCTTAATCTGGTAATGGCATCCGAGCATCCAGCATGCAACTTCTGTGCATGTCTCAATAATAAATCTCTTCTGGAAAACTTTCTTTGACACACACCACAACTAAAAGGCTTTTCCTTAGTGTGTGATCTTTCATGTCTACGCAAATGCTCCAATCTTGCAAAGGCCCTCGTGCACACTTGGCATACGAATAAACGAGGCTTCCCCAGAGGAGTCGTCCCATACGCAGTTAGTTCCAAAGGGACATTCTTCTTATCTCCCCCTATCTCGTCGCCCATCTTGTTTTCTATTCCTTGATTAGACATGTGTATTCAACTCCGTGGTTGTTTTTATCCGTTTCTCCACTTTTTTTTTTCGTAGACAAAAAAAATCCGGATACTCGAGTTTAAGGCACTTCACTGGTTGATTCTTATAGATGTTAAACAGTGTTATCTATAGGAATTTGGAGCTAATTTTTTAAAAATTATTTTTTTTTGGCTTTCGTACCACGGCCCAAAAAAACTACTCAATGCGGGTACAGGGATTGTAATTATTAATAAAAAAGTAGAATGAGTAAGTAATTAGGGGTCTACATGCCATCAGTGTTTGGTTTTATCCCACATGAATATAGAATAGACGCTGAACGGAGTGTCAGTTGTACTTTCCTAAATTAAGTGTATGACCTGTATACAAGAATTGTGGGGTTTATCATAGTAATTTCTGACCTGAGATGTGTTATGTTAAAGGCGATCTACTCTGTGGGGTACTATTCGCTGGACTTGATGTGAAGTGAAGATACTATCAGATGCTGATTTTGTGAGAGCAATCGGTGTTCAACGTTTATTCCCCGCGTTTATACGACCTGTTCAACAATTTACGTTCCTCAAGCGTCTGGTGTCATGTGATGGTCCCAGTCAATCTGGTTTTTGATGTGTGATTATGTCATTTTAATTTTATGGTCTGGTAGATTTATTAGTCATTAAATGTTAAAGGATACTTGAAGGAACTTGAGAGTACTTGGGAGTATTTGGGAATAGTGTTTTTAGGGAAGCTTGGACGATGCTTGGACGATGCTTGGGCGATGATTGGGCGACAGTTGAGCGATGTGGGGTGAATATAAAACTAGGTAATATGTGAAGAAATGAGAATATGTTGGATAAAAAAGATATAAGAATAGAATTCCCAATAAATCTATTTATCATTCTAATTAATCGATGACAAAATAATCTAATTCAACTATGGCATATTAGATACCATGATCTTGGTCTGGCTGAGTCAGCATTCTCATCATATCATGTGACAACAAAAACCAATATTAATAATTATCTAAACCATCATGGGTGTTATTGAAATCGAATCCGAAGAGCAGTTTACAGGGTACTACAAGTCCGACCCATCCAAGCTTGTTGCACTTTACTTCCACGCTCCATGGGCTGCACCATGTAAAACCATGAACAGTGTTTTCAAGACGTTGGCTGAATCCAAGGCGCTGGACCCAAACATTGTGTTTCTTTCGATCAACGCTGACGAGTTATCTGAAATCAGTGAGTTGTTTGACGTTTCTGCTGTTCCTTACTTCATTTTGATTAGAAACTCGACCATTTTGAAGGAAATCTCTGGTGCGGATCCCAAAGAATTCATCAACGCTTTGAACCAATTCAGTGGATCTGCCGCACCGGCTTCTACCGAAAAGCCTGAGGTTGCCTCCAACAGTCCCCCAGCTCCAACCGAAGAAGAGTCCGAAGAAGCCTTGAACGAAAGATTACTGAAGTTGACCAGTGCTGCACCAGTCATGCTCTTCATGAAGGGTTCTCCTTCCCTGCCTCAATGTGGTTTCTCCAGGCAATTAGTGGCCATCTTGAGAGAGCACGAAGTTAGGTTCGGCTTTTTTGATATTTATAAAGATGATTCGGTTAGACAAGGTCTTAAGAAGTTTAGTGATTGGCCAACCTTCCCTCAATTATACATCAACGGTGAGTTCCAAGGTGGATTGGATATTATCAAAGAAAACATTGAAGAGGATGAGCTTTACTTTGAAAATGCCTTGAAAGCTTAGCATCTTACCTGTTAATAAATATTGTATGTCATATAAAATTGTAGGGTCATAAATAATTTCATAATTTACCTTGAGAAATTAACATATCTATATCATCATCGGACCATAAGTTGTCTTCGTCTTCTTCATCATCACTCTCGATTGGGTCACTGAGTTCATCCTCACTATCATCTTCAACCACTTGAACCTTTTCTCGAATATCTAATTGGAATTGATCAACTGATGTGGATTCTTCTTCATTATCATCTATAGGAAGGTTATTGTCTGCATATATTTCCTGGAACCTTCCACCCAATCGGTTATACAAGTACTGTTTTCTGTGCTTTGCATTTAATATAAGCGGCATGTAATAACCATCTATCATGTTCAAATCGTCAAAACTTTTATGGTAATCAACCCAGCGTTGATAGTTCCGGATCTGTCTGGATGTTTTGTTTGATTCCCGAATCATCTTGAACTGTCTTGGAAACTTGATTTTGAACAGAGCAGAAGACGAATGACGGCCAGGAACACGACGTAACTGAACTCTAGTATTTCGTATACCGTACTCGCTCATACTTTCGGGTAACGTATCTGTTAAACTCAACCCATTGGCTATCTCACCTGCAATGTCTAGGGAATATTGTGAATCATGGAAAATATGGTAATTCTCCAATAATGACAAGTTCAACAAATCGTTATGATTGAACGCCTGGAGCACTCTTTCAACCGAATAAAAGTCACTCTGGTCGCTGCTTAAGTTTTCAAATTCTGAGCTCAGATAAATGACTTTCCCAATGGCATGGAAAAGATTTACCTGGTTTTCACGAATGTAGCTGGCTTCAAGATCAATCAGGTCCAGCCTGTTTGATTTACTTGCAACGTAATGGGAGGCCCACATCTGGAGGTTAGATATGACCGAACGAACATCTCCAATCTTGACCAATTTATCCACAAATGAAGTAACAGTCTTGGGAGGAATTTGGTTAAACACTCGCTCACTCTTGATGATCTTGGCCATGGTTTTCTGTATATATCTATTGGCAATTGCATTGAACTTAATTTGGGTCACCTGAGGTAGATTAAGAAAACTGCGGCCAAAAAGTGTATCCACACAGAGGTTGCTTTCTATGGAATACGCATGGTTAACTCTATTATCCGTGTATTCCACCTCAGTGAGACAAACCACCAAGGGAGGGCGCGGGGTGTCGTCATACACCCACTCATTGATTGCTCTGCGAAACGCCTCTAGTGTCTCTGGATGAAAAACGTTAGGAAGCTCTTCCACTATAACAACGGCGACATTGGACCCTGTTCGGTACTTGCAATCGTTGAGAAACTCAGGAAACTGACCAATTCCTGGGCTATCTATATACTCGATCCAGTTTTCCTTCACTTCTCCTCCCAACGTCAACTGGTTTTTCCAGTACTTGGGGATCATCTCGTCAGCCAACAACTTAAACGTAGTGGACTTTGAACACCCTGCTGGGCCTGTGGCGATGATCAACCTGCACGCGCTCGAAGAAGCCTGGCTGATCATGGGCTCCAACGCCTGGCGCACCTGTTTGAGTTTCTGCGGGTTGATGCTTAAATCAGCAGATGATGCCGGCGCGTACTTGTCGATCCACTGGAGGGTTGGCTTCGATGCAGGTGGGACAACTTGTGTCTTGGGTCGCTTGACCTCAAACTCCTCGATTCCGTCTATAGAATCATCGATGTCATCCTCACTATCGGATATCTCTCGCTTCATTACAGTAAAAAAAAATAATATCGTTACATTCGTAAATACGCTAAACCACAGATTGGTGCGGGCTGCTGCGCAACTCATTGGGGAGAAAGTTTGTTTGATGAATTATTTTCAGCTCATGTTCGTGGGAGCCACTTTCAAGAATATAATTGGGTGATTTTTCAGGAAGTAACCCTGGAGATGTTCCAGTTAAAACCGTTTCGTATGATATCTCGATAGTTTCTTTCAACAGAGGATACACTTGAACATTCAATGTATTCTCGCTAACGTTGTTGGAGATGATGCGGCCACAAAACTGTTTGCTGTTGATGGAAAATTGGACCCATCCTCCTTCACTCCAATTTGCAACCGATGCAGAATCATGAGTCTTTTTGCGGTGATACTTGCATAAAAATTCACCGCCTTCAAAATCAAAAAGTATTCCATCTCCCAATGCACATGTGGCATGATATGCCCTAGTGCATTTGGGTGATGTACATTGGAAACATGCTCCGTGAAGTTCTTCATTCCGAGATTTGTTACAAACCATGCACTTGAGTTTTCTTTGGGTTTTGGCTATTGATTTCAAGCCATTCACCATATTCGAATGAACTGATAGTTGACTTGGAAACATCGATGCACAAAGTTTATGTACCATCACTGGTTTTCCTGCTTTACTTACATCTGTTGGGACTAACTGAAATGCAGATTCATCCGGTAAACTAAATGAATTTGAACATAAATTGCAATCAAATTTGACTTTTTTGCAATCATTAATTTCTGTGAATGTTCTTTTAAGTTTATTGTCAGTTGGTTGTTTTGAAGTGCTTTTAATTTTCTGTGAGCTCTTGTCTTTTGGAATTGACGAATCGGTACTTTTCATATTCTCATATGGAATCCCTTGATACTTGCACAATAAATAATTAATATTAATTCCAACAGAATCAGGAATACATTCACATTTATTTGACACAGCACCAATAGAAAACCAATCATCTAATGCAAAATTAACAGATTCCGCTAAATTATATCCATAATTAAACCCTGCATGATACCCATAGGGATAAGTTATCATGAATTCACCTTCCCTATGGATAATTTTATTATACTTGACATCGTGCTTCTGTAAATATTGAGGCAGTACAGTGAAAGTTTTATGTCGAAGAAATTCATGACAATTTTTATATTCATCTTCAAAAGTCTCTTTCATTAGATTGAAAAACTTAGGAGCCTCCTCCTGTGGTATCAGATACCACTGCTTTGGAGCACCGAAGTGAAGATAATTGATCAGATACAAGTCCTGATCTTCTAGATGCCATGCAAAGGAAGCCTTCCATAGTCCTGCATACAAGTACGCTTCGTTAACCCCAGGAAGTTTGGCATCCATAAGATCAAGGATGTTGGGGAGCGACGCCACGTTCCACGCCTTGACAGACTCGGGGAAAAGCGACCCAAGCATATCCGCGCCGTACATGGGTTCAGCGTACGTCAACGTACGCCAGTAGTTTTTCTCAAGCTCCTCATAGGTGTTTTCCTTAGTCTTGGGCGGCTGATAACTATTCAGCACCTCGCGCCATTGATTCATATTGTACGTCCGCGCCTTTTCTACATTCTGCAGTGTAAACACTCCATTCCCTACCCCATTGATCTGCTGCACTATTGGGTTTTTGATCTTGACCTTTTCTAGTGCTTCTGGGGTATAAATACCCTCCAATTGCTGTTTCCATTCCGCAGGCGGTACCACCTTGACGATCCCCGATTGCATCCCGTATTTATTAATTGCTTTGTTATATCCATAGAAATCCAGGAATTCCTCCATGGTGGGCGTGAAAACTGGCACTCCTCCCTCTATGTAAGCAGGCTCCATGGTGATTTTTTTTTTAACATCCAAAAAAAAAAAAAGTCATGAAGAAGCCAGCGTACAAACCTCAGGAAAGGGTCTCCAAGTCCAGGGCATTTAACGCATTTATCCTCACGGCACTTACTTTGTTGCTTTTGGTGATTTGGTTCATCCATGGCAAATGGGCACTTGGGGTCATGTATTATAGACCATACGGGAACCTCCTCAATAATTTGATCTTTGGTCCAGGGACGTTGATTGCTAATGCAGGTATTACAGTTAGAATAGTCACTTATATAAATACGAAATTAGTAGAGGATAAGATAGATGCGGACCACAAAAAGTATATCTAAATAAATATCTATTGAGTCTCTCTTAATAACTCTTCCAAAACCTTATTTTCTAATTCAGCCTTCTTGCTGACTCCGTTGAAACTTTTGATACCCATTCTACGTAAAACTTCAATGGTTGTACTTCTTGGGAATCCCATATTTTCGAATTGTGTTACAATGCTATCATCGATTCCGTACAAGGCCAGGTCACTCAACTCAGACTTGGCCTTCTTGTCATCACTGGCATAGATCTTGGTCCAGTAAGCAGCAGTCTCATCGAAACCACTACGGTTAGATAAAAAGTGCTTGGCCACTTCAGCATCTTGAGGATCATTGGGCTCTGGCAGTTGTAATAATGATTGTAAAGAAATAAGGGACGATTTCAAAGTTAAGATCGGGGTCCATGCATCCTTCAATATATCAAGACAAATGGCTCCAGTAACACTACTGATGTTTGGGTGATAGATCTTGGTGGCAAACTTCATAATAGGTGGCTTAAATGGGTACTCATTAGGAATGTTGATATCAATTTGAAATAATCCTCCGTCATATGGCGTCCCTGGTGGGCCCTTGAAAAACCCAGTCAAATGGGTCAAATCACTCTCATTGAGCAAACTTAAGGTGATTCCCGACTGTGAATCCTGACGACATTCTTCTAATTCCTTTGCAATTCTCTTAACACGAGACATGTTGTTGGCTATTTTTTTTCTCTGACTCTTTTTTTACAAATCCTCCGAGGTATCCACAAGGGGGTCGTCTTATTAATCAAAAAAAGGGTCTGTCTTCATAAAATACATTATTATACATTATATACATCAATCCTTCACATTAGCTATCAACGAATCAAACACATTCCTCATCTCTCCTTGAGCTTCTTTAACAAATGGTAATTCTTTAAACCCATACTCTTCATTCTTGATCAATTCAGTAAATACAACTTGTACACCCCATGGATGTGGCTTGTTGGCGAGTGTTCTTTCCAATAATACCCGGGTAATCAATTCACGAACTTCTAATAGTGTTCCTGCTTCTCCCCAAAGGTTGTTCAGTGTGAAAAGTAACAACATGATGTTAGCAAACCAGTTGGTGTGGCTGTTTGGATAACGCAATTGGTTGGCCACGGCGTTGATTATGTGGAACTTGAATTCCAATGATCCGTGATTCATCAAATCAACCAAAAGTGACACTTGCGAAGATTTGGTGTTGAATCCACGAGCATTCGTAGGTAAGCTATCCGTCAGCGCAGACATACCAACATGCAATACCAACGCGTTGATTAACTTGACATTGTAGTGCACAGTCTCAACACCATCATACTCTTGCACCTCCTTTGGATGGTTCAACTTCATTCCAACATAGATGGTTCTCATCAATGCTGGAGCTGGAATCCGCAAAAAGTTCTCAACTGGCTTCTTCAATCCAACCTTGACTAAATCCTCAACTGGCTTGTATGCCACTGGTGGTGCTTCCACATTCTCACCTAATCTGCTGATTTTGATTCCCTTGCTGAATGGATCAGTGATATCCGCTCCCTTTGGAATGGCGGACAATACGATTCCTCTCAATTGAACATAACTGCTTGGAATGGCTGCAATTAATTGGTAATGACACAGAATCAAAAACTCAGGATAATCATGGTGTAACCCAACAAAAATCCGGTTAATGGCACGGAAAATAACACTGATCACATCATTGTGTACATTCTTAGAGTACACTGATTGGAATTTCAACAAAGCTGTAAGCAAATTAACAATCAATCCGTAACCTTCGTTATCAGCCAACTCTAAAACATTAGGTAAAAACAACCGGTGTGCAATTAACGAAATCCATGCAAATGTAAATCCAGGATAAACTATTGGCAGCAATGCAATGAATGCTTCTCCAATGAATTTATAGAAACTTGAATCTAATGCTGCTGTAGCATTGTTATCATAAATAGATGCATCACTCCATGTAGCCAATAATGATGAAAAGAACCTGAAGTATGCACGTTCATTCCATTGCTTGGCTGTCTCGTGGTCGTTGGTTAACGCCAACATCACAATACTGATGATCTTCTTCATGTATTCCATTCCGTCGTTGCCGTCCTCAAACTTTAACACAATCTTGACTATCAATATAGCCAATGCATCAACAGCCAAGTATGTTTCATGCTGAGTCCGTGTACGCAACTCGTGCTCAGTGCTGAATGCTGTCACTGCAATTTCAATGGCTGCCTTAAAGAATGAGCTGAAATATTGTGGTCTGGTCAAAATATCAGCATCTAACAAATTACTAATAAATTGCTGTTGGACTTCTTCTTTCTTTTCTCCGTGTGTAACCAACTTGACCCATTCAGAGAAAATGTATCCCATTTGGTAATACAATTGAGAAACTCCTCCTTCAATCTTATTCTTATTCAAGAAATCAAATAAAATATCCCGAGATTGTACTGCTTCCCTACTCTCTTGGTTAGTTTCATCGCCAATGTAATCGGCCAATGCTTTCAAAGTTAATCCAAACTCACTGCGGAGTGCAATTGGGCGCACTTCGTTAGCACTAAACACATTCAACAATAATGTCGATGCAAACTTGATGACAACAGGGTTTTGAGATTCACTGATCAATTTACTAATCGATCCATCCAACTTGGTTGGTTGCACCAATTGAACCTTCAATAATGAAAAGATCACTGGAACATTGAATTTACGCTGGTCGCTGGATTGAACAAGCCACCATGTAACATCCTTGGCGGTAGATGGTGAAAATTCACACAATTTGTCCAAGATAACAACATAAATTTCATTGCTCATTGGGTTTTCATTTACTTGAGTGAAAAGACAGTTAACTGCATATTGAGCACTCTTGAGTAACAATTCAGGGAACTTCACAGCATTACTTTGGGCAATCACCAATGCTTGGCTTAGCACAGTCATGATTGGGTGTGATTGCTCAAGATTAACCAATTTGGTCTCCGTAACTTCCGACAATAATTGAATGGCTTTCTCACAATGTTGAGTAAACGCATTGAATAATTGGTCAAATGTAACTGATTCATCATGGATGATTAATGGATGGTTAGGCTTAGCTTCAGGTTGTGCAACCAGTGGAACAACTTGTTGACTTTGTTCAGGTCTGGGAACTGGTGCATTGGCACCAAATGTTTCATATATCCTAAGCTGTTGGGCACTAAGACCATTTACATTCAATCCAAGAGGTTCTGGTAAGCTCAATGCGTATTCGGATGCACTTTCTTCAATGTAACGTTCGCTTGGATTGTGTTGCTCACGTGCTTGCACATATGGTTGCATCTTCTCGTCAATCAATTCGCTGATATTGTCTGCAGCAATTCTGTCAACAATATCAACACACAACTGAACATTGGCTTGCACTGCACCGCTCAACTCAGTCAATGGAACGTCAACTGGGTTACCACTTAAAATTTGAAGCATCGTAGCTTCGATCGTTTCTGACAAAAGCTTACGACCACTCGAAGCAACCATGATTCTTGACAATTGTTGAGCCATATTTTGATAGTTCTTACGGAACTTACTTGGGTCCTTTTCTGTGGCAAAATCCTTCTTGATAAGAGCTTCAGTAGTGGTCAACACTGCTTCGGATACTCTGGTCAATATTGGAATGGCACATTCACGAACAGATCTAGCCAATGACGCTTGGAATGCTCTTCTCAAGTTGGCATTTTGAGTGAAAATACTATTTCCATTTAATGTACTAAAAGAAGTATCCAAGGTTTGTTCACCCCCAACTTGTCTTTGTTGTTGTAAGCCAAGTTGTTGGTTTTGAACAAGTTGGTTGACATCTGGTCCAATGTGTTGTGGCTGCTGTAATTGAGATTGTTGAGGTTGAGGTTGAGGTTGTTGAGAGTGAATGTCAATTTGTTCAGCAGACTCCAAAGCCATTCCTGCCAAGTCATTAGCCAATGTGACAGTTTCTGGGTGGATACCAAACATAGCTGCCAAAGCAGCTGGGTTAGGGTTGTGAGTGCGGATCAAAGTCAGCGGCTCGATGTCCCTAACCTTCAAATTGAAGGCACCTAATAAAACTTCAATTTCAAACTTCAACGTAAGACTCAAATCAGCACATTCATAAAGCTCACATAAAACCTTGATTACACCTGTAACCCAAGGGTTTGGATGCTTAAAGATTCTAGAGTGTTTAGCTTGATCCAAAATCTTACTGACGAAAGGAATAATAATAGGTAACGATTTAAAGTCGTATGCTTCAACAAGAAGGAATTTCAAAGCAATTTGGTCTCTTCTCAATGGCTTATCATTGGCCAAAGTGATCTTACCTAACCAAGCACCCAAGTTTTTCAATTGATTCTTCTCTATCGAAGAGTCTTTAACACTCTTGATAAGACGCTCAACTTCCTTTAATGAAACATTTAATACGTAATCAAAAAAGATTGGGTTATCGAAAGATTTAACCAAGTTACCATACAATTCATGGTTATTTGGTTCGGCTTTTGCTCTGTCAACAACCAAGTAGTTTGCAAACCAAGAAAAGTACTCTTCAGTTAACAACTCTTTGATGTCGCCAATCTTCATATTATCCTCAGTCATGTTGTTGACCATAAATAACAACTTATCAGAAAGAGCTTCCAAAGGTTGTTCTTGTTTAACAAAACCAATGGTTCTATCATGGACTGTGATGGATTGATATTTAGGGCCAACATCTGGAGTTGGAGTAACAATAGGAGCAGGTGCACAAGGTATACCATTAGCAGCATCCTTAACGATTTGGTACATCTTAGCATGAGATGATAATGACCGACATTCCAACAAATGCTTACAATACATTGGATACTCGTGCAATCTTGACTTGAAATTGTACAACGATTGAACAGCAAACTTGAACAATGGAGAGTCTTGAGGTTGATTGCATGATTCCCAAATAAAGTTCAAAGCCACTGTCAATGTAGTACCTTGAATTAAATCTTTCTCTAACAAAGCACCAAAAAGCAATGAAGTAGAAGCCAATGCTGACAATGGGTACTCTGAGAAAAATCTATATTCATCAAGCAATGAGTGAATCATACAAGCAAAAACATCCTGTTTGTGAGGTTCGTCACTAGATTTCATGTTGACGAGCATGTCAACAATTTCCTTGATTTCCACTTCTTTGTTGTACATCTTTGAATAATAAGACTTCATTTCAGTTTCAACGTTTGGAGGGAAAAAGTTGGAAATTTCGGCATTGGCAAGAATGGCTTCGTCATGGCCATTTCCAAAATTGATTAATCTTGGATAAGTTGTTAATAACAACAATTGAAGGTTTTGCAACTTATCTGAATCAATCAAACCCTTACTAGACTTGATTTTTTCCAATAAATAATAAACATCTGGAATTTTCAAGATACGATAATGAGGTACCGAAGGAGATTGTTGTTGACTTTTTTCAAAGTCCTTCTGAGCTCTCTCATCCATGGCTTCAACCAAAGCTTGGTAGAAACTTGTTTTGAGCTTGGTGTCTTTAATGTTTGATTCAACAACCAGTTTATAATCATATTTGTGAAGAGAAGATTCAATAATAAACTTAACATAAACTTTAAGGTTTGTGTTTAACAAGTTTTTCAAAAGTTCATCAACTAATCCTACTTGACTAGAATAGAACAAGATCTTGTTAATGCTTTCTATGCTCTTTCTATTAGTGTGATAATCAATCAACTTTGTGATAGCTAATTGGACGTCCAATTCTTTGAATGATTTTAAAACCTTGGTTAATGAAGGACTATCGTTATCCATTAACAATGCAAATAAAGTATCAATCAAGTCTGCAATGAATTGAGTTTTTTCAGGCACAGTTAAAGCAGCAGATATTAAATATTCGGGAAACACTCTATAATCATGTTCAAAGACCTGGTTCAAATATGCATTCAAGTTTTGGTCATGTTCATTAATATGTTGCTGTTGCTGTTGTTGGATTTTAGTTAAAACTTGCAATTCCAATTTACCCACGTTGACAAACTTCAAGATATTTCTTCTTGGCTGTGGTTGACCAGGGGGTGGGGCGATATTCTGGGCTTCTTCTTCAAAACAAAGAGTCAAATTTTTCAGTGCACTGATATCGTACCCTCCTTGTTGGGGATCCATTGTTTGTAAAATATACAACAAAGTTTTGTTGAACCACCAATCGTAATTCAAAAAGATGTCGATGACACCCTGTTTGAAGTCCAAGGAGGAGAAAAATTGAGTGACACTTCCAACAGTAGGTTGGACGTTTCTTTGTGCTGAATCAAACAAGTTTTCGTGGACATGGGAAAACACCAGGTACCAGTTTATAGAAAACTTTCCTTGTTGATCTATAGTGCGGAAGCACGCTTGTAACTGAGCACCCTTGGCATTTGCCTCGGGTAAATTTGTAGCGAAAGTTAAACCTGCAGCCAAACCTTGTGAGGAAGGAATCAAGATCTCCGATAAAATAAGAGCGATACCTTGATCAATTTCATTTGGTTTGATTTGTAAAAGGCTTGGAAGCAACTTTTCGGGAAGCAAGTTCTCAGGACCGATTTCCATTAACAATTCTTTAAATGACATGTTTAAGATGTTGCGGAAAAAACGATTAATAGGTTCGATGTTAGATTCAAAAGCTTTAAATGAGCTTAAGGTGACGAGTTTTTGGACAAAGGGGAAAAATGGAGTGTTTAAGATAAACTCCAAAAGTAAGTTCCAGTTGTAGTTAGATGGGAACTGGCGGTTCTTGATGTGGTTTAAAAGAAGAAACGAGTTTTGGTAGATAAATCCTTTTACGATTTCACTGTATGAATGAAACTTGATGAGAAGGATAAATGATAAGATAACGTCGCAGCCAAACTTGGTGACAAAGACGATGCTATTAAAATAAGGGTCTTTTTTGATGCTATCTCCAAAAAACTTGGTTAACGGGACAAAGATAACTTCTAACTGGGTAAGATCCTTTGCAATTTCTTCTAATTCGCGCTTTAAGAGTTGTTCGACAATTAAGAGCGGCGTTTGTGTTTTGTCTGGACTTTCGAACTTTGAAAAGGAAACGTAGGTTAAAAGCTTTTCAAAGTAGTTTTCAAGGACAGCGGGGTTGTGTTTCTGCTTGTTTAAAATGAATTTGATTTGCTTAGAATGCGAATCAAAGTTGCTGGTCGTTAAAGTGTTGACTAAAATTGAGATTTGATTGATACAAACCTTGGTGATTTCGGGGTCTTCTTGTTTTGTTTTCTCTTCTTCAGGGCCCTTTGGGCTGCTCTCTACTATTGATGAAGTCACGATTATATGGGGCTAGTATTGCTTTGCTTTATTAGCCATCAATATCGCAAAACAAAAGCTGGGTGGTGGTTGAGTGTGATTGGATCTAGTTTATTCCAATTGATGTCGCCTTTTCTATATGTATATAGATCTAATCAGTAGTCTATAAGTTGCGAGTAACCAGCGGTGTATGTTCTTTTATTTTTGGCCACCAAATTTTTTTTGGCTTCCATAAGGATTTTTACCCGGACACGCTTTTTCGTTGGCGTTGGCAAGTTAACCATGATTTGCTGGTTAGTTCTCTACATTTCATTTTCTGTGTATCCATTTTCCATAACCATACCTAACCTATATATCTATCACCTTGGCGATTTCAGATTTCAATAAATCGCTTTCACAATCATTACCAAGTAATGCATGCGCTCTTTTCAATAATAACTTAAGGTTTTCCTTTTCCAGATCTTCTTCTTCTTCAATAGCGTCTTCAGTTAATGTCTTGTCAGCAGTTTTCCTGGACAAATAAGGAAACTTGAAATAATCAGAGTAGGAAGAAGTAGGAGCAGCCTTTTCATTCAAACTTGAGTCACTGATATCAGAATAAATAGAATCCAATTCCGAGGTGGTTTGACGCTTTGCAGTTGAAAACACCGAAGTACTCGATCTGTTTGGAATATCAGTTCTATATCTAAAAGTCAGAGAAGAAGTGGTAGCTGGGGTAGACACTTCGTCGTTGGTAGAAGATGAAAGAAGCGAAAAGTTCTTGAGTTTGTCAACAAGACTTGGTGCCTTCATAGAACGGGTATCAATGCTTTGCAATTCAGCAGAGGCACTAGAAGCTTCGGATGGAAGAAAGTAAGACTCGTCCCAACTCAATAACAAGTCTCCAAAGAACAAATCAAGATCATTGATCACATTGCCCCATTTGGATTCGTTCAACATGTGTTGGTAGATAACTTCCTCATCTCCCTTGTTAAGACTCATTAAGATTGGCTTGTTAATCACAATCAACCCTAAAGAAATCTTAAATAACCCAGTCTTCCAACCTTGGATAATACAAAAGTCCATGATTCTATTCACAATAGACAAATCTGGAGAATGTGAGGAAATAAATGACAACCACCATTGGTACAAAAATGCTTGAAGTTCAACAAAAGACACCAAGTGGTCGTGCAATTCCTCGTCCACTAGCTTAAGAATGTCCAAAAACTCATCGTGCCACAGCTGCAAGGTGTCAGACATAGTGGATGCAGTGAAAATATCTCTCACTTCATACTCTTGTTCCATGATCGAAATCAAACAGTGGAAGGTAAGTTCACTTCTACCTTGGAAATGGTAGCACAAAGCCCCTACCAAAAACAAAAGTCCTTGACAGTATCCCAATTCGGCATCATAATTGGCATAAACATTAAGAATTGTAGACAAATCAGTAATAGTATCCTCCTTCTTGAAAAAATCAACAGTTGGGAAAGTACGATTCAAATCCTTACTGATTTGCTCTGAGATCTCAGAGTTGTAAGAATGTTGAAAATTGTTAAACACCAAATTCGATGTTTGAGGAATCTTGTTTGTATTCAACAAGAACAACTTTTGCCAGATCAAAGATCTAATTTGATTTGGAATTCCTTGTTGAAGACATAAGAACTCGGTATAATTTGGCAACGTGTTGATTGTTCTAGTTGGATTGTTAATAAGCGCCAACCAGTATGATTTCTCCAATTTGGAAGAAATAAAAGATTTATTCTTGATAAACGCCTTGCAGCATGTTTGGTACATCGTTTCGTCTTGAAGCTGTCTTCCACATTTAGAGCATGTGGAGAACTCATCGGCACCAAAGTCATACTCATGGAACACTTGGTCCAACTCTTCTTCAGTAAACTCCCAGGCGCTGTACTCTTCATTATCATAGTAAGCTCCTCTAGCACACTCAATCTTCACTGCCAAATTGTGCAATAAGATCTTATTACCCTTGACTGAAGTCACACGAAGGGATTCTTCAAACTCCAAGAGAGACTCGTAATCAATATCTTTCATCAAATGATAATTAAAAAAGTATCTAGTCCGTTAAAATAAAAAGGAATGTAGGGGACTGATCAGGATCTATACCTGTTAAGGAAAGAATGGTAGTTGGTTGAAAGTAAAGGGTTGCAAGTAGGTTTTTTTTTTTTTGATTTACTTGTTGTTTTGACCTGTTCGAGCAATTCTTGCTACAGCCCAATTTCCCTTTTAGGAAACTGTGCAGTTTTTAAAACTCCTCTTCTTTGTGTCTCGCTTGACGATGTTTTAGGTTTCCCTGTGCAGGATCCCTCCTAGAGAAGAACCCGTACTACAATACTTTACGTCAGACGCGCTAGAATCTCCCCCTACTTTGTGTCTGCCTTAGAAGGAACATTTCCTAGCGAAACAATTGTTCATCGAGATTAGACACGCGTAACGGATGGCTATCCTCTTGATCTCTCGATCTACATGTGCAATTGAAACGATCACATATCTGAAATATATTATGAAATTCTTCTCGAAGTTTGAAATTCTTCAATGCCTTGCTTACAACGATGATTTGGAAACAATCCAAAAAAAAAAATTCTTTGTTGAGAACGCTGGCTAACCGGCTTACATAATATGGTTTACTACTTCAAAGCTAAAGTACAATCAGAGCTCGATGATTTTGGGGTGGAGGAGTCCCCAGAGGCAACAATCTACATGGGGAAGGACAAGTTCGAGAACGATCCTCTTATTAAACATTCCCACCCTAAGAATATCTGGTTTCATGTAGATAATTATTCTTCAGCTCATATATATCTTCAGCTCACTGAGCAGGAGCTCGTCTCCTTTACTCACTTTGATTCTTTTAAAATTGATCCAGATATTTTGGCTCAAATCGCTCAACTTACGAAGGCGAACTCTATTAAGGCTAACAAAGTTAATAATATTACCGTCATCTATACTCCTGTGGAAAACTTGGTTACAAATGGTTCCATGGATATTGGAACTGTCACGTTCAAGAACCCAAGACAGGTCAAGAGAGTAAATGTTACCAAGCGTGATAACCTGGTCATCAATAGATTGAATAAAACAAAGTCGGAAATTGATATCGAGGTTTTTAAGCAACAACAAAAGGATTTACTTAACACTATTGCAAATAAGAGAAAGGCTCAAGATAGAGAAAACCAAGCCTTGGAAAAGTCCTATGCTGCTCAAAAGATTTCCAATAAAGATCCATATGCTGATTTATTTTCCGAGCAAAATATGAAGGCTTCTTCCAATGAAATGAGAAATGAGAATTGGGTTGAGGAGGACTTTTGGTGAATTTCAAACATGAAACTGTTAATAGAGATATAGAATAGTGTTGAAATATTTATGAGGTTCAAGTATACAGGATTAAGAATATTGATTTAGTCAGTATTTAGAAATATTAGTAGGTACTCTTTAAAATATGTAAATATTGTTATATCCTAGCATGTATTACTTTATTAACACCCTGTGTTATGTATATTTATTAAATATTAAATAAACACCCTGTTAATGGTTAGGTAACATCCCTTGATAAGGTCAAATTGCTGATTAGGTAACCACCCTGGAACACTTGCTACAACTAAATATTCTTTGGATTTTATTATCAGCTTTTTGTATTTACCTTAAAAATGCGCCAATATTACAAAATATCAGATGTTGATAATAATCAGTCCATATTACATAAGACAACAAAACTACACGAATCAATAGAAATATGTCGATTACCTATACTCTAATTAGGTTTCCATGTTAACAGGGAATCTACCAGCTTCTCTTTGATCGTTCCACTTTTCAACCCAGTCAAGAGGACATAATGAAGTGAAGGTCTTAAAGAAAATCTTGCATGGTTCAAAGTCTTCACCCTTGACACTAACACACTTGTGGTAGTCAATGTAGGATTGAGCACAGTGCTTACTTTGGTTTTGGTTTGGGAATCTAGCGTCGAATTGAGGGGTTTCGAACTTGAAGTTTTCTGCGTCAATAGCCATCTTGATTATGTATTTTCACTTTACTTTGTTAAGTTTTTTTCTCCAGACTCTTCCCTCACTTTTAATTGGTAGACGGTCACATGTAGACGGTCACATGACACTACTGAACACGCCATCCCTGTCCTAAGGCTATCTCTTCCTTCTCTCCTTTAAATACGAACACGAACATGATCGGGTGGATGTGTTCTTTTTCGCCAAGGATTTCGCTTGTTGCTTCTTCGATTTCTTTTTTGGAGTACTTTTGCTCTAAATCCTTATCTATATCCACCCTCCTGTCAACCAGTGTCTTGTACGATACAACCTTATTGGCATGAGTTAACCCTGTTTGTCGTTTTGAAATCTCTAATATACTGATAAGTTTTGGGATTCCACTTGCTTTCCCTATTAAAAGTAAATTATGATGCGGTCCTCCTGGGGACTCCAGAAAATGCTGTGTCACTTCTTCAACTCTCTTCTTCATCGAATCATTTTTCAGGATTATTATAGTCTTCTGTATGTTTGAAACATCGGTATTCTTTTCAATTGATTTCCTTATGCTACTGACTTGTTCTTCGAATTGGTTAATTTCTTCTTGAATACGCCCTTCAATACGACGCTTCTCGAACTCTTCGGCAACCTTAATGCTAGTTTCGTTAGAGGAGAGTTGGGACATCTTGATTGATTTTTCTACGATGGGATTGCGAAAATTAGATTATCTAAATTCTATCCAAAATATCCAAATGTGATTTTGGGGTTTGTTGAATCTTTGGTGATTCAAAATATGAGCGAGGCCTCTGACGTTGATTTTGAATGTATTGATCATGTGAAAACCGATATTGCACTTTTTCTTGTTCTATTGGAAAAATTGGCAGTGTGTTTACAGAATCATAATTTTCTTGTAAATAGCCAGGTGATTGAAGACTATTGTAGTAACTTGGTGAACCAGAACCATGAACACCAGAGTAGTTACCTGGAGAATTTGAGTTTTGAAGGTAGTAGCTTGGTGAATCTTGAAGATAGTTCAAATAGTTTGCTGAACTTGATTCGTAGTTCATATAATTTGTTGAATCGTAGTTCATGTAATTTGCTGAGTCGTGGTTCATATAATTTGCTGAACTCGAATCGTATTTCATAAAATTTGATGAATTTGAATCTTGAAAGTTTGAACTGGAATCTTTAAGATAACTCATATATTTTGATGAACTTGAATCTTGAAGATAATTGCATGGTAAACTTTCAAAGTTTGAGTAGTGATTCGGGTAATAGTTTGGAGAGCTAAAGTCATTCAAGAAGTTTGGTGAATCTTTTAATTGTTTAAATTCTTGCACCTGAGCATCAGGTTTAAAAGCATGATAACAATTACTTCCTCCAGAACAATTGTCTTCATAAATATCTTGAAATACTTTAAGATAATCACCAATTTGAGTAGGCGGAAGAGGTTCAGGCAGACAAGTAAAAGGATCATAATTCATCATGTTAATTTCCGGAGGAACTCCAGTTTTAGTATTCTCTAAAATCTTTCTAGTTTCGGAACTGTTCTTAACTTGAAATAAAACAGAAGATTTTGAATGACCAGATGAATCAACACCATCCCTTAAGGAATGTAACTTTCCAAGGAAACTGGAGACAGACTCAATAAATGGAACATCGATTCCCATTTTTATAGCAATATTTAATATGTTCTCGAAAACTGCAAGCAAATCACTTTCATATCCTTGTCTAAAGTCATAGAATTCCTTATTGGCAAGGATATACTTGGAGAGGTAAGGTTTGTTCGTAAATACCTTCTTTCTTTCTTCAATATTTTGTATTTCTTCCTTGATGATCTTATCCAAAAACACTTTTGGATCTTGATCCTCATTCATGATTTCACGACCTTGGCAAATCTTAACCATTTCCTTACTTAAACCAGTTAAGATTGGCTTCACCAATTTATCATTGGACAAACTCTGGATTTCCGGCTCCTCATATATAATCGTGAGAGAATCTAAACAGATTCTGCTCAAGATTGAGTGCCAGATGAGACCCTTCATTCTCTTGTAGCTTTTAACAAGCTTAGCGTCGAGAGTTGTTTTAAGCAAAACAAGCGATTCATGGACCGTCCCAACATTAAAAATACAATCTTGAGTGTGACTAGTAGGCAGCTTTTCAGTGGTCCCCATGTATATTTTGGTAAACTCATGCATTGATTGATATGAACTTGTTTGCTCATCAACAAGCCGATAATCAACCCTGCAGTAAATTGACAATACACAATTGTTAGGGAAATAGGTGTTGATCATTGCAACATCTACCTCAAACCCATCATAAATTATCAAGGTAGTCAGGTCACAAACATTTCTAAAGAAGTCTGGAGACCTCTGAAGAAACTCAACACATCTTGAACCTAAAAAGATATAATTTAAACAAAGCTTCTTTCTTTCGTAGTCTTTGACTAAGATTGAAAGTTCCACCAAGTTGTGTATAATTTTAGGAGTGAAAGAACTTGTTTCAGTCCCATATATTCTTCTAGCCTTTGATGAGAGTGGTTTCTTTGCATAAGAAAGAAATGATACATCCCAATTGGCGCGTGTAAGTGCATGTGTAACATGTAGAAGCGTCAGAGTATCTGATATGATTAAAGTGGAGGTCATAATGGTTGCCAAAATTAAAAAAAAGATATGGCTGCGAAATAAAATGTACTATGGAATGTTAAATTGGAAAAGCGAAAAGGGGTATTTAGTTAAATTCGAAAGATATTTCATTGTAATGATTCTATTATATGTAACACTACTACGAATACACAGACAACATATTTCCAGAATAACACATCTTTACAAACTACATGGACCACTTACTAAAAATTTTCATGTTTCACGAAAAACTAAAAAATAGAAGACTAGTTTGTTGGGCACTACAGTGTTACTCATGGAAGAAGATAACCTTATTTATGCACACGGAGTTGGAAACCTAGGGAGTAACATACAATCCCCAATCAAACAAAACAAAAGAAACGGAGAATATCCAAGTAATGAATTTCAATTCTTAAAACGGATTCCTGGTGAAATATTAGAGAATGTATTCAATTTTTTGTATCGTTATGATGTTAGATTCTTATACCCAAACCCATAATTTAGGACCCTTGCCCTAAATCGAGTGTTTGAAGTGGTATTGTTTGGAGGAGAAGAATCTCGGTATCGGACGTTTGATGATGTGCTGAGTGAACCTCTCTTCCATTACCTGAATTTGGAGTTATTTGTTAGGAACGGCTACTTGAAGTCCAAGGTTTTGAAGTTTGGTAGTTTCGAACAGTTGAAATGCTTGGACAAACAAACCATTCTACTGTTTGAACAATTAGAAATGGAATCGAACTTATCGATGAACCACCACACACCCATTGCCCAATTTGACAAAGTTATGGTTAGACACAATGGTTGAATTGTCTCCACTGTTGTTAAAATTGGATGTTGCATCGGATCAATCATTCTTCAAAATGTTCTCAACTTCGCAGTTTCTCGGTAGGAATGGAGAATATACATCCTAGTTGCCTTCCTGAAACATTAACTCTGCTGAAAATCACGAAGTTGGGAAACTACGCTCCTAACTATAAACACTTGAACAAATTGAAATATATGGAAATGCGTGACGTCGAGATACATAACCTAGTTTTACCTCAAACTTGAACCATCTTAGTTTGTTCCTGATCACCATATACAAAGATTTTATGCTGGATCTCCCATCTTAAAACTTAATAAGTTGCCGCGTAACAGAAGATTTAAAATCAGTTCATTTTAAAAGTGGGTTGAGGAATCTCTGCCTTGTGACGTTCTGGCAAGAAGCCCGAATGAATCAAAACTTCCAGAGTCACTTGAAAGTTTAGATGTCATATGGGGTTACAATATCGAAGTTTCATCGTTGCCAAATGATCGAAAAAGATAAATGTCCACTACGCAGATATCATTGAACGCCAAGGGTAAAACATTGGCTTACCTATTACACTCAAAGAGGTGAGAATAGACGGCTCAAAGGGTATAAATATCTCCAATAAGCTTGAGAATCTTACAAAACTTACATTGGAATCTACTGAATGGGCTTGTGAGTGTCCCAAATCCCTCTTGTAGTTGGATATTTCCGAGACAGAACAAGTGTTAAACTTGTTATTTGAATCTTGCATTAATTTCGACAAAATCAAATGAAGGCCATTTTCTAGTAGTTGTTTCTTCAGTAGAGTTGCACGTTGCTTATGCATCAGAGGTGATATTCCCACCAACACTCCGAGTGCTTAGTACGGACCAATTTTCAGCAATGGAAAAACTAAATTCAGTTGAAGCAAACTTCACTTGCAGTATAGACTTAGTAGGTATCAGCCAAATGCCCTTGGTACGACTTAGTTTGGAAGGTAGTATCGAATTCTTACCTTGGGCCTATCACCTAAGGCATTAAAAAAACTTCAAGTGTCGTGCTAAAGTTAATTAAATGATTGGGGTAATTCTCAAAAATATAATAGAGATGTCTGTTCCTATCAATACGCTAGCTAGAGACTACGTTCCACACTGGGATTTAATTAAAGTGAAATGTGCTAATTTGGGGACATTTTCAAAAGACGAAGGAATTGGAGAGTATTATCAATTGATAAAGGATGAAGAAAATGACAACTCGAGAAATTGGACTGTCCTTATAAATGACAAGATATCTATTAATGGTCAGGAAATATAATTACAAAGTTTATTTTGCATGCGCGATCAATTGTTATCGCGTCTCAATGACACAAAATCAAAATCGTGAAACCTGAACGATAGAGGCAGAGGTGTATAACAAAAGTGTCTGTTGTTAGAGAGGGGTAGAATAATCAATCCGAGGAGGCTGTGTAGCATGAAGATCGTCAAAGAGTCAATCATTGGGACGGGAATCATGCGAATAGTCAAGAAAGTAGACAGTAGAGGAGAAGAGATATAATAAAAGAAAGAGTTACGGTACCTAGTATAACACAGAAGAATCAGGAAAAGTTGCTATAAAGTTGGGACCTAAAAAGGGTTCATTTATTAGGCACCAAAAAAAATCAGTGGATCAAAATTCTCGTTTATTGTAAAAAAAAAAGGCCACATGTCGCAGAGCATCGACGAACGCTTAACATTAGAGGTCACTACGTTATCTACCAAGTTGGTGACAGCAGTTGCCAAGCTGCTGGAGCTTGAGGAACAAGTTCTTCACCTTCATCGGGAGGTTGCAGCAGCCAAGGCCACGACATCCCGTCTTAAGCAATATCAAGATTGGTATAAAACCATGTTACCAAAATATTCTAGACTTCAAGATGAACTACGTAAGACACGAGAATCCAAAAGAATTGCTGAAGCGCAGAATGCCACGTTGCAGGCAGAAGTGGAAGATTTGACAGCGTCGCTTTTCAGTGAAGCTAACTTAATGGTTAGCAATGCTTCACGTGAGACGAATAATTTTAAAGTGAAGAACGGGAAGCTTTACGAAGAGATTGAAGAAAAGCAAACTATCATTGATGATTTACAAGAGCAATTACATCATTTGAAGGATTTATTTGCCAAGATGGATCAAGAAACACCAAGGACAGAACATAATCATGACATTGTTGATTCTATTTCAATTGACCACCGCCCATTTTCAAAACTTAACTCGTACATATTTTCACCAAGTGTGTCAGCTGTACGTCTTGATTTGAATAATTATAATCAAGATTTCAAAGCATTTATTTATACAATTATTAAGCCAGATTTTCAATTTGATTTGAATAACCTTAAGAATCTTAAATATTTCAAAAAGGTTTGGACTGAGGAACTTGAGAGTGCTATTTCACTGATACCAGCCCTTCCTAATAACTCACTTATTAATCGATGGCAGAAGGGAAAGAATTTCTGGGGATGTGTTGTTGAAGGTCGTGTGATGATTGAACCAGTGAAAGGAATCAATGAAATATTTAAGTCATCACATAGATCCAGTGTAATTGGAGGAGTATTTTCTCCAGGAGGAAACGGAGTGGCCCCTGTTGCTATTAAGGATCCATGCAGTTTCTGTGGTGAATCAAGAGATGATGTATTAGAACATCACCGTCTTTATTACTTTAAATTGTTACTGAATGCAGCCGGCGAAGATGAAGAAATCGCTTCATACCCATTATGTAACTATTGTTTGATCAAAATGAGAAACATTTGTGATTACTTTGCCAAATTACGTCTGATCAGTTCCAACGTTTACAAATTAAAACCAGACTCTGCATTCGATGAATTTGCTTATGCAACTAATTTCACTCAATTCAAGCGTAATTCGTCTCAATTTACAAACACAAATAACATCTTGAACCTGACTAATATTTATTCAAACCAAGGAACTTCTTCTTCTGCTGCTTCTGTGGTCAGTGATGGTGAATCAAGTATGATGAATAGCAACTTTAACATAATCAAACTTGATCAAGTCGAAGAAACTAAACTAATCAAGATTTACATCACCTTATCTCTCATCAGAAGTAAGATATTTTGGAGTAAAATCGGCTTTTGGGATACTACTGATAATACAACTGAAATCAATCTTGATGATATGAATTTTGATTCCTTTACAGGCATGTTAGGATCTTCACTGTTACGCAGCACTCCTGCAGGTACTCCATTGGTTTCTCTGACTGCCACAATCCCTGGTTTGGAGACTCCAAAGAAAGTATCTTCGGGAAGTGCTACCGGAACTCCAAGAGAAAGAAAGAAACTGAAGGTGGCCGAATTAATTAGCAGAGTCGAAAGCCAATCTTTGGATGATGACGAAGATATTTCTAGTATCCGTCTGAGTAAATCAAGAGACAGATAATATATAGATGCGAAATGATATTTACAAAAACCCTTGATCGCTGGCTGCAAACAATTGCCAATTGTACTATTTATTCTTATTATGGTTAATTAATTTCTCGCAACACACATAATAAAGGGGTATTTCATAATATTTACCAATATCTCCGCTTTGTACACGAGCAAAACTCCTCACACAATAAATAAACGAAAAAGATGACAACAATAATACATCGGCTTTCTGCATGATCTCTTGTTATAACATTTGGCTGTGTATCCCACCTTTTTGACCAGATCAAAGAAAAACAAAAAAGAGGGGGCGCCCGTAGCTTGACTATTTCAGCATTCCGAACATATATATCTGAACTATAAACAAATCATTAAAAGTACATTTATAGTGACCGTAGAACACCCTAGTCATCCAAAGGGAATTGTAGAATCACGTAAATTATTAAATCATTGAATCGGCCAATTCTGATTGTTTGATTATGACATGTGTTTCTTATTTTTTTTCTTTGGAAAAACTTTCTTTCATGGTAAACCATGAGACGTAACAAACCTGATGGATATGCCAATGCGAATGGCCGACACGAAGACGATACATCTCGATATCATCAAAGCACACCAAGTGTGTCTACTACCAATACCCTGGACAAAGCATCAAACAGAATGTCTTCTGGATCTATTTTTAGTTTACGCAAGAGTCGTAGCGGATATCAGTTACAAGATAATAGCGATACATCACTGATCGAACTGGGTCATCTGACGAATCTGGGCGCTCAAACGATTCTGCCCCCAACTCTGGCAGGTGGAAGCCGGCGGCTTGCTCCAGTCAAAAGAACTAACATCGTACCGACCCAACAAATCACTAATTCAACACATTCTCGTCATGCCCTGACCTATAGTATTCAAGTCAATGAGGAGTCTTCATCAAAGTCAAAGAGAAAAGCGCCAACCGGCTCTATCTCCGCTCCAATCTCTCATTCGGACGTGTCAATTTCCCTGATTCTGCCTTCAATTGGTGGATTCGTGCTAGAAAAACCTTCCCTGGTTTTTGAGATTGATCGTATGTTCCGAATACTCATGGAGAAAAGAGACTTTAGATCTCTCCCTCCACAGGCTAAACAAGAAATGTCCCATTATAACCCGGACAAAAAGTGGATGTTGATTTACCAAGATGCATTGACCGAACATAAAAGAGGAAATTCTGATCGTTTGAGCAAAAGCGAAAATACAAAGACACCAGAGTTTTATACGAAAAAGTTACTCTCGAAAGCTATTACTGCTTTAGAATTGAAAAACCTATGGGTTTCTCTTCGGACTGAACCAATCGACTGGGTTCGTAATTTTATCTACGATTTCCAAGGTGATACCCTTCTTTCTGCTTATCTTCTTAAGATTCAAGAACAAATTGGTCAAGTAGAAACAAACGATATTAATGATGATATTTTTGACAAAGAATTTAACACATTAAAGGCTTTGAAGTGCATGATGAATCAGAAACTCGGAGCTGAAAGAGTCAAGACTGATGCTAACTTATACATTAGCTCGGTTGCTGGCTCTCTCTTGAGTCCAAGAATTATGACAAGAAAAATTGCCCAAGAAACTTTGACTTTCATGATTGCATACTACAGCCAACTGGATGGCCAATCCCAATCCAAATACCATAAAGTTTTACGTGCATTGGATCAAATTCCTCAAAAACCTCATTTTGAATTCGAAAATGATCTGCGTTCACTGACTCGTAAAAAGTTGGTTCGTAAGCCTCCCGTACCAGAAAATTATAAGAGATTCGAGCTTTGGTTACGTTTGGTTGAAAAAACTGTCGACGGTAAAGGTAAGAACATCAATTCGCTTGTAGGAGCTAGTGATGAACTTAAATATGCACATGCTGGATCTTCACTGAATGCAGTCGAAAATCATCTTTTGGAATACTGTTTTGGTACAATGTTATTGATCAATACAATTGTTCAATATGGCCTTGACTATCGTGTTCGTATACACTTGCGTGCTCAATTCATGGCTGCTGGTTTAGATAGACTTCTTAACCGTTTCTATGAATTAGGTTACGAAAGTTTAAACCTACAATGTGCTAAATATATCCAAATGACTGAAAATGATGAAATGGAATTGAAACTGCGCGAAGAAGTTGACGGCAATCTCGACTTTAATAATCCGGTCGAATTGGTCCTGGCTATTTGGGGTCATGTCAAACACACTGAAGCTCAAGGTCACTTTATTAGTGCTATTCAGCATTTGTATTTGAATCAGAGTGACAAGAAGGAAAACCTGGAAGAATTAACTCGTAGTTTACGTCTTTTAGATGGGTTGATTCAAAATGTTCTGATGGTTCACACAACTACTGATGACAACGCAGTGGGTATCGCAATTAATAGGTTGTTTCTGTCTTTGAGTACTGATGATATGTACCGTAAAGCTCTCGAAGAATCTCGTCAATTCAAAAAGATCGCAGAAGAAGCAACTGCTGAAAGAGATGAAATGTCTAGACAACTTTCTTTGGGTGCTGAAGAAATGATCACAAGTTTATCTAACGAAGTTCGTGAACAGGAAAACGTCTTACTTCGTACTAGACGTTTGAACGATGAACTTACCCAAGAACTCGAAGCTCTTAAGCGTAAACATTTGACTGAAAAGCAGGAACAAGAGTTGGAAATGCGTGAATTGTTGGTTATGATTAATACCGCACAATTTGACCGTAAAGACAAGAAAATTCAAGTCCATACTACTAATGAGAAATTAATCAAGAAGTTACAGAAGCAAATTCATAGACGCAAGGCAGAATATAAATTGGATAATCGCCAGTTTGGCACCCAGGTGGAGCCTTCCTCGCGTCTTCGTGCTTTACGTGACCAGATGGGTGATATCGAAAATATGGCTAGAGAATTGGAAATGACTGAATTTGAAACTTACGTCAATCCAACAAAGGATCTGGAAGATGAAAATGATTTAATTACTCCTGAACCTGAACCAATACCACCTCAACCTGAATCTGAATCTGAATCTGAAGATGAACCTGAACCTGTTCCTGAACCCGAACCTGAAAAGCCAAAAGGTCCTCCTAGAAAGGTTCGTACTGATGATCTTCAAAAGTTGGATTCTCTCCGTAAGAAACTTTCTTCTCTTCAGAGTGAATCTAATGATATTATGAAGTTTAACAACAGTGCTGTCTACAACAAACAAAAGTGGTTGGCAATGGAAAGACTTCGTGAATTGGAGAATAATTTCAAAGACTTTAATATTGATTTCTCTGTCCAAGAAGAAGATCAAAATCAAAGCCGTTATTCTATGGATGCTGAATATGTCGATCCTACTATTAAAGCTAAAATTCAAGAAGAATTAGCTGAGGTTGAAAAGTTAAAGGCTGAATTGAAGCAAAAGCTTGCTGAAGCAGATATCAAGAATAAGAAATTAGAACAGGAAGAGAAGATGAAGAAACGTCAATCCATGATCTTTGATAAGATTGAAGCTAAATATGCTCAAGGTCAAGTTGACAATAATAAATCTTCAGCTCCTCTCAGACTGCCAGATTATAAGTTAAATAGAACTAAAACTATTGCTGGTGTTGGTACACAATTAATGCAAGAGTTGAGTTCAAAGGTAAAGAAGACTGCAGCAATCAACGAAACTTCTTTCACTGAAGAAAACGAGGAAGATGACGAGGTTGTTGGAAAACTGGTATTTCCACCTGCTAAAGAAAAAGTCGTCCCATTGTCCGTTGATCTGCCTCCTAAGATAAAAGATGATACGTCTGCACTTGGAGAGAGTGCACCTGTTGTTTCTAAAGAGGTTATTACTTCTCCAAAGGAAGATGAATCTATTGTATCATCACCTACATCATCACCTGCATCTGCATCTGCACCACCACCACCACCACCACCACCACCACCACCACCACCTCCTCCTCCTCCTCCACCTCCACCACCAATGCCATCCATGTTGAGCGGAGGTGGACCACCACCTCCACCACCTCCTCCACCACCGCCATTCCCAATGATGTCTACTCGTAAAACTACAACTCCAGCTAGATCGGTATCTCCATTTGACAACACTCCTCGTCCAAAGAAGAAGATGAAGCAATTGCATTGGGAGAAATTCGAACAATCTGCTTCAAACTCTTTCTGGGGTGGATCAGCTACAGAAGAATTCACTCAGAATTTTAGAGCTAAGGGTATCTTTGATGAAATTGAAAGTATATTTGCAGCCAAGGAAATCAAAAAATTGGCAACTAAGAAGAAAGAAGATATTGACAAGGTTTCATTCTTATCTAGAGAAATCGCACAACAATTCAGTATTAATTTGCATGCATTCAACTCTCTTAGCGATGAGGAGTTGGTTGCCGCTGTTTTGAGATGTGACAAGGATGTTATTAAGAATGTTTCTGTTCTTGAATTCTTTGGAAAGGATGAAATTGTTGAAATTTCTAATTCTGTGGCAAGAAACTTTGAACCATACTCTACGTCATACAAAGACGAGTCAAGAGGAAAACCAGAAAAGGACCCTGCCGAGTTACAGAGACCTGATCGTATTTACTTGGAGTTGATTTATAACTTGCAACATTACTGGAAGTCGCGTATTCGTGCGTTGAACATGCTCTGCCACTACGAAAAAGATTACGAAGATCTTGTAAACAAATTACGCTCTATTGATGAAGCAGTTGAAGGAATCAAAACCTCCAACCACTTGAAGAGTGTATTTGGAATTATCTTGACTGTTGGTAACTATATGAACGATACCACCAAACAAGCCCAAGGTTTTAAACTTTCTTCTTTGGCACGTTTGCTGTTTATGAAGGATGATAAGAACAGTATGACATTTTTGCATTATGTCGAAAAGGTTGTTAGACAACAATACCCAGAAGTTCTTGGTTTCTTAGATGAATTAAGCAAATGTCTTGATATTGCAAAGTATTCTATTGAAACGATTGCTGCTGATTGTAAAGATTACGGCCAATCTATCAAGAATGTACAAAGTTCAATTGACATTGGAAATTTGAGTGATTTATCGACTTTCCATCCAAATGATCGTGTTATGAAGGTCGTCTTACCAGTATTGCCAAAGGCTAAAAGAAAGAGCGAATTATTGAATGATCAAGCAAAATACACTTTTAAGGAGTTTGATTCGCTCATGAGATACTTTGGAGAAGACCCAAGCGATTCATTTGTTCGTAACTCATTTATCAGTAAGTTTGCTGATTTTATGAAGGATTTCAAACGTGCTCAAACTGAAAACTTGAAGCGTGAAGAAGAAATTCGTATTTATGAACAAAGAAAGAAGTTGCTTGAAACACCAAAGAGACCAGTGAAAGACGATGCAAGTCCTGAAGAAGAAGCTGAAACAGATGTTATGGATCTGCTTTTAGAGAAATTGAAGGCTGCTGGACCACCACGCGGTGAACCAGTCAGTGCAAGAAAGAGGGCTTTAATGAAGAAACAAATGATGGAAAGAAAGCCATCGATTACAATGAGTCCTTTGGATTCTACAGATGAATTGCAATCACCTATTGAAAGTACATTCTCACAAGTTGACCTGCCAAATACGCTGATTGTAGATGAGGATGACTTAGAAGATGATGCAGTTGGATCAAGAGCCAGACACTTGTTACAAGAGTTGAGAGGAACAGGAGATAATGCTGGAGGAAATAAATTGCTGGCTGCCCAAAAGTTTAGACAGGAAAGGTTGCGCAAGAAGGCTTCTAATGTGGAGCTCACAGAAACAGAAACCCCAGACTCACCAAAGTCAGAGGAACTGTAGTATTGCATTTATATAGATGTATGAATAATATTTAAATAAAATTAATTGTATTAAACTGATATGTTTTGTTCAACAATAGTAGAAAGTTCATCTAAATCATAATCAATAACAACACCCTTGTTCTTCTTATAATTAAAGTTTGGCTTATTTAGACTGAAAAGCCCAACACCATTTAATTTTCCGGAAAATGGTCTTGCTATCATATCAATATGATCTTGTATCAGGGAAGTAAACGAAGAGTCCCAATTGAGCTTATTTTTAAGTGCAACCAACTCATTATCGTTCGAGTTTCCAGATCTAAAAGTCACCATTTCACCATTAACTCCGACACATAGAATCACCACTTGAGTATCTTCTGCATTCCAACAACTGTTCAAAGAAGTTCTGTAAACACGGGGAATAATCGACATTTGGTATGCAACCCTCGATCCCCCAGTATAATCTGAATTCAAAATGGCAATACACGAATGAAGCTTATCTCCAGCAACATATTTACTTTTAAAGGCAGCCTGATTAACAAAACTGTTAGGAAAAGGATCACTTGCAACAAGTTTTATTGCTGAATTTTCGTACTCGAATTGAAAAACAGAATCCTTCTTGGTAGTGACTAGGAGCTTGTTCTCTTCTAATGACAAATGAGTAACTTCACTCACCAATTTGTAAAGAACCTGAACAGGTTTTAAACGTTTTTGCTCATTATCATAATTCGTAGAATATATGCAAGAACCCGACGTGAATATGATTTGAGAGTCTATCTGAGTAATGTTAGTAATTGGTTGAGAGTGCTGGAAAGAAGTGAGTTCGATCAATTTTAAATCATCCTTTGTTCTAACAACATCCAATACTTTAAAGGAACCTAGAGTATCATTAGCCTCTTCTAAAGAACATCCAACAAGTAATTTTTTTGAGATTCTGTCATCTCTCTTTATGGACCATATACAAGAGGCCAAGGGACACTCTGATTTAGAAAAGATCATATCACTTTTCTTTTGTATTTCCATATGATTAATTAGCTTGAGCAGTTTTCTATCAACGAATCGGATACGGTTTCTCTGATTCTTTGTCTTACAAAGAATGCAAAAGATCCCTTGGTGGGCAATGTAAAGGAGTTTTTTAGCATATTCAACTGTAAGTTGTTTTATGATGGGCTCTTTAAAAGTTGAAACCTGCGATAAGATTAAACCATCATCTCTTGCGAATGCAATTTTATCTCTAACAGAAGCCATTGAGTTTACAACTCTTTCGTAGACTTCATCGAAATAAACACGCATTGGGTAATCACTTGAATAAAGATTCAACAACCACACGCTTTTACTAACAATAAATATCAACGAGGGATCCTCAGTGACAAAGATATTGATGGGAAGCAGAGATAATTGCAAAAATCTCAACAATATGCCATTGCTATCCAATTGAATATAATAACCATCTTTTGTTCCTATGTATACATGCAGATTAAGTTGAATAACATCGTGCACTATAAGACCAATGACATCTTTGGAGTAGGGATTTAATTCGTTAATGTTAATCTTCGAAATAAGTCCTAACTGAAAAGTTAAAGTTTGTAAATTACCATCATAATCACCAACGACAATGGAGGACTCAAATAATTTACAAATGGAAGGTTCCAAATCAAAAGTCGTAGACTGTTGTAAAGTCAAAACCCCCGATTGTTTAAAGTCGGATGTTTCATCATTAAACTCCTGGTTTATAGTGAATAATTCTAAAGTTTTGAGGGCGTCAGTTTCCGTGATGACAACCAACAAGTCATTTCTTCTATCCACGCATATTATTGGGTTTTCCAGGATGTATTCGATCTGAATGTCATTTAGATTAGTGAGAATCATTCCAGACCGGGTGACTTGGAAAAGTAAGCCATTGATCGAGGAAGCATGAAGAGTGGCTTCTTGGGAGAAGAACAGATCACTTTCTATCTGAACAAAGGGATCTTGTGTGGGCTGATACTCGACTATCAAAGTTTCGTATGCCATCAGACAAATAAGATACTCTTTTTGACCTAGGAGCACTTTTGATACGGATTCCGTTTTTCGGAGCTTTTCATAAGAGTTACTCTTTCTTTGTGCTGAGTAGCCATGCTTGAAATTGACTAGTTTTGTCTTTCTGTCAGTACCAGATATGCCCCAAATTTCTTCATTAGATTGATTGAAAGAGTTCTTGGATTCCAATGCAGGGATGACTGAAATTTGAGATAGCGGGGACCACTTTTTGTAGTCCTTAATTAGTTTTGCAGGAGAATAGTCTATACGGGAGTGGTCATTAACCAATCTATGTTCATCGGCGAACAAAGCAGGAATGAGAAACTCTCGATTATGACCTGTCTCACTCCCATAGATAAAGTTGTACTGATTATCATGAGTTTGGTGTAGTTTAAAAACCGAAATCGAGTCAGGAACACGTAGTATAGGAACTATCGTGTACGAACTTGATGAAATGCTCACCAGATACACCAAACCCGAGTCAGTTGAGATTAAGACCTCGTCATAACCAACAATCAGAACCGGTGGTTTGTAGTACGAAGTTGGAAAGGAATTCCACGGGACGGGGATCTCTCTGAACCCATAATTAGCAGAGATAATATCATGAGTAGATATCACTACCAACTTTTCCGGACACACAAACAAAAACAGCAAGTTACTAGACAACGGAATTATAAAGACAGGAACCTCAAACGAGTTATCCAACGGCAAAGATGTTTTTTGAAAGGATTGACTCAAACTCTCACTAGTAGACCACGAATACAAGTGAAGAACCAAGCGTCGGAGCTCAGTGAAAGCCAAGGTCAAAAACATAATATGGTCACCAGATGCAGCAGATGATTCTGCAAAACATGAGTGGAGAATGAGTTTGTCGACGCTGACATTGAAATGCTTTTTGAACAGTATCCCATAGTTAGTAAACTGTGTATGGTAAATTCTGAATCCGCCACTAGCAGATGTGGAAACAACGCACAATCCTGAGCTGTGTGAATGGAGAGACTTTCCTGAGCTCTCCAACGACGGCACGTCCATCTGACTTGAAGTATCGTACCACTGTACTATAAACGGTTTATAGACCATAGTTCTTGAAGGTGTAACCTTCCCATGGAGATGGTAGTCTGTGTCTTTGTAAGATCTTGGAACCCACCACACTCGAATAAGTAGTAAGTAGCCCGACTTTAGCGAGATCATGAGCGAATCTTCTCCGGCACTGTCTTCCAGACTCTTCACCCCTTTGATCTGTGTGGCACTCCGGATTGAACTCCCCACAGGGAACTCCACTCCATTTACAAGCAATGACTTCTCCTTGACTATCACCTGGATCGTACTCAATTTAGGTGAATCCTTCGTTTCTTCCACCTCAATTGGTTGGTGGTCTGTAATTTCAAGAAAAGTTTCATCGTCTATTTCACTGAATGCTTCTTGCAGTTGCGAATCCTGTTCTTTGGGAATAAGGACTTCATAATTCTCATCTGTGCCTTTTAATCCTTGGAATGGTTTATTAGTTTGGACCGTAAAGTCAAATATATTAAGGAAATTCGGAGGGTAGAACAAGGTTTGTTTAATATATGTATCGTCCTCTAGAGTCTGAGGAATATTGTCTGATATATCTGAGAGGAATTCCTTAAGGGTCGAATCAATCTCCATATCTACTTTTTAAAAAATGTTAACCTGTAAATACCAACCTGTAAAGTGATTGTTGCAAATTTAATTACAAGAACTATTGGCTGGGTAAATTTGTACAACTATGTATATAGTGGAGTAGGTATAGTGAATTTTAAGAATTAATTTGTATATAATTGTGATAGGTGAAATATTTGATTATATTCATCAATTTTAGTTATTGTTTATCCATCAGGTTATCATAGTGACAACCCTTATTATATTCTTATTATACTCGTATTATACTCGTATTATACTCTCATTACATTCTCATTATACGCCCATTACACTATCATTATAATAGTATTACAACTCTACCCCTAATCATACTCTATGTATAATATCTAAACTTGACCATTCTCAAAAAAATTAAGAACAAATGTCACACAGTCGAGAATTCAATGAACCAATTGACTTGATTGATCAAGATGATGTCCAGGCAGACGAAGCAGTAGAACAAAATGACTTTCTCGACGAGAGTGTACCACTACAAAGAAGTCAACAACCACAACCAACTCCAAGCACATCGAACATATTCCATGTTAATTTCTACAAACAATACTTTGATTTAGACACAGAGGTGTTTATCGAAAGGCTACAAAAAGCATTGAACCCATTTCTGAGTTCGTTTGGGGTGGACGGCGACGAAGTGGCCGAGTTCTACGGGTTTATCTGGATCACGGCCACACTTATCTTCCTCATGTTTGTTAGCTCGACCGGATCAAACATCTTGGCTGAGTGGTTGCACCCAGGCGAGGACAAGGACTCCACATACACTTACCAGTTTGACTTGCTCACCATGTCTGTGGGGTTGTTCTACGGCTACAACGTAATTGTGCCAACGTTGTTGTACGTTGTTACTAGCTACGTCTTTAAGTTCCCCAACCGGTTGCTGCTCACAAAGATTATTTCAATCTACGGATACACCAACGTGTTGTGGGTTCCAATCACCGTGGTTAACTTTTTGATTGTTCTCTTGATTAGTAGTAAGAAACATTACTTCGTATTGAATACGTTGGAGTGGCTTACGGTGTTGCTCAGTGGTGCAATTACTGGGTTAAGCAACTTGTCGAAGCTCTACCCTGCCATCAAGAGCAATACCATTTTGATCAGTGATGGCAATGCAGTTGCATCTAAATCAAAAATCTATTTGATCATCGGAGGTTTAGCTTTAGCCCATGGCATATTCACTGTGATAGTTAAGTTTAGTTTTTTTGGAATAAAGGTTTAGAATAAAGAATTTACTATATCTTCGTAGGTACCCACTTGGCTAAAGCCCTAATTGAAAAGTTCGTGTCTAGCTCAAACTTAAAAAAAAAACTATAAAAGGAGATGGAGAGGAAAAAAAAATTTAAAACCAACAAACATTCACATTCGAATATATTCAAGACAGCATTATTGTGTTGCGGTGATTATTTGCATTTTTACCAATTGTTCCGACTGAATGCCCCATGTCGACAAATGCATTTTCGTTAAGTTTCAGCCTTGTATGAGCACTACAATGCTGTTGTTTTGCATATATATGAATGTGAGTGTTTTACTAAGATTTGTATGTTAACATTCTGGCATTATGAGGATACATTTCGACCGGGCGGACATAACCACTTTGTTCATCCCTTCTTGTACAATTAGGAAGGAGGCGTGGCTGCTGTGTACAATTTTTGTGGTCACTGGTGAACAATAGTTGATGATAGGTCTCTAGCTGATTGCCTTTTGAACAAGTGCTAACAACTTTAGAATTTATATATTTTGATATCTAGAGATTCTATGATGATTCCTTTTATATTCACACTGTACGAGGAATTTCTGTTCCACTGACTACAAACAAAAATACTGATTTAATGACTCTGACGAATCTAGGTAGTAATATATTATTATTTGAAGTGATGTAGAAATGTTGTAGAGAGTTATTTTGATATTGAATGAGCAATGATTGTTAGAGATCGATTCCTTAGAGATATATAAAGATCTTTTGAGATACATAGAGATATCGATATTTATATCCTGATAAACAATACATTCTATAATCTTGACCACTCTAACCTCAATTAGTTTGTAATCTCTTTTGTACACTTGTAGTCTCATTACCATTTGAGTCTCAGTCAATTCGAGTCTCATTCGATTTTTGTTTTTCAGAATTTTTTTCATCTCAAAAACTAATGATATAATGATACGGATACCAATACGACATCTTTGCACCAAATGGAGACCATTGGTTTGTAAAGTAACTCTTCAGCATACACGAAAGTTTGAACGGTCATTCAATACATTAATTGATACATCCAAAATTCTCGATGGATCATATTCACAGATTCAAAGGTTAATTAGCACTGAATCGTTAAGAGTACGATATCTTGATATACTTAATAACATACACCATAAAACCTTGACAAATGAAGAGGCATATACCATCTACTCAAATCTAGAACATCTCATTGACGTTGCCTCCGCATTTCCTCAACAATCAACCATAGACCTAATTTTTAATACTTGGACCATCATCTTCGCAAAGGAAAGACAAGGAAGTGTTTTAGACTTACAGAACAAGGTCTTTTTATTGAAAGATAAGCTTATTCATATTACCATTAACTCGAAAAATCACAACTTGTACATAAATCATATCGAGCCAGTTAATCAAAAGCTAAATGTTAAGGAACTTTCATGGGCCGACGAGCTAGCAATCACATTCTGTCTTAGATACGAAGGCCAGAACTTGGTTGTAAATCATGCAACAATGTCAAATTACTTGAAGAACAACAGTATTACAATGGATAAAAAAAGAAAGCTACTAGCATGCCTCATCAACTCGTCTTTAAACTCTTCTTTGGACGATCGGTTTATCTTTTTCAGATGGTTTATAAAGTATACACTGATTATTGGAGACGGCCACATGTTGTTTCTCAAAGAAGAGTACAATATATACTCAAGGGTTATTCGTTTGATGGCCTACACAGATAGTTCTTTCTTGGATCACACAGAAAAACTAGCAGATGTTTTCGACAACATAGATCAACAGAATAATTTCATAACCCTGGCCATGAACTTCCTAGTCAAGGTATCTCCCAATAACACCTTGAATTTTTGGAAGTTTAAACTCGATTGGTGTGAGAAAAATTCGCTAAAACCAAACGATGTTCTTCATTACAGGGATTTAACCAATGCAATGCAAGCCTTGTGTATTTTAAAATTGCACTCGGATGCTCTCGACTTGTATTCTAATCATGCTGATCTTCACAATGAAGATCACATCGAAGTATTATTACGCATTAGTGAAGATACCAAAAACTGGAGTTTACTCCAATCTCAATTCGAGGAGATGTACGGTAAGGGAAATTTGCCCTATATTCAGCATTATGTGGTGGTAATGAGAGCATTATCCAAAGGCGGATTCCGGGAATTGGTTGAAAAACTATATGAACAACTTTTAAACAGAAGATTAGAACCAAATGCGCATATTTATGGAGCCTTAATCACTTCATGTCTTCAAAATGATGATATTGACAGTGCCAGAAAGATTTTAAGCACGTATCCATTGGAAGAAAAAGCTGATTTCCTTTACTCTTTGTGCTTTGATTATTATATGAAATCCGCCAACATGAACACAGTTATGGAGTTTCTCGAAGAAGTTATGCTTCAACCCAGCCCACAATCCCTTTTGAATGACGTCACTCTCAGTAAACTAGTTGGGTTTGCATCCAAGAACTTTAGTCTTGATGATATCGAACGCATCAAATCTATTGCCATACAGTTGAGGTTAGATTCAAGCACCTTCTATAGCGGTCTTGCTATTGCATACACCAAACTCGACCAGTTTGAAAAGTCCAACGACATGATCATTCAAGCTCATACGAACTCAGATGTTCCATTCACAAACTCAAACGTCTACGCTTCCCAATTGTACAACTTAAGACATTGGCTGGCAAGTCTCCTGAGATCACCAGAAAAGGCATCAATAAAACTTAAACAAGCATTTATTGCTGATCTGGTTGAAAGAATTAGTATTTTTGGTAACCCCAGATTATATGCGGAAGTGATTCAATTTCACTTGAAAAAGAAAAATAGTGAGGCTGCTTCTAAACTCTTGTTACTTGCCAAGCAGAAAGGGTGTCTTTCTGAAATCCATTTTGCTCCAATTCTCAATTATCTTATCATGGAAAACAAACATAGCAGTTTTACTGAGGTGTTAAGATTGTACAGACAAATGGCTGGAGAAAGAATAAATATAACTGCACGATCGTATGTTCCATTAATGAGAGCACTTATTTATTTGGATGGCGAGAGAAATAGTGCCAATGCGTACAAATTGTTGAAGTCAGTTTTGGAAATGCATGGGTTGTCTGTGGACAACACTGCAAAAGACGAAATCCCATCCAACGAATTATATACCGCCAGCTCCGACTTGTGTTTGCTTGTTGTTTCGTATGTCAACTCCAACTTGGGAACCCAAAACCATGAGTTATTGGTTCTGTTTTTCAACCAGATGAAAAACCGTCTTGGTTCAAAGTTGCCGTTTTACTTCAAGTTCATTATTTACAAAGAAATGTCCAAGATCTATCATGAAAACAATAACAAAGAGTTGGCAGTAAAGTTGATTGACACTGGTTTGACTGAGCTTGGAAGGATTTCCAAACTGTATAAAGAAACGTACCCATATGAACATATGATAATTCCTGAAGGCCTCAACAAACTTTACAGGCAATTGGTGGATGTTAAACTACAACTTGATCCTGACTATCAAGATCTTCTTAAACAATGTGATATGATAGAACTTTCGGGAAATCAATTTAACATCATTTTCAATAAACTCTTGAGTGAAAACGTGGATGCCTTGACGTTACATTTGATTCTCCAAAGTTGTGAAGACCATCTAGTTGCAGGTAACTGGGTGGAAGTGAGGATTATGCGTATTTTACAACAACTTTATAAATTGGTGAGACAACATATTCCCATGACAGTTCAATACAAGCCGTTGGATAAATACTATAATGTGACCAGTGAAGATACAACAGCCACATGGCATCAAATGAGGCAATACTTTGATAGTGTCAAGAATGTTATTGACGCGGAAAACTGGACCATTGATGGTATTCTTCGGAACATCCCTACCTTCTTCAACCCAGAGAGAAAAATCAAATCGAGACAAAAGATCAACGCTTTCAACAGCCATAGATTATGGAGCGCAATCAATGCATATGCTGGTGAAGATAAATTAAAAGCTTTCAAGTTAATGGATCAATATCCACAAACCATCGAGTACTTAATGTACAATCATACAGCCCGGGTGAGATTGGGCTTTTTTAGAGCTAGCATCAATCGGAAAATACAGCCCGATGAAAGAGAAAGATTTCAAGAAAGAAAATCTAGAACGATAAAGGCTTTAAAATATATAGATTAAATTGCATCTTGTATATATACTACTTTGATTTCTTCTTAGCCTTAGTTTCAGCAAACTTGAAATTACCGGTGGATGTAGTTTCGCCGAAGGTCAAAGGCCCGATGTGTGGTTGGATGTTCCATTCCAATTTCACAACTGCTTCTCTTTGTCTGAAAGATGGTTCCACATCCCACACCAGGTACTTTGCCTTTTGGTTCTTTAATGATAAAACAGCATCTTCCTTTGAAGTAATGATCTTATCCCAGTAAGTCACCTTGTTAGAGGAACCTTCACTCTTTCCTGGGTATTCAGCAGTAAGATACACAAACACTTGCTTGGTGTTCCAATTGAATAAAGAAGTCAAATCAGCATCCAAGTCAAACTGAATCTTACTGTTTTCCTTTGCTTTACGGTTCACAGATCCGTATTGGAATGAGAATTTGTCCGACGATGTTGAACGTATGTTTCCAATACTAGTTGTATTGATGCCCCACACATCGTTGGAGTATAACTGGAAAAGACTGATGACAATAACAATCACCAGAATTGTAATCAGTGAACTTAAGAACAAGTTCCCAATGCTTTGTGCACGAGTTACGAGGTTGAACATTATTTGGTTTCCACGTATGTTTTTTGGTTTTATGCGAAACGACATTCTCTGTGATTTTGCACCCGCGACACGCAATTCTACAATTTCAGTGTGGTGCTTACTCGTAGCTTAAGTATAAGGTGTATTGTGAATGGGCCATACCTTATCTTGTCCCCAAGAATTTGGAAATTTTTCCAAGATTATTTAAAGTTTTAAGAAAAGTTTTAAAAATAATAAGAAACTTTTACTTTCTAATGCATTACTGTAAATACTCCTTATAAAGCTTTTCTTGTTGCTGCTGTTGTTTAGTTAATTTCTTTCTCATACTCTTGGAGACTTCTTCTCCGTTGATGTCTTTAGTAGGTAAACCAGATTCATCCCATTCCGAGTAGAGTGTAGCATCCTTGAACATATCAAGAGGATTCACCTTTGCCTTTTCCAATCTCTCTTGTTCCTTCTTAGCATTAGCAACTTGTTGAGCCAACTTCTTTTGTTCCTTTTCAGCAGCAACACGTTCCTTGTCTTCCTGTTGCTTTAATAAAACTTGAATTTCTTGTTCATTCAAGAATTTGACCAAAGCCGAGCCATTTGGCCTGTCGTCAAGAGACACACCCAATGGAACCAACTCGGCTCTGATGGCATCGGAAGCCTTTAAGAATTCCGAAATATCGGACTTGCCAATAGCAAGACTACGGACAGTATCTCTGAATTGCGAGAAGGCCTTAACAAATGGAAGGGCAGCATCTTCTGCAGATGCAGTAGATGAGCCTTCAGTGGAATCCACCCATCCTAACTTGTCTTGTCTAGTTTCCAAACCCAAAATGTTGAAGATCTTTACAATCCAGTTAGTGATTTGCAACAAGACATCGATTCTCAATTCGGTTTTACCAGATGCAGTCAACTGAATGTAGTTGTTGGATTTAGTAACCAATTCCTGAATAGAACGCAATGCCTGCGAAGTGGACAAGTTGTCACAGAATGCAAGATGAACTTCATTTTGAGAAGTTTCTAAGTTAGCATATAATTCCTTTTCAACTTCAGATAACTTCTTGGAAACAACCTCTCCTTCAGCAACCTTATGTTTATGGTCATTGTTTAAAGCTCTGACGTTGGTGAAGAACTTAGATAAAGAACTTTCAAAAGCCTTAACTTCACTAATAAGACTATCCTTGAAATCCAAAGGCTTGTCCCATGAACTCAATGCAAAGACCAAACGCAATTGTCTTGCGGTGTAGTCGTTAAGAGCTTGCTCGATAGTGATAAAGTTCTTGAGAGACTTGGACATTTTTTGACCTTGGATGTGCAAATGGCCATTATGCATAAAGTAGTTAACCCATTGTTTGTTATCAAAGAAGGCTTCCGATTGGGCCAACTCGTTATCGTGGTGAGGGAAACATAAGTCAACACCACCAGAGTGAATATCCATATTAGGACCCGTGATATCCGAAGCCATCACAGAACACTCAATGTGCCAGCCTGGTCTACCTTCACCCCATACCGAAGGCCAAGATGGCTCACCAGGCTTGGAGGCCTTCCAAAGAGCAAAGTCTGCTGGGTTCTTCTTGGTGGCTGCAGTAGACAAGGATCCTTCACCATCTGCAATCAACGACATGTCACCCTTGTTCCAAGGTTGCAACTTTGCGTAATCGTGGTTTGGATCATTTTCAAACTTGGTGGTATCGAAGTATACCGATCCATCGGCAGTAGCATATGCAAACCCGTTGGCAATGATCTTCTCAACAAAGGTAATAATGTCAGGAATGTACTCAGAGACACGAGTGGTAATAGTTGGAGGTAAAACATTCAACTTGGCCATATCTTGGTCAAACTTGTTTTCCCAAAAGTAGGGCAACTTTCTAAAGATGGATGGATCGTTAACTGTAGCACCAAACTCAGAGTCAAGAGAAGGCATTGTAACCTCCTTGATTGATTCCAAGAACACCTTAATGTCTTTACTATCCTTAGAACCAATGGCTCTGTTGGCAGCATTCAAGTACATTGGGAACTTGGGCTTTTCCTTTGCAAAGGCTGTTGGATCAACACCTTTAGCCCAAGTCAGGAATTCTTCTAAATCCTTTCCGGTGAATTCTGGCAAGTTTTTGGAAATATATTCATTCAAGTATTTCTTGGATGCTGAAATCAACTCGTCATTGACCTCTGTGAAGACATTTTCAATCTTGGTTTCAAAAAGATACTCTTGACGAGCAGCAATAATGATCTTGTCATCAATATCGGTAACATTTTGAATGAACTTAATGTTGTATCCAAAGTAATCCTGTAAGATACGTCTACATAAGTCGGAACTCACATAGTTTCTTGCGTGTCCCATATGCGAATGGTCGTAAACAGTTGGCCCACAGGAGTACCAAGTGATATGTCCAGCTTTGTTTGAGGTGAATTCATTCTTGTTACGAGTAAGCGAGTTGTATAATTGAAGCACGGGTCTGCTCTTTGGTGCGGGCTCTAACCACGATGGCTGCTGTACTTTAGACATACTTGAAAAAGATCTATATCGTCTCAACATGAGTCACTTATATTTTTTTGGTCACGGGATCACTGTGGCAGCGAACAACTTTTACAATTGACTGTTACGAATATATATAGCGTGATTTCTACAGCTAAAAATGTTAGTTATCAGACAAAGATTGGTCGCATGGCATGACATCCCGATAATGAGGCCGGCGAGCCCCCAGAATGCCACTCTAGAACGCAAATTATAAGTCATCATTTAGTACTTACTCTTTAAATTGTTGTGATAATTTTGTAAAATGGTACGTTTTTATAGTGCACTTTAGCGGTCACGTTATTCCTTAGGGCTCGTCCCCTTCCATTGATAAGTATCGCACAAAAAATCCAATCTGCAATATCAAGTTTTTCTGATATCCATGATTACATAATAAACATCTCCAAAAATTTTCACAACGAGGTGCTCGGTCTGAGAAAAAAAAATCTTAAAAATTCACAACTTTTCAAGAGGTCACTCATAGAACAAATAACGATGTCCACAGAAACCACCGTCAAAGCTTCTAACTGGAGATACGTCGAATCCGGTCGTGTTGTCTTGCTCGCCAACAATGAGTTAGCCACTATTGTTGAAATCATCGACCAAAAGAGAGTCTTGATTGACGGTCCAAAGATTGCCAGACAAGCCACTCCTTTGGCTAAGGTTACCTTGACCCCAATCGTCTTGGAAAACTTGCCAAGAGGTGCTAAGTCCGTTACTGTTAACAAGAAGTGGGCTGCTGCTGACATCGACGCCAAGTGGGCTGCTACCTCTTGGGCCAAGAAGATTGCCAACAGACAAAGAAGATCTCAATTGACCGACTTTGAAAGATTCCAAGTTGTTGCTCTTAAGAAGCAAAGAACTTTTGCTGCCAAGAAGGCTGTCAAGGCTTAAATGTTGGGTAGGAATGTCGATCTATATAAATGTGTACTCTAGCTTTACATGATATTTTCTCCTTAATGAACGGTTATTGAATGTATTTAGGGTATAGTATGAGTAAAAATATTAATTATTATCTAGTAGATAGTGAATACATTTGGTATTTGTAAATATTTTTAAATTTGTAAACTTGAAAGTGTTCATGTTTGCGAAATGTAAATGGACATAACAAACATATTTTGGCTTTTGCAAAAAACAAACTTTGACTTAACTAGGAACATATCTTTGATTCAATATACTTGATTTCAACATGCTGTAACTTCAACATACTTTAACTTCACCATTTACAATATCATAAGTGATCTTCTATTTTACAATCATTTCTATTTACAATCTATATTCAATTTTTCTTTGACTTTTCATACTCTTCAATCAATTGTCTTTGTAATTGTGGAGCAGTTTGAGCATACTTTAAGAACTCTAAAGAAAACTCACCCTTACCTTGAGTACTTGCTCTTAAACTTGTCAGGAAACCAAACATCAGGTTCAAAGAACATTCAGCAGTAACAGTGAACTCATCCAGCGAATTAACAGTTTCCAGAATCATACCTCCAAGTTTGTTGATTAAACCAACAACAGCACCCTGGAACTCGTTTGGAGCACTAACTTCAACAGACATGATTGGTTCCATAATAACTGGTTGGGCATCCATAAAGGCTTGCTTGAAGGCACCAGCAGTGGCAGCTCTAAATGCCAATTCAGAGGAATCGACGGCGTGGGTAGCACCATCGTTAACGTGCATGTGGACACCAAGAACACGGTGACCAATCAATGGACCCTTCTCCAAACAGTCGTCAAATCCCTTGGAACATGCAAACAAGAACTTTTCTGGAATCTTACCACCAATAATGTGGTGGGAGAATTTGTTTTCGTCAGTCAATGGAGTGAACTCACCCATAACCTTACCAAATTGACCAGCACCACCAGATTGCTTCTTGTGGGTAAAGTCAAAGGTGGTTGGAGAAGTGATGGTTTCACGGTAAGAAACTTGTGGCTTACCAGTAACACATTCAACACCATATTCACGCTTAATTCTTTCAACGTAAATTTCCAAGTGCAATTCACCCATACCGGAAATAATGGTTTCCTTGGATTCGGAATCATACTTGACTCTAAAGGTTGGATCTTCCTTTTGGAATCTGTTCATAGCCTTGGAAAATGCACCGTTATCCTTGGTCTTAGGTGCGATACTAAGGGAAATAACAGCTTCAGGAACAAACATAGAAGACATTGCAATCTCTTGTTCACTCAGTGGGGATCCAAAGGTATCACCAGAAGCACAGTCAATACCAAAAGTGGCACAGATTTCACCAGCGCCAACTTCAGCAACATCTTCCATATCGTTGGAGTGCATTCTCACTAATCTAGAAACCTTAACCTTCTTTCCCGACTTCAAGTGAGTCATGTATTGACCCTTCTTCAACTTACCTTGGTAAACTCTAATATAAGTCAATTGACCGTATGGGCCTTCTTCCAATTTGAAAGCAAGACCAACAAATGGAGCGGCAGACAGTGGAACCAAAGAAACTGGGGTTTCCTCTCCCTTGGAAACTTCCAAACCAGTATTCAAAACTTCATTTGGTTGCGGCAAGTAATCAACAACAGCATCCAAAACAGGTTGCACACCCTTATTTGCCAATGCAGAACCCATCAAGACTGGGGTGAATTTACGACCAATAGTAGCTCTTCTAATAGCTCCCTTGATTTGTTCAACAGTTGGTTCTTCACCTTCCAAATACATATCAGCCATTTCTTCATCAACATCAGCCAAAGTTTCAATAAGCAATGCACGCTTTTCTTCAACCAAGTCTTGTAACTCTTCAGGAATTTCTTCAGTGATTCTTAAAGTTTCACCTTGTCCACCTTCGTTATAAATGGCAACTCTATCGATAATGTTAACTACACCCAACAAGTTTTCTTCAGCTCCAATAGGAACTTGGATGGCTGCAGCTGGAGTCTTCAATTTAGCATTAATTTGTTCAATGGCTCTGAATGGGTTGGCTCCCATTCTGTCCATCTTATTAATGAAAGTAACACGTGGAACGTTGTAACGACGCATTTGACGGTCAACAGTAACAGTTTGGGATTGCACACCAGACACAGCACAAACAACAAGAACGGCACCATCCAAAACTCTCAATGCACGTTCAACTTCAATAGTGAAATCAATGTGACCTGGTGTATCAATCAAGTTAAAGTGATAGTTCTTGTCATCTTTATCCCAAGAACAGTAAGTGGCTGCAGATTGAATAGTAATACCTTTTTCTCTTTCAAGATCCATGTGATCCATCTTGGCTCCAACAGAATCACGTCCTCTGACTTCGTGGATAGCCTTGATTCTACCGGTATAAAACAACACACGTTCAGTGAAAGTGGTCTTACCAGAATCAATATGGGCAGAAACACCAATGTTTCTCATCTTATTAGAGTGGGAAATGTCATTCTCGGATAATGATGAGTTGATTTTGTCAATAATCACCTTTTCCTCTTCGTATGTTTTTGGAATGGATTCAAGAGGTTCAGCATGCACGAAACGTACACTTGGTGCCTTAAAAGCTCTGAAAGGAGCCGCTTTAGCCACCGTTTTCTGACCGATTCTACTGATACGGTGAAACATGATGAAAATTTTCGTGAAAAAAAAAAAAATTTTGGGTGCGAAAATGAGATGGTGTCTCCATATTGAAGATTCACATCTCTCTCTTTCTTTAAACTGTCAAAGAGAATTTCTGAAACATGTAAACATAATTTCTAAAACATGTTGCCAATTCTACTTCAAAATACGATTAGTCTTGCACGCCACAATATAGAAGCCGCTCAAAAATGTTCGAATATTTAAGCAGTCCTTGGCATTTAAAGTGTGGAATCCACGGGTTTGTAGAATGATTCTAATAATCATGATTTAATACCAATCTCCTTTTCCTTCAAGGTGATCGTTTTGCAGCCAATTGAAAAAATAGGTTGAATCATGCAGGAATATAGTATGCAACTGGAACGTAAGGATAGATTTGTGCTTTTTTATTGGCTGCTAAAGCTGTAATAAGTTGAATATGCCGGTTAAAAAATACGATTCCTCTAATATCACCGATAAGAAGAATTAAGATATTCTACACCCCCTAATGTGGATCCCAACGTTATTTCATAATCAATATGCTGTGGTCTATTCCATCTATTGTGGCATGAGCCAATTAGTATATAAGCTTAAGAACTCAACTTTAAAGATTAAAGATGTCACAGGTTAAAAGAGTTGGAAAGGGTTTATGGGCCATTGTTGTTGGTTATGATGAAGACGGAGATAAAATTCGCAGAGAGGTTCAAAATGATAATTACAGTGATAATCAAAACTCTTTAGGTGCTCCCCTTGAAAAAGAAAGTCCATTGGGTTATAACTTGGATTATGTGAGTGCGTTTTATATGTTGCTTCAAGGTGTTATCGGAACTGGTATCTTTTTAACTCCAGCTAGTGTGGTTTCATCAATTGGGTCCATAGGTGCTTCTTATGTTCTTTGGGTCTGTGGCTTTTTGATAGCTTTATTCCAAGTGTTTGTCTATGTTGAATATGTAACTTACTTCTTGAGGCGCTCTGGTGCAGAAGTTGTTTATTTGGAGCAGGCCTTTCCACGTCCAAGATTCTTAATTACAACCGTTTTCGCTGCAGTATCTGTGGTACTTTCTTTCTCCACAAGTTCTGCTGTAGCATTCGGAACATATATATTAAGTGCGGCTGATAAAACAAAACCAACTGCATGGGAGCAGAGAGGAGTGGGTGTTGCGGCATTAGCTTTTTCTTCTCTTATTAATATTGCTAGTTCAAAGTATGCTACAAAGCTTTCAAATGTCTTGGGTTTTATCAAAATTGTTTCTTTACTTTTCGTCATATTTTCCGGTTGGGCCGTTCTTAGTGGTCACACCAGAATAGAAAACTCCCACAACATATTTAAGGATTCTTGGAAAGGGACCACTACTAATGGTAATGATATTTCTAATGCAATCATTAAAGTTTCGTTTTCATATGGTGGTGCAAATTATGTCTTTGGTTTGGCTGGGGAAGCAAACCCAAGAAAAAGTAAGAATATGTTCAGGTTCTTTATTCCTAGTGTGTTGTTTGTTGTTTTCCTCATTTACATCTTAATTATTACTTCTTTCTATTCGGCATTTCAATCAACTGCTGATATGAAAAAAGCTGGACCCTTGATCGCTTCTCAATTTACCAGAAGAACTTTTAAAAATACATCTGCTAGAAAGGCTTTGGATGTATTTGTTGCATTATCTGCTTTTGGTCACTTGAATTCGGTGATTACTTCTCACGCAAGAATTCTTAGAGAAATTGGCCGTCAAGGTGTTGTTCCATACCCAAAGATTTGGACTTCGGTTAAACCTTGGGGAACTCCAATCTTCCCTATAGTTGTTACATTTATTGTCAATTTGATTATTCTTTTGGCTCCTCCTGCTGGTGATGCATATAATTTTATTGTGGATATTGGTTCTTATTCTTCCTACTTTTTTCAATTATTATTGTTTATTGGTTTATTAAAACTTAGAAGAATGAGAAAAGCTCAAGGTTTAGGTTATAATGGTTGGAAAGTTCCGCTTCCTATTGTGATTATTACAATTTTATTTTATCTTTTTGTTATTGCAATGGCTTGGGTTCCACCAAAAGGTACTTTGATTGGCTCGGATGTTTCCTTCTTCTATGCGGCTTATCCTATTACAACAGTTGGGATCTTGCTCTTGTGTATTTTCTATTACTTTGTTTGGGCTAGGATTCTACCAAAGTTTGGACAATACGAACATAGAGTCAAGCACTACACTTTAGATAATGGTGAAGCTGGGCACACTGTTGTTCAAGTTCCAAACAGCCAAATTGAGCAATGGGATAAGGAACATGATTCTACCGGTAAACAGCTTGACCTGTCTTCTGATTCCTCTTCAGTAGAGGGAATTAATGTTGTGGAATTGCAAAAGCTGTAAGGAAGACGAAAAAAAGATAAAAAAAAAATAATGGAACGAAACTTTTTCTATAAAACAAATCTATAAAATCTATAATCTAATCCAATGGCTTAACTGGACCAATACCATTGACATTTCTAAACATGTAAACACCCTTGTGTGATTTGTCATCGTCAACGAATTGACATTTTCTCATGGTTTTCCATAATGATTTCCACATGCTTTCACCTTGGTATCTGTAATGTTCACCCATAACTTCCTTGATAGCTTTGGTGGCTTCTCTAGCATTGTAAAATGGAATTCTCAGGACATAGTGGTGTAACACGTGTGTTTCAATAATATCATGGAAGATGTGTTGACCAACAAAACCAAAATCACGGTCGATGGTAGCTGCTGCACCACGAGCAAATGTCCATTCGCTCGCGTCGTAGTGAGGCATTGATGCATCAGTGTGTTGCAAAAAGGTGACAAAAACTAACCAATGGTTAACCCAACACCATGGCACAAACCACAAAATCATCATGTTGAACAAACCGAAAACTTGTGCCCATTGATAAACAACGAAAAAGGTGGTTAAAATACCAATATCAGACAAAATAATGTACCACCATTGGTTAGCATCGAAAATAGGAGATGCTGGTGCATAATGAGACTTGGCAGGCTTAGTGACGCCTTCATAAGTTTGTCCGGTAGCGTTGGTGGCTAAATACAATTGTAAGCCTCCTAACTGTTGCAAAATTAAAATAGTCAATGAATAGATAGGAGATTCTTCCAAAACTTCACTGATCTTGGATGCACCTTTCAATTCAACATACTCCTTCTTAGTATATGGAACAAACACCATGTCCTTGGTCATATGGCCGGTGGCCTTGTGGTGCTTGGAGTGAGAAAACTTCCACGAAAAGTATGGAACAACTAAGTAGGAATGAATCACCCAACCAATAAAATCATTAACAGTTTGGTAATCTGAAAAAGCACCGTGTCCACACTCGTGGGCCAAGATCCATAATCCAAATCCAAAGAGACCAATCAAGTAAGATTCAACCATCCATAATGCTCCTCTAACAACTTTTCCAGCAATTTCATTTTCAAGTTGAACTTGTGGAATAGCCCAGTGTCCGATATATGCAATAGCACACATAGCAGTGATATCTCTCACTACATATCCCATTGATCTAATTAAGGATCTTTCGTAACAGTGCTTAGGAATAGCACTTAAAATATCCTTAATAGTATAATCTGGAACTCTAAATTTATTACCATCCGTATCAATAGTAACTAACCCAGAAGTTGGACCAGTCTTTTCAGACTTTCCTGAACGTTGAGTAACAGTTTCAACACTCATTGTGATGAAGATTTTTTTAAAATATGCATGAGATTTTTTTTTCTTTTATACCCTACACCATTCGTAACTTTAAAAAAGCTTGGACTCATTGTGAACACATTACTGAGCATTTTGACATTTAGCATTATGAGCACTTGTAAATTGTGCAAGATGAGACCGATGTGAAATGGGCTTGCATATGAATAAGAAATCGCGCGAAAAATCTACGTACACGGCTACATCCTGCACGGCAGTATACCCATGGAAAACATTCAGAGTATTTCTCAGCCGCAAAACGTTGTTTTATAGAGAAACTTCATGTCCAATATATCATACTGAAATACATGTTAAATTATTAAATTGCATGTTCTCACAAATTCCATTCCTAAAAATTTTTAAACAATTTTGACTGTTTTTTGATAAAAAAAAGTAAAGTGATCCGAAAGTCGCTAAGGGAAGGTGATAAAATATTGTGCTGTTAATGCATAGGATAGGCCGGAACAAAATAGAATGAATTAACGGCCATCCGGGCTTTATCAGTATTTGTGAACCCTTGGGGAGGCTTATTCCATTTCCTCCGGAATTCTGTTACTGCTTTACAAATTTCAACTTCATATGCTTATAGAATCGCTTAGATATTAGTTAACTGGTTCCCATGGAACAGCAACATGCTATTACTATGAGATCAATTACAATTTTCAAGTTATCAAACTATTCTCTGCATCGGCTATATCAAGTCGCAGGAGGCTTGGTCAATACGATAGATAACTATTGTATTATGATGGCTTAGAAATCAATGTTAATTTAGACACAATACAATCATGATAGAAGTCAATACCTTGCTAGTAATAAAAAAAACTACTATAAGTAGAGATAGGAGTTCTTTGATAAAATGATTTTCTCTATTTATTCAGTCGGGAATCCGCCGACTCTTTATATTCGAAATGGTTTATGTACATATGCAGGAATAGAATTTTCGGTTCAACCATGGTAATGATCCCGGTAAATATAGGTGATCCCGGGTAATCATATAAATAGTTAATAATTTCTTATCCAGCTCATATAAATGCTATGTCTTATCATATGACTAAATTGACAGGTATTATATCATTTAACCATTAAGTAATCAGCAATATTGTGGTGCTGTCAACACGTTACTATATTACGAGCTCACTAGGAAAAGAATTAAACTAATATCTTTTCTCAAAATTTTTCTTTTTTCCATGTTCAACGTTAACATGATGAGATAACCATATAGTAGTTCCATAGGACACGCTTTGGTGCCTCATCACTTCTGTTGGCGTATCGATACTTGAGATAACATGACTAGATGATGAGGTTGGCAGATCATACCATTGGCCTCGTTTATATAGCGGATGCCATATAATTATTGATTAGGAAAAAGTAACGATGTTGTTAAGTATTGGGTTAGGTAAGCTGTTACTAAATAGCTTGTAATACTTGATTGTATAGTGTTTACTGGTTGATAGACACTTATTTATTTGTTCCGTAACTAAAAGGTACTTTTCTCCATCCGTTCAAAGCGCTAATGCCCTCCTTTTTATACGTCGGCTAGAATCCTGCCTAGATGCGCTTGACGAGTACTCTTAGTGCCAGGATTGTGTTAGACACAATCTGAACTCGTTAATTGTTGTAAGAAGAGGGCGGTAGCGCTAAATACGTTACTATAATATAGAGCGCGATAACTAGACTAGGATACGTAGTATACTAAGACAATTACTTCTTTATTTAATTTTACTCTCATCTTCTATTTATACTCCATCATCAACTCTGCCAAGCTGTCCTATCTGAAATAGTCCTCCTGGCCTCTAACCTTTGTTTCACCTTAATATCATCTCACGTGTAAGTCACCTGCCATCTCGCTCAATCCTACCTGAATTGTCAACAGAACTCTATTACTCCGTATCATGCTCGGTCAGGGATGACGTAAGCTTTAAGCTGACATAAGGTATTACGAACCTCGAGTCCCTAACAGATGTATATATGATGTTATAACGTAGCCACCCCGTCGTTCACTGAAGATACGATACGTCAACAATACTATCACACGCAGTGCTATGCAGAATTATTTATAGTTCGAGAGGCCTTGTTCAATTCTAGGTCAATTGTAAGTTATAACAGCCTAGCTATACTCTAAAAATGGAAGAGAATATCTACTGGGTTGTTTTTTTTTTTGCTCACATTTCTTTTTGCATATTTTGCTACTTCAAACCATGAACCCAGCAATTGGATCATTCCAGTGATCCCAATTGAATATGAAAACACAACTATAGAAGGTATCACCTGGTTGAAATGGGCTAACAAACCATTTTTTTACAGTATCTTCTACCGCAATTTCAAGACATGTCCATTTAAAGGAATTCTTATTGTTTTATTCTTCATTAAGACTACTTAAGGTTTTGTAACATATTTCGGGAATTTGAGGTTCTCTATGCCGTGCTCACCTTACTTTTTTATCTGAAAATTTTTTTTTCGTGGTTGTAAAAAAACTTCGCCGATGATTACATAATAACCGATTCTAACTTTTTTTCTTTTTCCAGAAGTTGCCACTCCATAGAATCATTACATAATAACTGACCACATCTCTAAATACATGGGGAAGTACGCCAATGTTTTAAGTTAGGCAATAAATTCTTTTTAAGAATGTTCGTGTTGTTTAAGAAGTGTAGACTACGAAAACATATGTCAGCATTACAAGAGGAGAACATGTCTTTGTAAGAGTGCCATGATCTTTCACTGAAATTTCGCTTTAGCTCTAGTCAAAGGAAGATTCCGCTTTTTTTAATGGAGGAAGCAATCTCACAAAGTACTCCTTAATTTAAGCCTTTAACACATTCATAATCACCAGATCTTGTTGTAAAATCCGAAGTAGTGATTTCTACCAGTTTTCTATTCAATCCAAAGCTATAAATTGATTACGAGTATAGTGCATATGCATGACGTAAAACTGTTAGAGACATACTCATGTAATTACAAGAGACTACAATAATCACAGCAACCGAGCAAAAGTTTAAAGGATGAGAAATGTTGCAAAAAATTTCCGCTTTAGGAAGAACATCTCGAATGCGGCTCGGTCACATTGCTACTAACCGTTCTTATAGTGGGGCACCCCTTTAAGTCTTCATGAACCATTGAAACAATTGCAGATTGATTTAGTGATTATCCTTGCACCCCAATTACATCAGAATTTCCCCACCTTACAATACACTGATTTCGGGTTTGTGGGACAATAGTTACTCGCATAGACCAATGAGTTAGCTGTGCCTTACCTCAAAAACTTGTTGCATTGTTACTGTAGTACGAAATCCTTGAATTCAAAACTTGAGTGGAGAATAATGTGCCTGAAAAGGTATGCAGTTGTAAGATAATTACTTGTAGAATTCGCTTAGAGGTATGTAAATGCGATCCCTGAACCTATTCGTAATTTTAAGATTCTCTCAGGTAGAAGTCTATACGTTTTATTCCCAAACAAGCAATTGTGTATGGAAGCTTATATATTGAAATTTGGTGATCTAATAGGTAATTAGTTACAATGATAACTTCGCTTTTAGAAACGAATAAACGTTTCTATGAAGTTTGGCAGTCTGTAACTCTATACCTAAAGTTACGCTCTAAAGTTATTGTTCAGTACATGTTCAGTTTGCACACGAAGGCTTCTGTGAGGATATTAATAAATCTTTCCAAATCGGGAAGTTTATTTGATTTCCTAATTAGGAATAGATTTTGGTTGCAATGTTTGCCTTTTTCTCGCATACAAAGATTTTTGTATGAGGAAGTATTCAGTTTTCCTTAAAGGGTAATCTCATAATGAGGGACTGCGGTGCCGTTTCATAATGTTCGAGAATATATAAGAAATTGTAATTTTCTTCTTTTTATTCTCTCACTACAGATTTTCCAATCCTAAATAACAATGAAGTTTTCTACTACCACCTACTTGGCCATCCTTACTGCTTCTGCTTGTGTTCAAGCTGCTCCACTCAGTGTCCCAGCTGCTGAGTTCTCCAACGAAATCACTCTCGTTAAGAAGTCTGACGTTGCTGAAATCAAGAACATCTTGCGTGAATTGGCCCACATCAACAACAAGAGAGCTATCGTTGAAGATGAAGCTGAATTAGAACTCTTGGCCAAGAGAGCTGACTCTGCTCTCGGTAACTTGGTCACTGCTTTCATTAACTCTGGTATCTTGACCGATGTCATCAAGACCTTGACCACTGACCCAACCATCTCTGCTTCCATTGGTAACATCATCAAGGCTTCTATCCAATCTGCCATTGCTAACGGTCCAGCTTTGTTGACTGCCATCTGGAACTCTGGTTTGCTCGGTAAGGTCTTCAACGACTTTGTCAACGACGCCGACTTGAGAAACGCTATCATTGCTGCCATCCCAGACTTGTTGCAAACTGGTTTGTCCTTGGCTGAATCCTTGTTGGGTCTTGCTGCCCCAAGTGGTTCCAAGAGAGAATTTGAAGAATTGGATGTTACTTCTGAAGAATACTTGAGCAAGAGAGACTTGGCTTCTGTTGTCAGCTGGGTTGTTGAAGAAATCAAGGACTCTGGTATCTTGACCTCTGTCGTTAACAAGTTCTTGGCTGACCCACAAGCTTCTCTTTCTTTCCTTACATCTGCTTTGCAACAAGGTCTCGTTGTTGGCGAAGACTTGTACAACTGGGCTAAGCAATCCGGTCTTTTGCAACAAGCTATTAACTGGTTGAGCGCCAACTCTGGTACCATCCTTAGCACTGGTTCTACCATCCTCGGTGACGTCTTTGGTGTTCCATCTACTGGTACCCAAAACTCAGCTCCATCTTCCGGTACTTCTACTCAATCTACTGCATCCCAAAACGCTCCAGCTGCTCCAGCTGCTCCAAAGGCTCCAGCTGCTCCAGCTGCTCCAGCTTCTGGCTCCTCTTCCAACAGTGGTGCTAACACTGGTGACTCTGACCTCAACTCCCTCGTCAACTCCCTCAACGGTGGTAAGAGAAGAAGAAACTACTAAATAATATACTAAAAAGGAAGGGGATAAATTGTGACTTTTGTTTTATCAATCTAGCTCATTTTACGGATGTGGCGTTCAAAATGGATTGATTCCGGAAAAAAGTCCTCTTATCTTTAAACTTTTGTATTTTAGTCTGACGATTCAGTATACCCTGATATTCCAGACCATATTCCCTTCCCTATCATGGGTGTTTGCGTTACGCGAAAGGTGTAACCTAAACACAGGGCTTGCAAACTTCTTACTTTCTTTGATTTGCTTGATGTTCGGTTAACAATTAGATCTGCAGTGTCTAGCTGTTTAACGTTTCGACGTTTGAAACCTTTATATATTTACTTCTAACGTACATAACGACTTAATAAAACTATGTGATTGATATATTGTAGAATATTTTCAAAGTTTATGCGGGTTAAGGATTACTCATCATGCATGGATTTTCGGAAACGTGATGATGAAAATCAAGGTGTTTTGTCTGCGTATATACACAATAACCCTGTATTTCTGAGCTCATAAGTTTACACTATTGTATACTCACAGTATACATACTCTAAAGTTTGTATTTAAAATGAATTGTTAAAAAAAACAACCGAAAGATCCACATAGGCAAGTGCTATGGAATGCATTGGTCACCAACCTTGCACGATGTGACAAAAAAAATTCGCAAAAATGAGCCTAGTCCGATATTGAGTTGTAAATAGAACGAATTTCCTATTTCGAAATTAAGGTTTTTTAACGACTATTGATCAAAGTGTAATACTCTATTAATAGTAAATAAGAAGAATAGAGACAGAGTTTTGTCGTGATACATCAAGCCATTACATTCTCAATGTTAAGGATTGTGCTTCGGACATAAAAAGAAAGAAAAAATACAGGCATTACAATTCATGCCACTAAAATTAGTAATTCGTTCTTTCGAACACTAAACCAACATGAAATGAGGCATCGAAAATTCTTAGCGTACAGTTTTTAGAGGATTTGAGGTACGTAATGATTGCTTGACGCAATTGTAAAACACAATACACACGTAATAAAAACGTTGGCGACACACTACATTTATGTATCTTTCGCCATCGTGTAAAGCTTCCTCAAGACCCTCAACTTGTTGCACCCTTGAAGATAACTAAGACTATTTATTATCCGAGCTTGGATACCTGTAGTTTTAGACTGCAAGATGTATGACAAAATGTAAATCTTTGATATGCCGGGCCGGTGCCTGTGACAATTTGCCTCACGTCTACCTCAAAATTCATGCATCAGTTGGATCATTTAGATACATTAGTTCCAACATTACATATGCCCCCCCATTTTTTCTCATGTAGAGTCACCATCATTACGTGTCGATGATCATATGGCGAAGAATCATAATTCAGATGCATTGATCAATAACAGCATTGTACAGGTGAAATGCGAGATGCATTGACCGTGAAATAGCTTGTGATATTGCTCAACATCAAATCTATTCAAAAGGCACTTGGTGAACACTTGCATACGAAAGTCCCTATACAGGGAGTAAAAGGGCAGATTGTCGTTGCGCATGTATATAAAGTTTTGGCAATTTTCAATGTATTATCTAACCAAATGACGCTTGACTGCATAATTATTTTTTAGTAAGTTACCAAAAACGTTAGTTATCGTATATGTCATTTTACAACTAAAGTATATATAAAGCCCAAACCCCTTCCATTTTTGCTGACAATTTATATACAATGTTGTACGCTTTAGCTACTCCTGGTTCCGCTTTCAAGCCTTCTCTCCACAAAGTCTCTAACACTTGGAGATTGAAGAAGTTCAAAGATAGATATGTTGAAAAAGGAGGTTCTGCCAGTGCTTCTGTTGAATCTTCGAGAGCTTCCTCAATTGGCTATTCTGATGAATTCTAATTGGTAACTGGTTACTTGCTGTTTATTTCATTGGGTTGCCACTCGCACCTACTAATATATTAGCTCATATTGGGAGCTTCTACTTTACTTCTTTATTATGTATTTTGGGTTTTTAATAAAAGTGTATTTTTAGTTCTGTAATGAGATTGTTTTAAAGTTTATAATGTCAAGGGTACCAATCGACCCATAAGCTTGAGAGCGGAAAAGTACCCGGAGAAGAGCGAGTCCACAGTACGTGGAACAGGTCACAAACGGATTTTTCTTGTATCACAATGCCTACATGCCCCTTAGGTGGCACGGAACAGCCTCATCTACCATCACCCTCTTCGAAAAATTTCTTGAACATTGACTCCTTATCACTTTCACCTGTGGATAGTGGTTACATTGACGACTAATGAAAGATCTAAAAAATATATCGGGTATGTTCCCGAGTATTATGTAGTATGTATGCGTCCTGTACATAAATTAGTTCACTCATTGGTATGGGCATATGAATTAATATGGCTTAATTACCGAAAGCACCAAATGTGTATCTCGTGATTTAATGTTTTCATTAAACAGCAACTCCCATACAATGGTTCGTTCGTGTCTTTGGTATACTCTTGCACCTATACTTCGGTTATTTGGTATAGCCTTGCACATCGGTTATTTGGTAGTCTTGCGCATACAAATTGGTATAGTTCCGCACACACACTTCGGTTAATTGGTATGCCGAAATAATCTGGAGAATTGTTGCACAGAAAGTGCATACCTCCATAACCTCGCTTTCTTCGCTCGGTAATAATTTAATATGCCGCAATAATTTGGTATATTTTATTTTTTAAAAAAAGACAACTATAAATGCTTTCTCAAGGGGACACCTTGATCTATGTAATGGAACTAAGAAGAACCAGAAGTTTCAGAAAAATCCTCAACGTTTTTTTCATTACTTGAAGAAGGATCCCAAGCAGCTCCTGGAACAGTCAAGCTACCATGCAAATTATTATTTTGCTGGTGTCCATATCCACCAGCAAGATTGTTACCCGTAGCATTAGCAAGCATAGTAGCTTCCTGGTTTCTACGGTCTCTTTCAAATTCTCTCCATCTCTTCATGAAAATTTGAGAGGAATCAAACTCACCATATGCCGCACTGTGATCACCTTTATCACCACCTTGCACCACTCTTGTTTCACCCCAACTGAAATCATCAAACTTCCAGTAAGCATAAGTTGGTAAAACAAAGTTCCAAATTGGTAAGGCCAAAAGATAGATGAAAAAGTAAACAATGTACGACAAAGATGTGACGGTAATAACAATGAGAAGACCAGGGAGACCGAAAATAACAGCCAAAAGAACCAAGGATAAGATTGGAGTAGGCTTAGACACAATGGAGTAGATGATAACATAAATGGTGAAACAAATGGCAGCAGGTAAAACCAAGGTACCAATCAATTCAATGAAAATAACAAACTGCATTGAGAAACAGAAGGTACCACACAAATCGTTCACCAAAACCAACTCCATCAAGTTGTGAACTGTAGAGTTAATCCAACGACGACGTTGAGAAAGCAAAACCTTGAAGGTATCTGGAACAATAGTCTTACAAATAGCCTTTGGAAGGAAAATCTGCTTTCTCTTAGGGAAGGTTCTCAACATCAATGATGACAAGTATCTATCTTCACCCAACAACAACAAATTCTTTCTGTGTAAAGTAGAAACAACATTATCGGAATATCTTTCAACAATATCTGGGTTAGCCAAAATTGGAACCCAGAAACCATCGTTGCCCTTTGGAGCCTTGATTCTGTACATACAGAAACAACCAGGCAAACAGGTAACACCACCAAACACGGACTCGAAAGCCTTGGCTTGATGATGGGAAATATAATATTCGAAAACTTGGATAGTTGTAACCCAGGACAGGTTTTTGTTTGAAATCTTCGTTTCACCACAAAGACCCATAATGGATGGGTCCTTAACCATTTGCGCATCCATGTGCATTAAGGAATCTGGGTAGATTCTGGAATCGGCATCAACAAACAACAAAAGCTCGTAGAATTCAGCCATCAAACCGGTGACACGCCAAATCGAAGTAAGAATTTCGTACTCCAACTCGGTCATTCTCTCATCAAACATAACCTTTTGCAAGAAAGACATCAAGACAATTTGAGAATCACGCTTACCTCTGTTACCAGGCTTGGCGGAACTGGCTTCTTCAGGAGTACCGGTCTTAACAATGGAGATGATTGGAACTCTTTGTTGCTTTTCAGCAGGAACAGTGGCGTCGTCGTACTTGTAGAAACCAGAGTACACCTTGGCCATGTTGTGACGCTTACTACCTTGGGCAACAGCAACATAGGAGTGAGGTTGGACTTCATCCTTTGGAACAGCAAAATCAGAGATCATGTCTAAAACAATATCCGGAGTGGTTCTATCGTTACCAGAACCCTTGATGATACCATCACAAACAACTACAATCAACTTGTGGGAGTTAGGGTAGTCAGTGGTGGCAATGGAGTCCAAGGTGGTACGCAAAGCGTTTTCATCTTCGGAATAACAAGTCACCATGATAATGTTGTGAACCAATGGGAAACCATAAGGTTGGTACTCGACAGGAGGTTGTGGGACAGCAGAAGGATGGATAAGATCAGGAGAGAGTCCGTCAACAGCATAGATATCTTCAAACCCATCGAATGGGTTGTTTCTAGACAACATATCAGTGGAAGAGCCCTGGTCGTTCAAGTAGAGACTGGATTGTCTCTTTTTGGAAATAGGACCGTTCTTACCTAAAGTTGCAGCTTGAGTAGTCATGGTTGTGTATTCAAAAGTCTTGGACATCTTTTCAGGAGCGTTGTAATAGTGGGACAATTCAATGGTGCTGTTTCTGTTACCAGCAGCTCTGTGGAAAACGGACTGTCTGTTAGTTCTTTGTTCCTTGTAGTTGGCTCTTGCCTTGACAGGAACTGTTTTAATTTGGTTGGAAACTTCTGGGTTGTTGTTGTCGACCCAGTTTTCAATCATTCTGTTTCTTTGACTCATACTCTTCTTGTCGTACTCGGTAGCACCTTGTCTTGGGGAAATCCACCATCTAAAGTAACAGGCCATCACAAACTTGGCAAAAACAATACCCAAGATGAACACCAAAGAAGACCACAACACAACGTTGGAGGCCAAACAACCAATGGTTTCCGAGTCAATTGTACCAACCTTGACGATTTCAGTCAAACATCTAGCAACTTGTCTTTGGTGAGGGTCAGTCAACACCAAGGAAACATCATGACCCAAGTATGTTTTATCGTTTTTTAAGGTGTTAAACAATTCAGGGGTGTTAAGAGTTGGGTCAATCCAGTCAAGCAACGAAAGATCCAACACATTACCAGCGTACACAACCAACGAACGCGAACTGTTCTTGATGTCGTCCCAGGTAAAGTACACATCCCCCGTCGACTTCAAGCCGTAAAAGGCCCTTCTGGCAGTTTCACTGGTGTGGCATGCCCACCCATCGTAATAAACAAAAGAAGTGTTTGGTGCACTGGAACCATCCTGGTTAAATACACGGCATGGCATGTACCATGCCAATCCATTACCATCAGTAGGAATGTTCGAAGTGGCCTTGGTGGTGATCAAGTTCTTACAGTTACCGTTCACATTTTGGAACAAAAATGAGGCGTCCATACCCCCAACATTCACTGGAGGATACAACACATTCGAGCCATCAGGAATACCGGCGGCCGCAGGATGCGTCGAAGTAGACAAATCATAAGTTCTACCGTTGACAATCAAGCTACCTGTGCTGACCTCGTTGTTACGAGTACGAACCTGGTACCCAGTACACACAGTTCTCGTGAAACCAAAACACAAGTATGCAACGAGAGCTCCCAAGTACAAAATACACGAAATCAACCCAATCTTCTCTCTCCATGCAAACTGCATCTCCTTGGTACGCAATCCAAACAACTTCAATAATGGTGCTGGTGCCCAGAACGTGATTGCATAGCAATAAACTTTCCAGAGGTAAATGTCGTGCTTTGGTTTTTCTTGCATGATGACCCTGGAAGGTTTAGCAATCACCTTATTCTTGATAGGAGCATCGTAATTCTCAATCTCATCGTTCAATCCAAACACCTCACGACCTTGCTGGAGTGCTGGAGTTCTTCCTGGTGACGAATCATGGATGTCCATAAGTGGAATTCCTTCATCGTCTTCGTAATCACCAGCTCCTGGAGCGCCACTCACGCCCTCCCCTCCTTCGGGAATCTGCGCTTGTCTGCTTCTACTAGGTGCAATGTCTGATAATTGTGGGTCCATCCCTGTTGAACTGGGTTGGATCTTCAAATGACCGGATTCTTGTTGTGCAACTTGAGTGTAATGGTAACGAGGATGGCTAGGGTCAATTCTCGACCGTTCCGGCCTCACAAGTGACTTTTTCCTACCAAGATCACCCGTCTCCGGATCAAACTCTTGGTACTTATTCGACCCAGCACTGTTTCTATATGACATTGAAATGAAGTGTTGTCAAATTTTTTTTTTTTCGAGCTTTCTTCTAGCTTTTTGATTTGAAAGAAAAACAAACAGGCTGTGTGTAACACTGCGGTATGGATCTATGCTAAAAATATACTGTCACGTTTATAAGGGGGGGGTAGGGGCGAGGATGAGCGCTATATTTACGATCTACAACTTTACACTGAATACACACATCCGCATAATCAACCTAGTAGAACTTACAACCCGCATTGTTTTGATTTTCCCCCTTCAGCGCGCATACTTTAGGCTCGTCAGCGCCTTGGTTGTCTGATGAGATGGTTGTTTTTTCCTGGTTTGGCATGTAAATAAATGAGGATTGTTTAGATCAGGGTTTGGTTATTTTTAGACAAACTATGAAAGAGACTATGAACGAGACTATTTAAATTATGACTGCAACTAGTAAGGGACTATTTATATCTAATCTGAAATAGAATAAGTTTATTTAAACCGCATTTGTTTTTTTGGGTAAACCGATAATTACATGAGATGAGTATTGTTGACCTTTAAACGGGATTCTTCTGTAGCAGCGAACTGACCTATGTGCAGGTTCCACTGTATGAGTGAATGGGTGAGCAACATTCAATACAATTCTATTCTTCTGGGTAACCTACAATATCAAAATTCACTCTTTTCATTTAATAATTTGATGATCCACGATGGATCCTCTGTAATGTAGATCTGTTTTACATCTTTTATTATTATGCTGCTCGCTTTTCACTGCTCACTCCTTTCACAGTCACAGTTTGTAAGCGGTCGTTTGTAACAACTCCTGCAAAACATCATCAAGACCTCTGACACACCCACTATACGGAACCAACTGAATAACCAATTTATCCAAAACTCCATGATCAATTCTAATTAATCCTCCTAACACAGTCAAAATCTCCTTCTCTTGAAGCTTACTAACGGGACAACGACCAAGCAACTTAACATCCTTGATGAAACGACGGATAGTAAAAACACCTCTACGGATCAAAAACTTTTGCGCAGTTTCATTCAACAGACTTTCAACAGGCTCGTGACAGAATCTGATCAACTCTTCCAAACAAGTGAATCGGGTTTTGATGTTCTCAAACTTGACCATAGGCTGGGTGCTTCCGAAAAAGTCATCCTTAACATACACTGACACTTGCTTCTCAACAGTTTCATTTTGTAATTCAATCTCAATATCTTCAAATTCATAGAGATATGAGTTGTCATACACAACCTGAATGAATTTACTAATCAACTCAGTTTCTCCATTTTCAAGTAGTCTTGGAATCACCAATTGCACCAAGTCCTGGTATTGTTTGTTGTTGATGGCTTCGTATTCACGGTTGCTGTTGAAACATGCAGTAACACTGTCCATGATGAGGCCCCACAACTCCTTTTGCCCATCGAGCTTGATCCCAGTCAAGCATGCTATTAAGTCCTTTAAGATTTCGTTAGCTTCGATCCAGAGAACGCCGTCGCCGGTGCCTTCAAACTTGGACTCGATCACTTGGAGAAGCGACTTGAGAACCCGCACCACTCCTTTGTCTTCAATAAGAACATTCATGTTTGTGATGCTCTTTATTTTGTCTTTAAGAAGACGAAGAGAGTAGTGACTCATGGCAATAAACGTAGACACTTTCAATTTATCCACCAACGCCGCATTGTTGGAGATTTTCAGCTGGATCCGTTCCCTCATCCCAAATGGATATACTATTATGTTGCTCAATTGTTGGATAACCAATGATTGAATGTGATCGTTGTTAATGTCAATCACCTTGAGGTTATCAAGAACGGTTCCTTGTAACTTGGAAGGTCTTTTGTTGTCAACAAGCTGACCTGGAAGAACAGGATATCTACCACATTTACTCAACACGTTAAGAATGATATTACACTCATCAACAGTAAGCTCCTTCTTAACGAGCTGATACACGGAAGGAAAACTCTTCATCAAGATTGAAAGACAATCCTGATAAACCAGAGCATTCAAAAAATCATACTCTATTTTCACCCCAGTCCAGAACCCAAGAATTAATCCTCGAATATCCACAGGAACTTCTTGCTCTATAGGCTGTAATAAATCTTGAAAAGACTTGAAAACCTTAAGTTTAAGTTCGATGATATCCAAATCCAACAATTCTGAAAAGTAGTTGATTAGATGCGTCCATTTGGCGATTTCAAATTCCATCAAAAACTTGTTGAATGTAGATACCAATCCCTGTAGAGTTAAAGTTAAACTTTCAATCCATTCTTTTCCTGCGTTTTGTTTTTCAATGAAGAACACCTGGGAAATAACTATATTGTAGAGGGAGTCCCAAACACCGTGTTGTTTGATCAACCCACCATGCACGTCTATAATCTGGAAAAAGGTCTGGATCGACCCATCCCGCACAACAGGCCTCGCGTCTTTGGTCAATTGAACCAATATATGCAACAAGTAGATGTCTAGTGCAACGTAGGAAGCCAATCCTTCGACGTCTTTTTCGATGAATGAAATCAAGTCATCCAGGTCTTTAAACTTGACAGTTGACTTCAGCTCTAAACTACTCATTCGAGACTTCATTGAATCACTAATCAACCAAAAGTAACTCACCGAACTAAACGAAATGTTTAAATCATACGTTTGCAGACAAAAGTTACTTAAGGTGTCAATCAACAACTTCAAGTGACTGAATGGTAAAGTATTCATAAATTCATCCAAAATCAACTTTAATGTTGAAAAGGATGAATCAACCAATAACCTCCCCTTCTCCGCCAAATTCGGCTCATCTATCAAATTGAATGGAGTCCTCAAGATTTGAAATACAATGTCCCACGAATCTTGATAGTATGTGTCAAACTTATCTATTAAATCGTGTAATGTGGTTAAACTGAGCAAATGAATTTCATTTTCGCAGTTAAGCACCAACAACTCCAGCGGGACCCCCAATTCAAAGAGTCTATTCAAAAACGTTTTAATCGAGTTAAGTGTTTTCTTGGATGTTTTGCTGTTTATAATCTTTTCTTTGGAGGCAAATCCATCCTTAGCCATATGCTTCACAATGCTGTTGAATGTGCTGGCAACATGAATTCTCATCTGAGGCACTACACTTCTTTGAGTACCTGTTTTGATAAAGTATTCCTCAATAATATCCCATTGTTTATCTTCTTCAACGAGAAGCTTGTTTGAGTTAACTTCACATACACTTAATATGTTATTCAAGTAGTATGTGGTGTTGTAAGGACATGGTTTGATGTCGTCATCGTCTTTCACATTTCCATCCGATAATGCAATCAACGAATTAATCAACTCTTCAAACGACTCGGGTGGGAAATACCCAATACTTTCGAAAAGCTTCTTTCTCGACGTCTCTATCTGTGTGTAATCCTGTGTAGACAACGCAGGAAGCATATCATCTGGGAAATGATTCTTATTATATCCACTATATTCATCTGCACCGTTGAGAAAATAATCACACCACTGGAACGTTATCAACACTATCCGCCATGATCCCTGTAGTGTTGATCCAAGAGACACTGCCAAGTTGGTCAAAGCTCTTAAACATGTGACATGACGGGTATTAAAGTATCTAGAATGCAAAACGGTTTGCTGAGGATTCGAAGCTTCACCTGTTAATGTGGAACTGAGCGACTCCACCAAACTTTCTCCAAAGGCTAACAACTGCTTTCCCTGTTCTTGGAAGGAGTTGTTGGAATAGCTGACGTCCCCTTCAGAGTCACTGACGTTGTTGATGATCGATTTGGCCAAAATCAACAAAAGCCCGTCTCTTAAATTCGTTAATCCCAATAGACCAGTGGCATGCGTGAATCTCTGCAACGAACGAATCAACAAATGAAATGCCTCCGAGTCCATCAGCGAGTAAAGAAACGTCTGGAACAAGTATGACACATCTGGGTAGATTCTCTCGATGAACATATTGGTGAATTCAACGTCAGCCTCCAAAGTACTCGCTTCAGAATTGGCTGAGAGATCCTGTACAAAGTTGGCTATACCTTCTGCAAACGAAAGCAATATGCTGTAGATCAAGTAAATTGGATATGTTTGTGGAATCAAAGTGGGTGGTTCTTGCTTGTCCAAGTGATCCATCACAGACACCTTCATTGGCGACGACGTTCTAGAAAGATACACCAGGTTCTCCAACACTGTAGGTTTCACCGTTTCCTGGAGTAAATAGGAGTTGTGATGCATAAAAGTGTTGATTATCGATAACAATTCCCCCATAACATTCTTTTTCTTCGGATTGTTATCGTAGTTCTCGAATATTATTTTGATGATGTTGAAATCAGAAAAGATAGTCTTGTACAACTCCAAAACCAACACTTTTTCCCATTGTTCGTCCGTCTCTCTATTCACCAATAAATGGTTGAGGATCGAGAGAATAATCTCACTCTCGATCTCGAGGTTGTGTAACTGCGAGCTGAGCAACACCTGTATGACTCTGATCGTTCTTGTTATGACGGGAAACGATGAAGCCAGCGGTTGAGAGGATACAGCGGCGTTTGTCGACGAATTCAATATCCTCAACAATGCTGGCACAAGCTTGGTTCTCAACAAAAATCCCAACTCCTGGTGGGTCTGGAACAACTGCACATGATTGGCAATCACATTTTCAATGATCTCAAGGATACTAAGCAGCTTTACATGCACCAAATCATGGAAATACTCGGGCTTGGAATTTTCAATCAAATGACACAAGTCGTTAAACAACTGGTATCCTTCAAACGACAACTTTCCCACCTTAATACTTTTCTCTTCATCTATAGTCACCTCGCATTCTTCCGAGTCCTGGATAGGAATCTGGTCAAACACATTACTGAACAATTGTTGCATTGTGGCCGATGCGGTATTGATAACCACAGCCGATTTGTTATTCGTAGTCAATGCCGAGCAGATTCCCAAGAGTTTCAAGAGCAAGTCACCGTGAAGCTCGTTGGCGTAGTTTTGGAGAAGCAGCGGGAGACATTGAAGAATTCGCAACTGGATATCGATCGCAAGGTTGGACGCCTCCCGAAACCCCTGAAGCAACGGTCCCAACTGATTAACTGGCACAACCTTGGATAGAATTAATTTATGTAATGCTGGGATTGACACTGTTACGGTCTTTGGGTTTCCTGTTGAGATTCCCAAGATAAATGGGGCTATGATGTCCTCTCGTTCATTTTCCACCAAATCTCCAACAGGTTTTCCTGCGTGGGTTTTAAGTACCGAATTAGCTTTATCGAAGCTTTGTATAACATCAGTGGTTTTACGTTTCCAATCTGATGATAAATGGGAGAGATCAGTCGAGATTTGACTAATGCTCATATTGATGTGTTGTTTTGAAAATTCGCGATCAGAAGAAGAATAAAAGGATATGAAGAATTAAAGGATATGAAGAAAAAAGAATAAAGAACGAATCAAAGGATATGTATAAAGAATATGAATGAAATAATATGTATAAATAATTTAAATAAAATATGAATAAAGAAAATATATGAATAACGAATAAAATATGAATAAATATAAGAATAAAGGATACTACACAGAGATTAACCACTTCAGAGATATACAACATTTATTGACATATACTCAAATCAATATCATTCAACCCAATCACCAACTTCCAATTCCTAGTCCACATCTTATGTGCCCAATAAAATATTGTAAACATAGCCATAGCTAAATAAGATTCAAAGAATGATAATGGATCAAAGCTTTTCCCATTAACAGGAAATAAAGCAATATAGAACTGACCAAATAAAATCGAGACCGTAAACAATATTGCAAAATAAGCCCCGTAGTCGCCTCCCAAAGCCTTGAAAGGTTTGTCGAAGGGAATTTTTTGAAGTCTAAAAGCAGCATTCATCCTCACCAAAGATAAACTAATTGAAAACCAAACAATTATGGTGGACAAACCAGAAGTTGCAAGAAGCCAATTGAAAACAAGCGATTGATATGGGGTCAAGCACACAAACGCAATGACTCCTGAAGATAGTGAGATCAAGATGGCATAGATGGGACGGCCATTAGCATCTTTATAAGCCAACCATTTCGGGCCCTGGCCAAGTTCTGCCATACTGACTAGAGGTTTGTAGCAGGCGAAAACACTTGCATTTGCAACAGACAAGACAGATAATAGGATGACAGCGTTGAAAAGCGAAGGTAAGATGGAGACACCGGAATTTTTGATTGCAACGACAAACGGAGAGTTCGGGGAGGATGAGTTACCCATGAGTAGCGGATCGTTGGACGGGACAAGCGAGCACACGAGGAAAATAGCGAGGATGTAGAAAACGGAAATGCGCAAAAAGACTTGTTTGATAGCATTGTTCATTGCTTTGCGTGGATTTGCAGCCAGTCCGGCTGCAATGGCGACTAATTCCGTTCCTCCAAAGGCGAACGCGGAGTTGACCAAAGTGCTTAAAGTTCCTTTGAAGCCGTTGACAAAGAGAGCAGGAGCCGTCCAATTGCTAAAACCAACGAACCCTTGGTTGCCTACCCATCCTGGGATTACTAGGGTGGAAAAAAGACAAAAGCCAACCATGGCCACCACCTTGATTACAGAAAAAGCTGACTCAGTTAGGCCGTAGCTCTTCGCTCCAAAGAGATTAGAAGTGATTGCCAAAAGCAAAAAGATTGCAACCCAGATGGCGGGATTGATATCCAAGTCCCAGTATTCCAAAGTTAACGAGGCCAGTACGAGAGCAATAGGAAACGACACATACCATTGGATGCAGTAGCACCAATTCATGGCAAAGCCCCAGGACTCGTCAATCAACTTGACATTGTACTCCAAAAAACTTCCTTTAAGCGGTAACGTACTGGTTAAATCTCCCAAGGCTTGGACTACAAAAAAGATCAAGCTGGATATTAACACAAACCCTAGAAGACACCCTACCGGGCCTGCCGTACTCAAGGATGCACCCGTACTAATAAACAACCCACTTCCTATACATCCTCCAAGTGCAATCAATTGAACTTGATAATCTTTTAAATTGTCTTCAGGCGTAGACACCTCTCCTTTTTCAAGGTCGTGATGGACTTTAAAAGATTTAAAGAATCCAATAGTTTCTGAGTTACAAGACTCAGTGATTGTGTTAGTTTCTGATTTATTTTCGATTTTACTCATGATGATGATAATTTTACGCTATTCCTGATACTTTTATAGGAAATAGAAGAGGTATTAATTCTGCTGGAAGCTGGTAAATTTCAAGACCCTACTGCTATAAAAGTGAAAGTTCAAGATTATTATGAGAATATCATACAACACTCATATCGACACTTCTTTATATCGAATACACAATCTCCATATCGAATACACAATAAATACATTTCTTGGATCTGCAAATTTTCAACGGAATATCATGAGTGAAAACAACAAAATTCCAGACCAACCCAAAGATGAGTCGTCCGACTCGATTAAAGACGCCAAGATGGTACTTGTAACTTTCGTGGCCATGATTTATGCGATTTTCCACTATGCGTGGGTCATGAAACTGTGGATCGATGACTTGGAACAGCCAACTTCTCACCTTATCGCTAGGTTTGCTACATTTTTCATCGGGTTAATCTTAGCCTTTATTGCTTTGGGTAAAACATACGAAAAGATATATAGAATCAAAGAGGTTGATACCAAGAAAGACGGCGAGTCCAAGAAAGATATATAAGCTTATAACTTCACTCTCTTAATAAATACAAGACCATAAACTCCAAGCGACACAATAGACACAATGTTAACTAAAGTAGATATTCCGTGGACTGCTCCAAACTTCTTGGTGATGGCCTGGTACTCTTGGGTGAAATTTCCTTGGGCGTCCTTATCCAATTTGTCGGCCACTAACTTGAGTCTAGCCTCCTTGATGGCTCTGGCCTTAGGCAAGAGGAGGAAGTAGTTGAGACCTCCTGCAACGGCAGATAAGGCGAGGAGCCCATTGCTGAATGGACAGAATCTCAATGGAGATGTCAAGCCCAAAATCACCGGAGCGATGGTTTGCCCCGCAAAATATGTAGGAAACACATTGTTTTGCAAGTTACTGAATTCTTCGCGTGGCAACTTCTTGAATACAAGAGGGGAGATGACAAACGAGTAGAATGTGCTTCCTCCAAATGCGATGGAGTATAAGAGGAAGTGGTATGGGAGTTTTGTGTTTAAGCCTAAAGTGTTGATCATTTTTGGGTGCTAAAAAAACACGAACGAAGTGAGTGGTGTGATAATTTACAATTACCAATAATTTACAATCACCGATAATTTCCTTATGATATGAACATATTTATATTATAACAAACTTTTAAACTAAAACTTCAAAGACATATCAGTCTACACCCAATCTCATAAATTAGAAATTATAAAGCTAAGTTGTAATAGTCTCTCAAATAATGTCTGATCAGATTCTTTAGAAGTAAAATAATGGGTCACATGATATGGAAATATGGGTATCTTGAGGTTATTGAGTGGTTATTGAGTGGTTATTGAGTGGTTATTGGTTAGTGATTGATGGTTAATGATTGATGATCTGTAGTGGAAATTTAATAACTTTTATTTGTAGTCGTTCGAAATAACTCATCACCAACCAATTCACTAGTTCATTAACATTTTGCACCACCAACTCACTTCGTTTGTTGGTGGTTAAAACTCATCAACGAAAACCTTCGCAGCCTTAAACAACGAAATAGGTAAAAACTCCCGATCCCTCCTCAAAAACCTCGCAACCGTCCCCCATTCCCCCATCCCATCCATCACCTTGTCACCAGCATCAGACACCTTTGTCCTCATTTCATCATACAATTGGTCGAGCAGCTCGTCTTTGTGACCATCTATTTGTGACTCTAAATGGTTCATACCCCGTAGAGCAACATCCACCAATGCAGACGCATTCCTATTGTTCACTACATATAGTTCATTGTCTCTAAATTTGCGGTAAAGATACTGCAGGACAGGAATACAGACGCGGAGTCCCACGATAAAGATCTTCACCGACACTATGAGCATTGCCTGGAGCTTGGCAAGTGAATCTGCATGATCGTTTTCCAAATCTTCTTTAAGAAGTTGAAGAAGTCTGGCTTTTGATTTTCTATCCATAGAAGAAATATCAAACTCTTCCAGTCCACACTCCAGGTGTTCGTCCACAAGCGTATCTATGGACTCATGCCGATCACCCAGAAGTCGGAAGCCAAGACCATCAAGCATTCCCCGCACAAACAGCACACTCTTCCGTTCTTGCTGTTTAATAACCACGTCCAAGTTGTTGTTAATCAAGGTGTAAAACTTGTCATTTTGTTCAGTCAAATACTGTTCCAAGCGCAGGTTTGTATCCTCATCGACGGACCTTCGATTATTCATGAACTGGATATGTATCTTATCTTTTGTACTCACCGCACATGTAACATCGCTTTCTGTGTCCAGCACATCATCTTCGAAGTATCCCAACACTCTATTGGAAAAGGGCACCTTCAGCACGGTTCTCTTTACAACTGCAAACATTAATTTAAATTAGAGTCACATGCCACTTCTAAAAATATGTCTTTTTTGTGCCATCAAGCAATGATTGCGAAAAACGAAGCTATAACCAAACAACTATGAGCTTTTTAGTCAACTTTGCAGGGAAGTATGTGTTTAACCGGGTCATTCGTGCCAATCAGTGGAATAGGTTTGGTGTGGAGGACCCTTTCTATGAATATGTCATTACTGGCACGGATTCCAGGGGCCAGCCCAAGTACCAGAAGCTTAAAAGAAGGGTGCCTGAAGGGTTGCACCCTTCGGACGTGGGGATATTAAACCAATTCAAAAAGAAGGCTCACCGCTATGACTTGTGGTTTTCATTCTTGGGCGTCAAGTTTGGATGGGTCAGTGCCATTCTGCTTATTCCCGTCGCCGGACCTATAATATCCTTGTGGTGGTCCTTCAAGTTACTTTTGCTTGCCAGAGGTTTACAGGATGGGTTTCCGTTGGACCTCCAGCTTTTGTTTTTGCTCAACATCGGAATTGACTTTGCGTTGGGCTTAATTCCGGTCGTTGGTTCTTTGATTGAGATGGGATACAAAGCCAATTCTCGGAATTACCTCCTTGTGGAAAAGCATTTGGAGAGAGTTGGCCAGAAGAATTTAGGGCGTATATCTCCTGATGACGTTCGTCCTGGTTTTATTAATGATAAAGTGCAACCATTTGTTGAAAATAAGGTAAAGCCTGGTGCTGTGAAGGCTGGAGAATCTATAATTCATTTCTTAGAGAAGACTTCGAAGAGTGGTGCTACAACTACTCTGACTAGTGTTTTAAGTCTGGGGCTGACATTGGTTGATGATGATGGAAGTTCTGTTAGATCGCTTCGTACGTTAAGTGAGAAGTAAAAGAAGACATAGTAGAAGAAGTATAAGAAGAGGAAGAATAATAAGAATAAGAGGAGAAGACAAAAATAAGAAAAATGAATAATGAATAATCAAAACGATCCACACGAATAATAAAATGATAAGAAGTATCATATTGAATAATCAGATTGAATAATCAAATTGAATAATCAGATTGAAGAATCAAATCGAAGAATTATATTGAAGAATCAAAAATCATATAAAATGAATAAAATCATCTATAATCAATAGTAATCAAGATCCTTCATACAAATTATCTTACTAAATCATACATATTCACGCACAGCCTATTTATGTCACATAAATTAAATTCGCAAATTAAAATGAACGTTACAGGAGATATTCTGGACGTAGAAACACCATCAGAAACAGCCAATACTATGACTGATTCTGCAGCAGAAACTCCGGGAGGATCAGAAGACGGATCCAAAGATCTTTTGGTGGACGATAAAGATGATTCGTCGATCCAATCTACCGATGGAATCCTCGACACAGACAAGGACGAGATCAGCAGGACATCCAAGCCTGAGGTGACGGAACAGGAGCTCAACCCTATGCTAGCACGGTTTATACAGGCGTGCCAGGACGGAAACTTGACTGTGGTGAAGGAATTGATCTCATCTGGAGAAGTGAATGCAAATGACACCTTCAGCGATACGGTGACTGCACTTCACTGGGCATGCTTGAACAACCGGTTGGCGATAGTAAAGTACTTGTGCACCAACGAACATTCCAAGGCGGACCCCAATGCATTAGGGGGCGATTTGAAGGCGTCGCCTTTACACTGGGCAGCACGCAATGGGCTCACGCTGATTGTTGACTACTTGATGGTTGAAACGGAGGCGGATCCTACATTGCGCGACTCGCAATCATACAATACTTTACATCTTGCGGTACACAGCTCGAACATTACGTTGGTGATATATCTCTTGTTGAGCACATGTAGTGAGAACTCGACCAAGAAGCTCTATGTTGATGAGCCCGATAGTGCAAACCGGACTGCATTACACTGGGCCGCGTACCAGAGCGATCTCCACAGCGTCAACGCATTGCTTAGGTTTGGCGCTGACGTCACCAAGGTGGACAACACCTTATTTATTCCGTTACACTGGGCGTTCATCCGGGGCCACCGTCTCGTGTTAAAGGCACTTGTTGAGGCTGGCTCCGATATTCACGCCAAGAATGACCAGGACAAGAACTCGTTTGCCGTGGCCAAGGACATGGACTGTCTCAAAACCTGGATCAAGGTGTTGTTGGAGGATGGCAGGGACCCCCGGGACTCGTGGAAACCAAGACGCAGGATCATCGAGCCTAAACTCGGTAAATTGATCACTTTTGGCGTTCCGTACCTTGTTCTTCCCGTGTTCTTGTACACAAACCTGTTTTCCAGCGGGTACGCCATCCCCAAGCTCTTCCTCTCCACAATGGTTGTGTTTGGCGCATTCTACCTCACCAATCGCTTTGTCATCCCTACGTACATCATCGACGATAAAGCGTTCTCCAAGTCTCCCATCTTGGCCGGGATCTTTTCCGCCACTGCATTCTGGGCCATTCTCACCTGGATCTACTCGTTTGTACCCAAACTCTTCTTTTCGTCCTTTTCGTCCTTCCTACTCAACATCGTGCTTTCCGCAGCAATAGCCCTGTTTGTATGGGCTTTCTTCAAAACCATGTTCATAAACCCGGGATACGTCCCTACCCCCTCCGACAACAACGTCATCTTGCTGCAGGTGCGCGAGCTCATCAGATTGGACCAGTACACCCCCGAATTCTTCAGCGTCGAGACCTTTGTGCGGAAACCTTTGCGTTCAAAGTATTCTCATGCCAACCGCAAGTTGATTGCTCGTTTCGATCATTATTGTCCTTGGGTGTATAATGACATTGGGGTCAGAAACCACAAGTTATTCATGTTGTTCACATATTCCTTAAACTTGGCTATTCTTGTGTGGGCTGTTCTAGCGTACCGCTACTTTGATTTGGGCGAGGATGGATACGCTAGTGATGTCGAAGACACAAAGTGTTTCCTCTTGAATGAGGAGCTCTGTTACGGCTACCGTAACCATTCCTTCATCTTCAACATGTTCCTGTGGTGCTTGTTACAGTACACTTGGGTCACCTTGTTGTGTGTGGTCCAACTGTACCTGATTTTAAGAGGTGTCACTCAATGGGAGTCCATTGTTCACCAGAGAATGCAACATCTGCATGCACATGCAACCAACTCCGCCCATGGCATCCTCTCCAAAGCTTTGGCGGTTGTGGCTCTGGTTGCCAAGATCGTGGGCATCGAAATCCCGGTTGATGGTCTTGGGCATTTCGAAATCCCAACTGATTATGGCTGGAAGCGCAATTGGCTTGATTTCTGGGTTTTGGGCGAATTACATTGGCGTAATTTGTTTTATCTTCCTATAGAGGGTGAAAACAATTTGAATGGTCAATTGGTTGATTATTATAAATTGTATGATTATCCGGTGAAATCGGCTCCACAGATTGTATAAATGTATAGGAATATAAAAAACGAGTGGATGTTGAACTTTAATTATTTATAAATAACGAATGAATTGTTCGAATGTTAATTATTCATAAACAGAAAAGGTGTTTGTTTATTACAAACTGTTAATATTTGAAAAGACAAACGATGGGTGAGGTTAAAACAAGAAGTATAAACAGTTTTTTATTTTATGTGTCGACAGAAATTATGGAGCTTTATCACAAACTCCAAACTCACAACTCCAAACTCACAACTCCAAACTCACAACTCCAAACTCACAACTCACAACTCACAACTCACAACTCACAACTCACAACTCACAACTCACAACTCACTTCGTTCGCTTGTGCCTTGTTCGCTGCTCGTTACCTCACTCAAAAATCTAACCACCCTAGAACCACTATACCCATTTTCCCAAACCCTAATATCATTCTGATAATCAATCACCTCCAATAAAAACGAATCGTGTATCCCCTTAGGTTCAATAAATATTCTACTCGGATAATCATCAAGATACTTAGACTTCTTAAGAAATGAAAGTATCTGATCATACAACACCTCATGTTCTCCAAAAATCACCAACAACCTACCCTCCGTAAGTATCTTATTGGAAAGCCATTCATCCGAAAAGCTCTGATTAATATTCACAAGTGGATGTTCATGCAAAGATTCATTTGCATACAACTTTCCATGAAAACTACCAAACATAGGCCGAACCAAATCCAAACCATCATTTCTAAACGTTGTTTTCACATCAGGTAACACATCCACCCACGGGGAAAGCGCAATCACTCCCCGTGGCCACACCTGGGCCCCCGCCTCTTTCAAGTGCAGACAAAGAGTCAAAGCCAAATTTCCGCCTGCAGAATCTCCGATAACCACTATATTCGTATTACCCTCTTGCACCAATTTATTATATACGCAGACCGCCTGATTGTGCTGAAGAGGAAACCCAGTACCTGTATGGGTCTTTGTATAATCCACAATCAAAATAGAAACGAGCTTGCCATGGGAAGAAGCCAAAGACCGATATACATTAGCCATAGCATTCACCTGGAAATGGTTAAGCTGCATCAAAAACGCCCCGCCATGGAGGTATAACAAAATCGGGTCGGTTTTCCTTCTATTTTCAACCTTGGTGAGCCAGATGGAGTCCACCAGATCCTCCTCCATACTGGTGTACATGGTAGCGTACCCAGGCAAATCTTCGTACCAGCCGCGAAGCCAACTCAAAAGATAGACTATGGTGTAATTTGAGAAGAACCGTTCTACCTTTAGGTTGGGAATTGAGAACATATCCTGAATAAGTCGGCATACTATAGTAGCTTTCCAAGATTGGGCCAAACTCTCATTTTCAAACGTGGGCCCGCGTATTAAGAAGTTTAGATAATAGCAAAACGCTCTAAGCGGTAATGTCAAGATTACTATAGCATGAACAACAGACATCTTTGCAAAATTAGCATCCTCTCTGCTCTATATATAAATACACCCCATTCAATTTAAGCACTTCTGCTGATAACTCCTGTTATTTCCACTCTACCCGAAATCAGTGTTATGCACGACGTTTTCGCAACAATTGAAAATTATGATCTCCACATCTTCATACTTTAGGAGTGTATTGTGTCCTAGGATACGACAGAGTAAGCCATGTGAATTATCCAATTGTATATTTACGCATGATAGGGGGGTGAAGAGGGTTTATGATGAAAATGATGAGCTGGTTAAAAGGGTTAAGAGGGAAGAATATGAAGAAGATGAAGAAGATGAAGAAGATGAGGAAGATGAGCAAGATGAACAAGATCAACAAGATGAAGATAAAGAAGATAAAGATAGAATCGATAATGAGAAAGTAAAAGTTGAACCAAATGAAGAATCTAACGAATTTATCCCAAAAGTTATCTCACACTTGCAACTACTTACCGAAACTAGGAAAGATAACATCAGAAAGTTATACAATATATCCGATAGTGAACAAGAAGCTATTCTTAAAGAATTCGATGCATGTGATGCGAGCACCACAACAAAAGAGTATGAAACAAACATTAAAAGGGTTTTGGCGGGTGCGAAACCAATAGTGCGGGTAGACCCCACATACATCATCCCGCAGGAAGTTAAGCCAGTGGCTCCTGCGATGGTTCCCGAAAGAAAAAGATATATTGAGTTGATAGTGAGCACGCTTCGCAAAACTCAACCCAATTTGCGGTGTCCTGTGCTACGGGCGGTTGATGAGGAGTACCAGATAGCACTGACAACGTCGAAAATCACGTACCCCCAGTCAATCAAGCGGAAGATCCACCAACTCTCCAACCCGGAAAAGTACAAGCGTGTGAAGACTGTGACTACCGATGCGCAGTATTTAACGCACCTCCGGAAATTGGTCATCCCCACCCCAAAGCTTATCAAGTTTGGATATGTGATGGACGTGCCGCAGGCGGTGGAGATTGAACAGAAACGAAACTGTCGGCGGTGCGGAGCTGAGTTCAAAATCAGCGACCAGATGGATGAGGTGGTTTGCATGTTTCATGCCGGTAAGATCCGCCGCAAAGACAAAAATACCCGTTTCTACGACTGTTGCAAGGGAATCGTTGATGTGGACACCCAAACATGCTCGAAGCATAACCACCATGTGTTTTACTGGAACAACACGGCCGAAATGCACACCGCTAATCCTTACGTGAAAACTGTGCATGTGAACAAATCTGCAAAAGCTGCATTGGGACTTGACTGTGAAATGGGTTATACCACTCTTGGCTTTGAGCTTTTGCGTGCCACGGCCATCGATTTCTTCTCTGGCGAAGATGTCTTTGATATCATAGTTAAGCCTAAGGGTGAGATTATCGATTTGAATACGAGATACTCGGGAATTGCAAGTATTCCTGATGATGCTCTTACGTTTGATGAGCTGCGTGAGTATATGCTGAAGTACATTGATAAAAACACCATTTTGGTGGGCCACGGGTTGGAAAATGACATGAATGCAATGAGAATGATTCACTATTGTATTGTGGATACAGCGGTGTTATATCCTAAACACAAAGCCACTCCTACGTTTCGGTACAGTTTAAAAGATTTATCTTTTACATATCTTAGTAGGAATATTCAGATTGGTGAGCATGATAGTCGTGAGGATTCCATTGCCGCTATTGATATTGTGAAACATTTTATTGGGTTGGATATAGAAAGGAGGTAACACTACGAGCAAAGTAGTGGATTACTTTATACATTATTATTTGTAGTGATAAAATTTTTGCAGCCAATTTTTATATTTCAACTATAACATTTAAATGATTAGGTCAAGAAGGTCAAGAATAAATAAGAATACAGGTCAAGATGATAATGAATAAATCGATTAAGAATAAATTGATTAAGAATAAATCGGTTAAGAAATGTCAGTAAGATATGATTTCATAGGTAATATATATTATTGTTGAGATATATTCATTGATATTTTGATACTCGGATAATACACCATCCACCATCCTTAAGCATCTAACTTGCCAAACCAAATATCGCGTAACTTACATCGCGTTCGGAAACCACTCAGATCATTTACGCGACGCGTTGTGAAAAATTTAAAAGTTTACCATGAAAGACAAGAAACCATCCACACCCAACAAAATGATCAAAGCAAAAGCGGGATCGGGATCCGGCAAGAAGCAACAATCATTGATGTCATTTTTTAAACCAGCAGTCAAAGCAGTCCCTTCATCTCCTTTGAAACAACCCGAAAGTGAAGTCAGCGATAAAGAAAATACTGAGTTCCCTACAAGCACACCACTCAGTTCAGATACTAATATCAGTACACCAATAAAGACGCAAAGGATCCCTAACTCATCGCCATACCAGGAACCAATTGAGCGCAAACCATTGGCGGAATCAAACACACAACGCAAAGGACGGTCGGTCAGCTATTATGAATCGGACGACGAAGAGGTTGTCACGAGGAAGAAGAGAAGGGTAATTGAGAGTGACGACGAGGATGATTTTAAACCGGTTGAAGCTGAGAATGACGATGATGATGAACACATGAGTGATTTTATCGATGATGATAAAGATATAGATGAGGCCGCTCCAGAAGAACCAGACTTGTCTGACGTCGAGGAAACCCCCAAGAGAAAGTCGAAACCTGTTAAGGGCACGCCATCCCGTCTCATGCAAAAGTTTAACTCTTCGGTAATTGCATCGTCGCCTGCACCACAAATCAAGTCATCACCAGCCAAAACGCCAAAGAAGAATTTTGCTAAGGAGAACGAGGAGAGATATCAATGGTTGGTTGATGTTCGAGACGCAAATAAGCGTCCCGAGACCGATCCAGAGTACGATCCTCGTACACTTTACATTCCACAGTCCGCATGGGCCAAGTTCACCGCATTCGAGAAGCAATACTGGGAAATCAAAAGCAAGATGTGGAACACAGTTGTGTTTTTCAAGAAGGGAAAGTTCTATGAATTGTATGAAAACGATGCCATTATTGCCAATACCAAGTTTGACTTGAAGATTGCCGGTGGTGGTCGTGCTAATATGAAGCTTGCCGGTATTCCGGAAATGTCATTTGAATACTGGGCCAAGGAGTTCATTAGTTTGGGGTACAAGATTGCTAAGGTGGACCAGAAGGAGTCGTTGCTTATGAAGGAAATGAGAGGCGGATCCACCAAGGAAGAGAAGATTATCAAAAGAGAATTGTCTAGTATTTTGACTGGAGGTACATTAACTGATTTGGATATGATTAGTGATGATATGTCTATTTACTGTTTTAGTATCTGGGAAGAGGCTTCCGAGACTGGTCGTCGGTTTGGGGTTGCTTTTGTTGACACTGCTACAGGAGAGTTGAACATGATTGAGTTTGATGATGATCTCGAGTGCAGCAAGTTGGAGACTTTGGCTACCCAGCTTAAACCAAAGGAGGTCTTGTGTGCCAAGGGTAACTTGTGCAGCACTGCAGTTAAGATCTTGAAGCACATGGGTGAGTCCAACAACCAAATATGGAACAACTTGAATGATGGACTGGAGTTCTGGGACTATGAGACTACTGTTGAAAACGTAGTGAAGAGTTCGTATTATCCGGCTAAAGATTTGGATGACTTTTCCAACTACCCTTCCATGCTTGTTGAGTATAAGGATAACCATCAAATTGCTTTCCATGCTTTTGGTGGTCTTCTCTATTATTTGCAATCCCTCAAGTTGGACAAGAGTATTATGACTTTGGGTAACTTCCAAAAGTATGACATTTCTAAGAATACCGCTACTCACATGTTGTTGGACGGTATCACCTTGAATAACTTGGAAGTCTTGAATAATTCGTTTGATGGTGGGGACAAGGGAACCCTTTTCAAGCTTCTCAACAGAGCAATCACTCCGTTTGGTAAGAGAAACATGAAAACTTGGGTTTTGCACCCATTAATCCAAACTGCACACATCAACGACCGTTACGACGCTGTTGATTTCTTGATGAACTCCGGATTGGAAGTGCGTTCTATCCTTGAACAAGCATTCACCGGTTTACCAGACTTGGAGCGTTTACTTGCACGGATACATTCCAAAACCCTCAAATTCAAAGACTTTCTTCGTGTGATTGAAAGTTTCGAAAAGATTTCTTCCTTAGTCAAGAAGTTGAACGATTTCATCAGTGAAGATTCGGGTTTGTTGCACAAGTTTATTAAACAACTTCCAGCTGAGTTGGACCAGTGTATCCGCGAATGGGACGATGCTTTTGATAGAGAGGAAGCAAAGTCTGAAGTGATTGTTCCTGTCACCGGTGTTGATCTCGAATTCGACTCCTCCATGCAAAAGCAAAGAGACTTGGAGGCTGAGTTGGACTCGTTGTTGAAAGCTTACAAGAAAGAGTACAAGTCCCATGAAATTGTCTACAGAGACTCTGGTAAAGAAATCTACCTCATTGAATTACCAAATAAAGCCACCAAGAACATCCCTAACGACTGGCAGCAGATGGGCTCCACCTCCAAGGTTAAGCGTTACTGGTCTCCTGAAGTCAAGACCTTGGCTAGAAGCTTGATGGAGCAAAGGGAATTGCATAAACAAGTTTCTGATTCTCTTAAGCTGCGTATGTATGACAGGTTCGACAAGCATTACAGTGTCTGGACTGAAACAATCAAGTGCATTGCGAACATCGATTGTTTGCTTTCTTTGACCCGCAGTTCCGAAGCCATTGGGGTGCCTCTGTGTAGACCAACCTTTGTGGATGCTCCTCAACTCAACTTCGAAGAGTTGAGAAATCCCGTTTACACTGGCACCAGAGAGTTCATTCCAAATGACGTTGCTTTGGGTGGACCAAACGCAAACTTCAATCTTTTGACTGGGGCCAATGCTGCAGGAAAGTCCACCTTGATGCGTACCACCGCTTTGGCTGTGGTTCTCTCCCAGTTGGGGTGCCATGTTCCCGCCCAACTGGCCACCATGTGTCCTGTCGACAGAATCATGACCAGATTGGGTGCTAACGATAACATCATGCAAGGTAAGTCAACTTTCTTTGTTGAACTTCTGGAAACCAAAAAGCTCTTGAGTAATGCCACACCAAACCTGCTTGTTATTTTGGACGAGTTGGGACGTGGTGGGTCCAGCAGTGATGGTTATGCTGTTGCTGAAAGTGTCTTGCACCATTTGGCTACCCACGTCCAACCTTTAGGTTTCTTTGCCACTCACTACGGAACTTTGGGTTCGCTGTTTGTTGGCCATCCACAAATCTCTCCAAAGAGAATGGCCATTGTTCTTGATAACTCTTCTAGAAATATCACCTTTTTGTATAAATTGGAATCGGGTGTCGCTCCTGGCTCCTTTGGTATGCATGTTGCTCTGATGTGTGGAATTGCTGATACAATTGTTGACAATGCTGAAATTGCTGCAAATAAATATGAGCAAACTTCTAAGTTGAAGAAGGATGACACCACCAGTGGGCTAAGTTTAGGTTTGCAAAGTGATATTGTTTGGTTAGAAAACAATAGATCTCTTTCGCTGGATATTTTAAAGTATGATGATGATATTAAAAAGTCTGCTTTGAATAATATTTTTGAGATTATTGGGAATTTATAATAAAGGGTTTATTTGGCTGCAAATGTAAGAAATCAAGAAGGATAAGTTTAGTAGATTATTCTAAGTAAGCTTGCGTGCGGGACAGAACGGCATTGTGAATTTATTGCAATCAATGTTTTTTTTACAGTAGTATTAGTGCATTCAAAGAGGTAGTACATAGTAACACTCACTCACCAATCACCATTCGATTCTGATTTCTCATTTCATTTGAAAAAGCCTTCATATTTTGCTCGAAAAGTCTCCACTCACCCCTCACTACGTTCGCGGATCATAAAGTATCTAAAACAACCCTCTTCCGCTCAATATACCCCTCCAACCCGTCCTCAACATCTAATGAAACATACACAACAGGAAAATATCCAGAATAATCCCCCAACAAACTCACCACACACGAAACATCAACCGGATTTCCCATTAGATTCACCGCCAAAGATGACGTATGCAAATCAAACCATGCAATTCCATTATTTCTCAAATCAATACTCTCCAAGTTCGGCAACACAAGCTTGTGTTTGTTAAAATACAGCCCCAACTTGTTATCTGAAAGACAAACCTGCTCAATACAAGTAAAGTGGGAAAAATCACCAGAAAGTTCAACCGCCGAAGCATGTCTAATTTCCAAAATTGAAACATGCTCAGGAAATACATCCCAATCAATAACCCTCATTTCTATCGAAACAAGAGATACCTTCAGCAAATTGGAAAAACCAGTGAAAGGTACATCAACAACAAAAGAACCATGTATTTGCTGAGTAGATTTTGGAATACGCAGTAATGGCGTTTTGGTACCATAGATGGAGACATTTTGGATAGTGTCAGGAAATTGGATTCTTGAGTTAGGAAACTTTATCAGTTGGGGAAAATCATATTCTGCAGCTTGAAAGTTTACCAACTTAGGTGGGAGACGCGGGATCGACTTGATATTACCATTATAATGGAAATCATGCAAATTTACAAGATGGGAAATTTTTAGAGGAAAATCACACTTCAGAGTTATCAACTCAGTAACAGATAGCGGCAAATCCAAGCTGTCCAGCAGCACTCGGTGGAGTTTGACGGAAATCAAGTTTGGAGGTGGTTCCACGTGCAAGTTGCAAAAATTTAGCCTCATGCTTGATACCGAATCAGGAATTAAGGTTTTCACAATAAACGAGTCGAGTTCCAAAAAAGTTAGGGTTGAAGGGAGTTCCAAGTTTAGTACCATTTTATAAGCCCTTAAATACTTTAACGATATCAATTTTCTAGGAAGCCTGAGTATACTTATATCATCACAATGCATTATACACAAGTTTCGGATGGAATAATCAACCAAGTCCAAATCAAGGGCATTTCTATAATTACATAGCCTCAAGTCAGTCAAACTAAACCCAGCTAAAGAACAAAATGGGGTATTGTGGAGATGGAGATTTTTTAGATTATGCAAAGCGGTGAGATCAAAGGAAGATTTGGATGAGGAATCCACAATATGTAGTTTTGTTAGTTTGGGGAGTTTGAGATGATAATCGTGAATGTCTCCAACATCAATACTAAGAGACTGCACCAGAGCTGGGATCAGATCAAGATCTTCTTTTGTGATATTGTACGATTGCATGTGCGTCACTTTGGACGATGCAATGCCCAAATGCTGCTTGTTGCGTGGAAACGCATTTGAATGACCGTTCCAGTACTGAGCTGAATTGATGCACTTGAAGCCAACCAGTGAGATGCAATACGGAAGGTTCATAACCTGCGCATACAACTCCGTCATATAATTATAATCGTCCAACGTGTATGTAAATGACACAGTTATGTCTACCCTGCGTAAGGCATGCGGAAGCATATTATGTGCCCTCACCAAGTCCAATGCCAGCTCAAAGTGAATGCTTTGTGGAACAAATTCATACCGTTTCATAAATAACACCAACCCATGGACACTAAATGTGTTCGGAGCACTGCGTGCAGAATCCCAAAGCCTTCTTGTAGACCCAAAAGTGAGCTCGCCTACAGTAACCTTCGAATAACACAGCTCAAACGCAAGCGCCCCAATCACCGGATCATTCACTAGTAACACACTTTCTGCCGGCGGGAGAATGTCAATTATTCTTTTTACAATCTCCGTAGGCAACATCTTTTTTTTTCTTCCAGGGTTCATGTGGGGTCCGCGGATTACTCGTCTATAGATTTACAGATCAGGTTGTTTGTTCTTTTTCTGCAATTTTGCTTATTGTTTTTTTTATTGTTGCTTACTTCATGACAGAGCTCGTGGGAAATTCGACGATTGATTCGACTGAGCAGCACATTGCATGGTTGTCGCCGATCTTGTATAAGGTGAGTTACTTGATGCTCCTTCATTTCCCAGGGAGACTTTTAGATGTAGTTCGGGAAAACTATGAGATATCGCTTTCTTTGCTGACACTATTGATTATTATTGTTGGTATAGCAGGAAGTGTTTACTTGATTGTTCGGTACCGATTCTTGAACGTGTACTCTAAAAACACCGAATCATCCAACGATTCGGTGCCCAACATCCAACATTTGTTGATTAACACCAAAGGGGCCGAGAAGAAGAAACATGTCAATTACTTGGATGAGTTCTTGAGTGCTATCAAGATCTTTGGGTACCTCGAGAGGCCTGTTTTCAATGAATTGACCAAGTCCATGACCACACAGAAGTTGGCCAGTGACGAGATCCTTTATTTGGACGAATCGTTGGGCTTCTCCATTGTCGTGGAAGGTGTCATGCAAGTGTATACAAAGGTGTACCTGGACACAAACACACAAGATGAATTAAACTTCGAGAAGGATGACATGTTGATCTTGGATAACCAACGTTATCAATTGCTTAACGAGGTTAAGAGCGGTGCCCCTCTTTCAAGTTTGATTAGCACTTTGGACTTGTTCCAGACTGATACCCATGCTCCGTTCAGTGACTTGTTGTCGAGATCTACATCTACAGACTCTGCAGCTGCGCAGAAAATCGAGTACCCCAACATTGTGACGAAACCAAAGAAGAGCGATGGTGCGACTATCGCCATTATCCCAAGACTTGCATTCCAACGTGTCCACAATAAATACCCCAAAGCTGCTTCGCATATTGTCACCATGGTGTTGACCAGATTGTACAAAGTCTCGATCAACACCATTCACAACTACTTGGGTTTAACCAAGGAAATCATTGAAACGGAGGTCCGCTTGAACTCTTCTCTGAAGAATAGGCTTCCCAATTATTTATACGAGGGAAAGGTGGATTTTCAAGATTACAAGTTTCACCTGAAGAAGGAATCTGCTGATTTCTCGTTTGAGATCAACCCAAGCAAGCGTAGCTCCAAAATGAGTCTTTTGTACGATAAGGCGGATTCAAAGTATGCATCCAAGGTTCTGATACCACCGAAACTTGACCGTTCCTCCTCGAGGTATGTTTTGCTTGATTCGAGAGTCAAGTCCTCCCACCCTGGTGATCTTCTTTCTTCGGTTCCAATTTCTCGTAACTCGACTCAAAACCCAAGCGCCGACTCCTCCCGCTCCAGAAGGGACTGGTCGTTTGCCAACGAGTTTGAAGAATCAGAAGCGACTTCCCTTAGAACCGCGGTGATCGAAAACATCTTTAAACTTTTAGGCATTCATGAGAGTTCCATTATTCTCTCGATGTTTTCCGCTCTGCTGCCTCGCTCCGAAAACAACTCTGCTGTTGGGCTTTCCAGACTGCTTCTCCCTACAAACGATACCGGAATGAAGTTCTATAACACTGTTAGCCAGTCTACAGCCCCTTCATCTCCGTCCCCTTCAGATAGACGCTCCAGTATCTTCTCCGATATTAGTTTTGCCAAAATTAAAGCAGACTTTCTGAAAGATTTAGAAATCAAACACTACACTGAAGGAACTGTTTTGGTTAAGGAAGGTGATTTTGACTCAGGACTCTACTTTGTCATTGATGGGTCTTTGGATGTGTCGTATTGTCCCGTCAAAGGCTCATCCAAAAAACTCTACACTGTTGAAAAAGGAGGGTTGGCAGGCTACCTCTCCTCGATCGTTGGCTTTAGATCCCTCACCACCATTAAAACGAGCTCCAACCTGATTGTTGCCCATTTGTCCAAAAACAACTATCAAAAGTTGATGGATAAATATTTCTTTTTGGCATTGCCTGTTGCAAGAAAACTTAAAGGACTTTTGCTGACCCACATCTTAACTATAGATTTTGCATTGGAGTGGTGTAATATCCCAGCAGGTGAAGTCTTGTGTGATCAAGGTGAGCCCGCTAATGGCTTGCACATTGTTTTGAGCGGTCGTTTCAGAGTGGTCCAGAATAAAAAGTTATTAGGCAAGCAACATGATTATTCTTGTTTGACTGATGAAGGAAAAGTGGAAGAGAAAGACGATATCGAAATTTTGGGTGAGTACGGCCACGGCCAATCCATCGGAGAAGTTGAGGTGTTGACTGCTTCCAAAAGAACCAGTTCGCTCATTGCCGTGCGTGATTCGGAAACTGCTCGCATCCCAAGAACTTTATTTGAAATGCTCTCCGTTCAGAACCCCCTGCTTATGGTAAAAATCTCCAGAATCGTGGCCCAACAGGCAGCGTCCACCATGTCACATGAAATACACTCCTCCTCTGTTTCATCCAGAAATTTACCTTACATAACCAACGATTACAAAACAATCACCATTATGCCTGCTAACCTGGGACTTCCTGTTCGCGAGTTTGCAGAGAAGTTGGTGCATGCGTTGAAAGCAATTGGCAGAAACGTAATTGCTATGGACCAAGCATCAACCCTTATTCATTTGGGTAGACATGCTTTTGACGAACGCTTGGCCCAGTTAAAGTTATCTGGTTATTTTGCGTTTTTGGAAGAACAATACGAAACCATTGTGTACATCTGTGATACCCCATTAAAACTGAACTGGACTCTGACATGCATTTCACAAGGTGATTGCATTTTATTATTGGCAGATGCAGACGATGACGTTGTGGCCACTGGAATGGGCGATTACGAACGTCTCTTGGTCAAATTGAAAACTACCGCAAGAACAGATTTATGTTTAATCCACCCAGATAAAGTTGTTCCTCACGGATCCACCAGTATTTGGTTGAAAAATAGGGTCTGGGTGCAAGGCCACCATCACATACAAATGGAACTAAACGCAACTTCAAAAGTTCGCCCAGAACGTAAAAACATTGTTAGAGAATTGGCTGCAAAATTGGCCAGAAAAACCAACCCACACATTGTCGAAGGAATTTTCAACAAAGAAAGAAGAAAGGACATTGAAGCTTCGACAATGCCTCACAAATCAGACTTTCTTCGTTTGGCTCGTATTCTCTCCAATGAAGCCGTGGGCTTGGTTCTTGGAGGTGGCGGTTCCCGTGGTATTTCCCATGTCGGTGTTGTTACTGCACTCGAGAAACATGGGATTCCCGTTGATTTAATCGGGGGTACTTCTATCGGCTCTTTTGTTGGTGGTTTGTATGCAAAGGAGTACAACATTGTGTCTATTTATGGCCGTGCCAAAAAGTTTTCTCGTCGTGTTGCCTCCTTGTGGAGATCCATCTTTGACTTGACATACCCTGTCACACTGTACATCACCGGGTTTGAATTCAACAGAGGAATCTGGAAGGTATTTGGAACCAGTGAGATCGAAGACTTTTGGATCAAGTACTTTTGTAATTCTACAAACATCACGGAGTCCACCATGGATGTGCACGAAACTGGGTACTCATGGCGTTTCATCCGTGCGCTGATGTCCCTTGCAGGTCTCTTACCTCCAATTGCTTTCAAAGGGTGCATGTTATTGGATGGGGGATACTTGGATAACTTGCCTGTTATGGAGATGAAAAAGAAGGGTGCCAAATACATTATAGCTGTTGATGTTGGATCGGCGGACGACAGAACACCCATGGATTATGGTGACACCTTGAGTGGATTTTGGGTTTTGTTCAATAGATGGAACCCATTTTCCAAACATCCCAACCCTCCCAACATGATGGACATTCAAATGAGATTGGCCTACGTTGCTAGTGTCAATGCTTTGAACGAGGCTAAGAAGACGCCAGGTGTGATCTATTTAAGACCTCCCATTGATAACTATGCTACTTTGGATTTCAACAAGTTTGATGAAATCTATCATGTAGGTTTTGCTTATGCTGACAGATTATTTACAAAATGGGAACAAGAGAAGAAGCTTCCTCCTATAGCTGGAATGGTTGATACCCGTAAAACTCATGAAAGAAGGGCTTTATATAGAAGAAACTCAATATAGAATAGTTAATCTCAAAGTTTTAAAACTGCAAGTAACATCTCGCAAGTAACATCTCATAATCACAACTCACAATCATAACTCACAACTCACACTCCCTTCGTTCGTGTTCGCTTAATTCGTAGTTGGTTTAGTGTTTTTCGCAATCGCATCGCATCTCAAAAATCAATGCTAATACAACCAAACCTATATCGTAACGCTATACGGTTTACTCGGTTCGTTCATAAACTCTCATTCGATCCAAGAGTTAATAATGACTTTACTAAATTCGGCATTCTTCCCTTTTTCCAGCAAAGCTTAAATAAGATCCTACCAGAACATCTCCAACCAAATGTTAATCCTACCGAAGATCAAAGAAAACTCCTTAGTATCTTAGGTTCAAAGCATAATCTAGTATTAAGAGGTGCAAGCAACACCGGTAAGCTGCTTGCAATGTTAGTTTACGCATTAAATTTAACTCTCAGTGCAACGCCCGAGTATGACTTGTTGAAGAGTAGTTCCAATCTTGATTGCATAATAATAGTTCCAACACGGGGAATGGTTAAAAAGTATCAGACATTCACCAAACAGTTATTGAAGGGCATTCCGGAGAACTGTTCTCCAGGCGAGCTTTATAAAGTGGATTCTAGATATGAATTATCCAGAGTTCCATTATCAGTGACATTTTTAGATGAGAAGAGCAGTCACACATACTCCACAGGAAAGGACGGGGAATCACAACTCATAATCACAACTCTCGAAGCATTTAACCAAATTCCGAAAGAGAAACTAGACTCTGTTCGTTTTGTTGGTATCGACAAATTTGATATCTTCTTGAAGAGTCTGTCAATCTTCAATACTGTTATGGTTACCAAGAATGCCAAGTCTAGATACATACACAAGCTCGATAGCGTGATACAAGAAATCCAAAGCAAGAGCACGGAGGCATTTTCAAAGCAGTTAAGCACTAGATTGAAGCGTTTTGAAAAGTATTACAAAATTGAACACAAGCTTAGTACTGACAATGACCACAGCGGAGCTGTATTAACCAGCATTGGAGAAATAACCGACTCATCATTAAACCAAGACCTAATCAGTAAATTACAACGTGAAAAACGTAAGGTTTTATACAAAGCTATTCAGTATGCATTTATTGGCAACCAAGACCTGTTATACAAGCGGATGTTAGAGATGAAGAGAGAAAACAAACCTCAGTTTATCCAAACAGGTCTCGACAAGATAGGTGCGTTGAAACAAGAGCTCCAAACAAAAAGGAAACACGACGATGTGGCTGTACGTTTTGTTGAGAACTCCATCAGATTCACCAACGCTCAAAGAACATTAAAAGAAAGGGAACGTGTCATCATCACTTCGGGAAGTGATTTTGCTTTCACCTCGGAGGACGATAACTTTAAATTACACTGCTTGGTGGCTACCAACGACAAGAAGAGCTGCAAAATCTCCAACTTAGATGTCAGATCTCGTGCCCCTAGCCTGATAGACAAGTATCTTGATCAGTACACTGCTATGACCCAGCGTAATTATAAGAACTACGAAAAGACATACCTCAAGTCGAGATTATACCCAGTTCCTTCACCTAAGATTGTCGCTGACTGCCAGAAGGTTATGGAATCCACTATAAACCATTTAAAGAATCTTCACAAAAAGTTTGTAATTGTGGTGCCAGATTATCTCAATGTGAAAAAGGCGATTCAAAAGGTCCCAAATGCAGCTGCTTTCCCCGGTAAGGCCGACTTTGTAGTTGCAAATGCGCTGCTGTTAATCGGCAGTAAACTTGATGGGGTCTCTAACATTGCAATCATTGGATTAGAGACCCTTCTCCCCCTGTATGCATTCGCAAGCAAGTCGCAAGTGTTGACCAATACGGACGGTATCACAGGGCTCGTTGATCCTGTTCTGGATTTGACGCAGTTCTACATGCAAAAGTTGAATACCGATGGGGAAAAGCTGGTGGTTATGGTGTTGAATCAGTACGAGGGCATTCAAAGAAAGAATAAGGTGGCACGCATGCATGATGACATGGCACGCTTTGGTCAAATCTTGGCTTTTAACAACTTGTTTAAATTGGCTGATCCTGCATCAGGAGTTGTTTTGGAGTATGATTTAAAGAGGGAGCATCGTATGTTAGCCCAAAGGGCATTGTAAATAGAGAGCATTTCTGTATATAGAAGCCAAAATGGAGGCATTTTAAATATTTAGAGGTAGAAGGATCTTTCCTATAGAAGAGGGCATTCAATAATTAGGAAAAATTTATTTGAAATAAGTATTGGGTTAGATAAGCTATTACTGAATAGCTTGTAAGATTAAAGTTAAATTACCCGACGTGGTGACAATCAAGCTCAGTGGATGAGCACTTTTAGATGGAAGTGGAGGTCCGAACTTGGCTTATTTGCCCCGCTTCACACATTTATGGTGGGCCAACTCGTACTTCTACAAACCAGATTTTTCGCAGCCATGGCAGTATTCAAAAGAGGAGACTTCAAATGGATTCGTAACAAGATTATCATGTAGTCACATACCACATAGTTGTATGCAAGTTAATGCTGGTGATTTATTCAATTATTATTAGTTACACGTGCGTTCTAAAGAAGATCTTGTTCATCTTTCTGATCAGGCAGATCCGCACTTGACCAAAATAGCCATCGCAGGCTCTGAACTTGGTGAACTTGGTTTTAATATCCTTCTGCTGCACTTGGGATCTCTCACGGTGAGGTTTTCTTTGGTCAGTGCGCTTACTGGTAACATCAATCGTCTCAAAAATTTAAAGTACCTAAACCTAACTCGGAGGGTATCTATTAAACAACACGTTCGAAGTTCCAGAGTCGTTGGTGTATTTGAGTTTAGAGCAAAATGAAATCACTGAATATACTTTATATACAAAGAATACTGCTGTTGTCAACCTTATCACCAATTTCAAGATATCATTAGACGCCGTCAAGCGTTTATGTGAAGATTGCCTTGTTATGGTAATTAGGTATAGTGACGATATGGGTTTTAAATACTTCTTATTAGTGTATGTAAAGAAAACTTATATTAGATGAAACTCCATAGCTCAACAATGACCAAAAACCTTGTAAATTCTCTACGCATGAAAAGTTAACGTTTGTTGACCCTTCTTAATATCACCTTGTTTGTAAGCAACCAAAGTTTCATAGAAAGCAGCCACCTTTGGGTGAGAATGAATTTTATCCTTACTAAAGTTCATCACCTGTAAACCTGAACGACTGGTTGCTCTCAGAAGGGCAACATATGCTTGGCCCTTTTCAAACACATTACGCAAATCCACCTTGACATACTGCAAAGTCTGGCCTTGTGATTTGTGGATAGAGAGAGCCCAAGCCAAGATCAAGGGAAACTGCACACGGGATGCCAAGACAGAGTTGTCACGTTCATCTTCTATTGTCCACTGTTCGGGCTCAAATAAGATGGTTCTCGTGGAAACACCGTCTGGCATGGTGAACTTGACCACCGGGTATTCTCTGTGCAGTGAGCCTAAATTCATATCCTTTGCAATATCCTTTTTCCTCTGGCGATTGGCAGTTTTTGTTTCATTGGTGGTTTGGTTGAATAGTTCGACATCAGAAAAGATGTAATCCTCGTTAACAGAAATCTCCGAGGAGTCTTCCTGGAAAGTTTCCTCGGCCTTCATTTCCTCCTCATCTCTACGCTTCATGTACACATCCTTGTACATGAAGTCCACCACTTTGCCCATGGTTCCGTTCACCAACGTCTCATCAAAGTTCTTGATACACATTACCTGGGCGCCCTTCTTCAAAAACAACTTTTGAGGTGCAAGAAAGTTGTTGAGAATGGTCTGTCTCTGGGCATCAGCCAAAGACCCGGAATCCATCGAGTTGTATACCAACGCTTCCCCAGGAAGCTTACTGAGCCGCTCATTATTCGACCGCTCAACCTCGTTACGTGTAGCAAAAAGCTGTGAAGGTGACATGCCCGCAGGACACTCCACTTGCCTCAGCAAACGTGAGAACTCGACTCTGGTTTTTTCAGACACCTTACCGGTACGCATCTCGTTCAACATGTCGATGAACGTCTGGTCTCCCTTTTGTCTAAACACCTCCTGGAGAATCAACGTCAACTGGATGTTTTCCTTCCATGCATCGCTTTCAAACGGGAAAAACGGCTCTGCGGGCGGCCCCCCCTTTGGCGAGCTCTTCACCACCGGCGGGAGCTGGTAGAAGTCCCCACAAACAATCACCTGGATGCCGCCAAACGGCCTGTTGTTGCGCCGCACTCGCTTTGCGATCTCGTTCAACTTGTTCAAAAACAACCCGTCCACCATCGAGATCTCATCGATAATCAACACTTTGGTGTTGAGCCACCTCTCGAGCGCCTTCTTGCTGCGCCGCACTTTCGTGAGTAACTTGGGCACCGGCTCCGCTCCCAATCCAACCCCAGAGAAACTGTGGAGCGTAATACCCCCGATGTTACATGCCGCAAGCCCGGTCGATGCTGTCACCGCCACCGACTTGGCTGAATACTTGGTCTTCAATGCTTTGATTATCGCCTTGAGCAACACTGACTTACCTGTGCCGGCAGAACCCGTGTAGAATAATGACGTACCATCCATTGCTTGTTGGAGAACGTACTCCTGTTCGTCCAGAAGTACCATGGGTTTCACGCTTTTCTTTCCGTCCACTGGTGCCTGCGTCGCAAGTTGGATCAGTGGGTACAGTGTGGTGGCTTTCTTCTGTGCGGATGATGAAAGTGGTCGCACAAACGTTTTGTTGGGATGTTGTGGTAATGGTGCTAATCTTTTTAATGATTCTGGTTTGATGTCTATTAGGTTTGCATCAACCTTGATAAATCCGTTGGATTGTTTTTCTAGTATATGGCTGTTTTGGTTGGTTTGGATATTCAGTATAGTAGTGGTTTGGATGGTTTGGACAGTATTCTCAGGGGTCACATTTGAAGGCGTCTCACTTTCCTTTGCTAGTTTTGGATTTTCATTCGCTTTCGGACTAACACTTGAAGGATTTTCTCTCATCGTCGGTCTGACAACCTGATTAACACCTCCTTCTATTCTAATATTCTGACTCTTTTGTATATTATTTGGAACCTCCCGCATCTCGTGCACCTTCCGCACATCATGCTCCACCGAAACCTCTCTAACTGACGGCAACGCCACCGAGCCCTTGCGAACATGTCTATTGTAAGCAACCATGATCTCGTCGTCGTCGCTGAACGGATCCTCCAGACGCTGCAGGTCAAATGAAAACTCAAACGAGGACATCTCCTCTATCTCCCGGATTTTCACCGGATCCCTCTCCACTTGGGGTCTGTATATACTCATGCTGCGTGTGTTGATGTTTATGGACTGAACCTTGATTCTAATAAAGTTTCGAAGCATTTAAGCGCGTGTCATATGATGTTTGACGTGGTTTATTTGTTTGAGATGAAATTTTACTGTGCGAACTAACGAACGAACGAACGAACGAACGAACGAAGTGAGTGATGAAGTGAGTGAGGAAGGGAGTGAGGAAGTGAGTGAGGAAGTGAGTGAGGAGGTGAGTGAGGAAGCGATCGAATCACTGAATCACTGAATCACTGAGTAACTGAGTAACTTAGTAGTAAACATAATTAAGTAAATTCATAAATAGAAAAATCTAATAACCAAGTATTGGTCACTCCAAACATTACACTCAATTACTCTTATGCTATTACTACACTCATAGGGAAGATTTCACACTAAACTAATATTCACCTTATCTCCATTGCTGATTCTCGAACTCTAAACTCACAAACTCACTTCGTTCGTTTATTCGTTGTGTATTCGTTGTGTATTCGTTGTGTATTCGTTGTTTATTCGTTGTTTATTCATAATCCTCCCTATTCGCACCAATAGCCCATCCTAGCCCAGAAACAAACAAATTAGACAACTTATCCCCAGCAGCAACAGCATTCTGTTGTGTAGAACTACTAATAGCAGCCAAGTTTTCATTCAAATTCAGAACAGAAGGTAGAGAAAGTGTAAAAGACTCATCCTGAGTCAAAAACTGCTCATTTTCTTGATTATTCCATACATCCAACTTCGATTTGAGATACTCCCATTGACCCAAGATCTTGACATTATCAACACCTTCAACGTCCAATAACTTGACAAGAAGATCAAGTTGCTTCTGTATCACCCCTTCATCATTGGTCTCCATACTAGACACCTTTGCAAAAGTTTGCCAGTTTGGTAAAGAGGAATTTGCAGAATTCAAGATTTTGAAAGATTCAGTATAAGCATAGTTGAAATCCCCGTTTGAAATGGCCAGTTCAATACACAAGTAGGCCAAGTCGTTCGTGTCTGCGTGGAAAACTTTCAAGTCGTCCATAATCACATACAACTTGTTGTAGTCTAGGTACGCTCTTTTGTTGAGGTTTAATATGATGGAGATGAGTTGGTTGGACGGGATTCTGAGGAGGTCATTAGGAGTGACTGATTTACTGTTCAAGCTGACTTTGTAGGGAGCCAAGCCGTGGATGGCAGCCATCAAATAGGTCAACTTTTGGGACTCCGGCGAGTCCACAAGCTTGAGGAGATGCGACACCTCGGTGAGGCGTTTGTCGTGCAAGTTTGTGGCGGCGTTGACCAAGGCCCAGGCCCTGGAAATGACGATTCTCGGGGTGTCGGCAAACTGGGAGTACGCGGCAGGCGCAAAGATCTGCTCTTCAAGCATGCCTTGAACGACCTGGTTGTACAAACGGGATTCCACTGCGTGGTCACTCACAAAAGCTGCAATGTAGTAGTCCACAGCTTCGATGATCTTGCGGTAGTTGGACTGCGAAAGACCATTCACTATGCTGGTGATATCCGCGGCACCGCCACTCTTCAACCGGATGTATCCCGCAATCGTAAGCTGGTTGAATGGATACAACTTCTGGCACGTGTTGACTATCTCCAAGAGCAACCGCGGCTTGTCCAAGAGCACGGCGTGGGACTCTGGCGTCACCAGCTTCAAGTCCACCTCGGCCTCCTTGCGTGCTGGGAGCTTTGTTACCGCAATCACATCATACACCTTCAACGTTTCCACCGGCGACATCTCGGTGAAAAACGCATCCTGGTAGCAGTGCCGCAAGTACTCGGTGGTGACAGTTTCCGGCACTTTGTCGCCGAGCGCTGCAATCACGCTCGACCACATCTGATACCTCTCTAGCGTGGTCCCGCGCGCCGCAAACATCCACTCCACAAGCGTCTCGTACTCCTGTGTGTATGTGATGTATGGTAATATTGTGTTCTGGATCCAGCTGGGCTTCGTACCGCTGGAAAACACCCCAAACTTGGCGAACCCCGGCTGAATGTACTCGCTGAACTTGACGTAATTGCTGGACACCTTATAATAGTACCAGTACGGCTCAATAATCCCTTTAAACCACTCTTCGTATGGTGCCCACCCTTTCAACAACTTTCCAATGGTTTGGAAATCGTCTCTTACAAACTCAAAGTAGATCGAATCATGCCTCACATTGGCCTGCACAAACTCAAACAACGCCTGTTTTGGTTCTTTCCCTTGACAGTTGAAATCTGCATGCGTAGAGGCCAACAAATCATTGGCTGTCCGCAACACCAGTTCATCGGATTCCGTTATCTCCACCTGGTTGCGGATCCAATATGCATACTCTTCCACATCCGTATCATTGTGGTTATTAAGGACTTGGTGTGCTATTGAGTAGATGTCCGAGTAGTGGTGCGTGATTGGTGATGTGTACACAACAAGTGCTTTAAGGATATGTGTGATTGAAGAGTATTGGGCATTGGATATTTTGGGTAATGTATTAAAGATCTGGCTAGTGTCATGGTGGCTGGATGTGAGTGCCAGTACTATAGAGATGTAGATACTTGCGTCGTCGATTGATCTCATGTTAAAAATGAGAATTGGAAGAATTGTTTTAGTGAGTATAAAATGATAATGAAGAAAAAGGGATATTTTAGTCTTAAAGATATTTAGAATTGATGAAATTGGTTTATTAGATAGCATAGTAATAGTAATTAGTTTATGGAGTTTATGAAAATAGTAAAATAGAAGAGATAGTGATAAAGTATTGAGATAGTACTGAGAAAGTTGAGCAAGTACTGAGAAGAACCGAAAAACTACTGAGAAGACCCAAAAAAGTACTGAGAAAATACTGGAATATACAGAAAAAGTACTGAGAAAATAACGTACTGTACGAAATAGTGAAATGAAGATGACATTGATACACTAATTCAACAAATACCATAGAATCAACGTATATTAAAATATACTAAATCATTAATCACTACAAATAATCATTAATACTCTACAAATATTGATAAATCACAATATAAATCATAATATAAATCACAAATAACCGTAAATCTTCATCTCAACATCGAAAAATTATGTCATTCGTAAACAACAAACAACATCGACTTATAGATGAATTCACTAATAATTACGTGAAATATGAAGATAAACACACATCAGCATATCTTAAACTTCGACAGGATATCTTTCAACTTAAAACACAGGTGAAAGAGAAAGATGAGGAGTATGCAAAGAAGGTGGAAAGCACCAAGTTTGAACTTGATAGAATGGTCCACCAATACAACACACACATCCAAGAGCTTATCCAACTCTTGGAGATCAGCAAGAAATATGAGGCGCCATATCAACAGGAGCTTTTGGAGGAGTACAACAAGCTTTCAGACCGGTACCAAGAGATGCAGGACAACATCACGAACATCAAGCAAGTGCAGAAGCCGCTTCTCGACAAGATGGGGATGTTGGTGAAGAAGTACAGGACGTCTGGGTATAATGAGTTGCGCAAGAAGGGCAGTTATAGTGCAGAAAGCACGGAGATCGACCCGGAGTCGCTTGTTTTTAGCGCTGAAGAGGTGAGACAGATGGTGGGGCATATTGATATCGAGCCAATGCTCGCGAACAAGCGACTTTTCGAGAAGTCGGGGGACAAGTATGTGTTTAAGTTGGGGCGGAACAGCATGGGAAAGCTGGCGCGGGAGTACGATGAGCTTATCCAGAAGACGAAGCGGTCGATCGAGGAGTTGGAGCGCGAGGGCCGGGATGTTCGTGAACGGTGGGGGTTGAATGCGAAGAAGGTGGCTTTGATCAAGGGGGTTCTCTCGTGAACGAACGGCACCTACTCACGAATGAACGAAGTGAATAAGTTGGTGATTTGTCAACGATGAACGAATGGAGATTCGTATTCTAAAAAGCTTTCTTAATCTACATGAACCGTTGAGGAATTTATTTCAAACAAGTCTCATCTACTTTTCCCTGCTGAGAATTCATCATTAACCACTTTGATGGCCTGTATAAATCATTGTAATAAACCATTACTCATATATATCACTTAAAAATTGATTAATTACTGTAACTCACTTCATCCTTTGGAAATCCAGTTTGACTATTCATAATTGACTATTCATAATTCACTATTCATAATTGACTATTCATAATTGGCTATTCATAATTGACTATTCATAATTCACTATTCATAATATATCCACTACTCACTCCGTTCATAGTGCTCATAGTGTTCGTAGTGTTCGTAGTGTCTACTATCTTCATCTACCCACTACTCACACCCTCCGAGTGCTCCTAGTGTCATGCATTAAACTTATTATACAATATTATACACTACCTACTCCGATAAAGGACTAATCAAAATCACCAGATCCCCTCTCACAAAAACCATCTCAGTCTTCTTCACCACCGGGGTATCATCATTTTCATTATATATATATTCCTCAGCATCACTTAAAACCATGTTACAGTGCAGGTCATAGCCTTGTAATTTACCCTTCATTTCACGGGCACCTCTTAATTTGACCAAGACATGTTCATCCAATTGATAACGGATAAGATCAAGAGGCTCTTGATGCGATTGTTGTGTGGTGATAGTTGACATGTTGCTTTTAAAAAAAATTATTCCACGACAAAAACAGTGCGACATACTGAAAATTTTTTTGAGTAGCCATGTTCATTAGATCGTTTTCAGGCGCTGCCAAGGCAGCGATGAAGTTCAAGGGAGAGGTCAAGTTGCGTGCGCCGATCGTGCCCACCCACAAGAACTTCGAGGTGTCTCCCGACCACCCGTTGTGGGCGTTTTTCCCTCAAGGAAACCAAACCACATCTGCATTGAGAACCTCCGAAGACTTGGATAACGAATCCAGATCTTGGTCGTTCGCCGAGTTACGTCGTAAATCCTTCGAAGACTTGCACAAGTTGTGGTACTTGTGCTTGAAAGAGCGTAATATAGTGGCTAGAGAAGTCAGATTGAGTCAGAGTTTAAGATATCAAAGTACCGATCAACACAAAGGTTTGGATGAAAGATTAAGACAAACCCAAAGAACCATCAGAAGAGTCTTGCAAGAAAGGCAGGTTGCATACGAAAGAGCTCAGCTCTTGCAAGCTGAACAAGCCGAATATTTATCTGATTTCAAGCAAAGATACTTGGATGTTTCTGAGGCTGAAATATCCGAATACAATAATAAATTGGTTAGATTGCAATATGCCTTCTTTGGTATTCAACCCCAATTATCCGATTATGATTTGAAAAATGATATTAACGAGAAGTTTGCTATTGGTTTATCCTATGTTGCCAACTTGAAGGCTGAAAAGTATGCCTCTGATTTGGGTGTTTTGAATGGTCCAATGGAAGAGTTGCCATTTTTATTGAAGGATGTGAACGAAGCTATCTCTGAAGTCAAGGCTTTGAGAGATGAGGGTAAGGTGATTACTTTGTCGAAGAGTGAGACTTTGCCTTTCTTGAGGGAAGCTATTAAAGCTTTTTTGTAATGTATATAGTACGAATAACGGACGATGTGAGTTATGAGTGATTCGGAAATTTATCATATTATCTATGATAATTATTAACAAGTTAAGAAAAGTAATAACAATTACGAATAACGAAGTGAGTGAGGAGTGATTCTGTATTTTATGAAGTAGGATAAGTATTTATAATTCTTTTATCTATTCAATTGTACTTCAGTTTGAACATTTAAGACATTTAAGCAGTTATGGATATTCTTTTCGATTTAATGATATTTGATTTCAATAAGAACGATCTAACACTTGAATTCTTACTGGCAATTCTTTTCAACTCACAACATACTATTCTTACCATTTACTACGAACTATACTTTTGGCCCACTTCTCACACTCACTCCTCACAGTCTCACTTCGTTCGTAGTTCGTGGTTCGTAGTTCGTGGTTCGTAGTGCGAGTGAGTTGTAAAATTTCATCGAAAAAACAACCAATGGGAGGAAGAATTCATGGCTTCTTAGGAGGTGTCTTACTCACCAGTGCTTTAACATACTACACCGGTGAATACTTTCACAAGAACCAAGCGTTAATATCTAATCAGTTAAGATCTGCAGATAACTCTATCAATAACCGTATACTCACCAAACGGGATATCGAACTTGAAGCTAGACCAACATCTTCTCATAGCCACAGTATCCACCGTGTGGGATTGGCTGAAACAACAAAGGACATCTGGAATGCTGAGATCATCAAGGCTGTCAACTGGGTTTATAGCATCAACTGGTATCAATGGGGTGTGACTGCAGACAAAAAGTTGCTTGGATTGGCTGACAAGTTGGCATCTTCAGTTACAGAAAAGTAGTTAATAAAGTATCTAATTCCTTATCATTGTAGTGTGGTTTCTTAATCTTGCGTATTTCTTATATCAACATATTTACGTATATCTTAATTTCTTTATTAACATACTTCAATTTATGTATTCTTATCCTTCTCAGTTCTGAGCTTCTTAAAATACTTAGCAATATCATTATCAGTCATATACTGAACAATTGGCATAATAATCAGAAGAAGTAAAGAAAAGAAGAATTGAACCAACCCCCATTCTCTTGGGTAAGGACCCAAAGCAGCACTTCCAAGGAACCAGCCGATGAAATCAGTAGAAAAGTGGTCGTAACCCTTATCCAACTTACTAATAATAATAGAAGCACACTTTTCAACCGAAATGGCATCGCTAGGACCTTCGATTGTCTTGGTGATTTCTGGTTTGGTTCTGTTCTCTTCAGCATACCCTTCCGAGTCAAAGTTCCCACAGTGTACAACACTCACACGGAAGTTATACTCACTGGCCTCTTGACGAATGATGTGCGCAAGGTTGGTGATCGCAGCCTTCATTGGCGCATACAGTCCGTATCCAATGAATGGGTAGTACGATGCAACACTCGAGAAGAACACAATGTGTCTCTTCTTGCTCTCCTCGGCAACAGGATTGGTTTGGATAACCAGCTTGAACCCGGTGTGCGCAACATTCAACGCAGTCTTGTAGTTCAAATCAATGCTTCTACTGAGCTCTTCCCCAGTCAAGTCCTTGAAAAGCTTGACAATTGCAATACCGGCACAGCAGTAGATGTAGTCTGGGTCCATCTTGTGCTTGAGCGTAATCTCTTCCCACATCTCGACGCACGCCTCGTATTTGGACGCATCGCACCCAATGCTAACCATCTTGGCTCCAGTTTCTCCATGCTTGGCCCGTACCCTGTCAATTACCTTGTCAAGATTGACCTTGTTCCGTGAAACCAAGATAACAGAACATCCCTTGGAGTAGAATAACGAAGCAAACTCAGCCCCAAGTCCTTGTGAGGCTCCAACAACTAAAGCAGTCTTTCCAGCAAATTGCATATCTGATTTGAAAAACTGGAAATTTGCTCGCTTTATGTTAGCCGCTGATCATTAAATATGATCGCTTTTTACTTTCCAGACTATTTCTAATCCGGAGTAGCATACACCTACCCTTTATTATTCTATGTTGTTTTGATTATTTACTCTACATAATTATATTCTGTTTTCCGTTATTTTGTAACACCTGTAAATAAACATCGCTTTGATCACTTATCTTATATCACTATCTCTTATATCAATATCTGTTATATCAATATCTTTGTATCACTATTTTTAATATCAATATCTTTTATATGACTCTCCTTCTATCACGTTCAAACCTTCCATGGCTCTACATATTCAAAATATTATCTTCTATTTACAGTAAAAATGGAGACTTTGGAATCTCAACAATTTTCTTCTCAGGTCTTGGAACAGTCTTGTACTTCTTTGAAGTAATGAATTCACCAGAACGAGAACCTCCATGGAAGTCCAAGTTAGGCTTGTTGACCAACTTTTGTTCGGCCTTTTCGTCTTTAAATGCTCCTGTCTCCACGTTGTAGTTGAAGAACTCGCGCTTGCACGTTTCCACAGCCTTACGGAATTCCTCTTCTCCGTTGTTACGAAGTTGTGTTAATTTTCTAATGTTAACCTTGGTTATGTCATCCAACTCCAACCCTTGCAACTCCAATCTGGCAGCAATCTTTGCGGTGTACCAGAACTTGACTTCGTATCCAGAATCAACCAATTCCAACACAGACATTGGCGCCTTATCTTCTCCTAAACGAGGCTCCAACTTGATAATACGAGTAAACCCGGTTTTTCTGTTTGGGTATCTGTCAGCCAACTGCTCGATGATCTTGGATCCGATCTCTCTTCTGTCAGGTGGTTGTAAGAAGTTGAACGCTGCAATGTTGTGTAATTTATACGAAAACTTTTCATCCTTGATGCTCTTCTCTTGTTCTAATGCTTTTGATAAAAACTTTTCAATTTTCACTTGTGCTCTTTTGGCCTTGGTCCGGGTGGTAACAATGTACTCATGACGAACAAGATTGGCCGCCAAGTTCTTGTCTATCGACTTGACATGGCGTGCCACATTATTCTGGAATTTATGTAATGAAGGCATGTTTGTTGAAAAATTTTTGTTGCGACATATTTTTGGTGATGTCGCACTATCCCCATACTTTTGATTTTAGACTTTTAGTGTTTATTCATGAATCGCAAAGTAGTAGGGCATTTATTTGACTAGGTTATTCAAGAGGAGACGTGAAGTGTGATCATCCTCGATCTGTATTCTGTCGATTTTAAATTCTCCAAGGGTGATGCGGTGGCTCAATGGTAGAGTTTTCGATTCCAAATCGAACGGTTGCAGGTTCGATTCCTGTCCGTGTCAATTCCTTTCTTTTTGGATAGTACGGGAATACTTGAGTACTAAATAGTTGATGCTAGGGCAAATTCTACTGATGTTTACTTGAGTATTTAATAGGTGAATTGTCGCTTATACATTATAGGTAATAATAACTTATATTTAATAGGTAATTGTCACCTATGTTTATCATCCATCTTAAAGAATTTCATATATTTGGTTACTTATTTACAAAGCAACATTACCAAGCGATACAACCTTTCTATCAAGATCAAAAACAGTATAAGCATACTTCAAAAATGTAATTCCCAAAGTACCACGAGTTGGCTTGGAATACGCAAACTTTAACTTACAAAAAAACCCAAAATTATCAACTAATTCCAGGTATGGAACAGAAAATGTTATACCCTTGAAATTATAATTCAAATTACCAGATGGTAGATCACAAGAAACAGCGTAGACACCCTGATCTGCATTTACAAGGTTGGGATCTTTGTAAATATTTGCAATAGCATCAACATGATCCTTTGGAAGTAAGTTGAAGGTTGTGCCGTGATCCAACAAAACATTGTAGGAGACTTTAAGGTGGAGTCCATTATCTCCTGAGATCGACCCCATCTTAATGATGAATTTATTATCATCCTGGAGTGGAAACTCAACCAAATCGCCGGAAAACTTGGATTTGTTGATTGCACCAAAAGTGATCGAGCCCTTAGTATTCTTCTCATAGTCCAAGTAGATGGAGTAGTAGTTGTGAGAAACAAGTCCATTCTTCTTTAAAACTAGAGGAAAGTTATCGTAGTTGCGGTGTCCTGCCTCGTCTCCTGCAAGACCCACCCCAAACACACCCCCAACGGTGGTGAGGTTTTTTGCAGCCGCAAAAGTGACGTTTTTGACTGTGATTCCGCCTATGATTAAATCGTCTGTGTAGAAAGACCCGTTTGCGTAGGAGCCATCGACATACTCGATACTGAAAGGCTCGTGGAGGTTCACTGCACTGGTTGAGTCTTGCGAGTCATAAGTTCCGCCCAGAAGACAATAATTACCGTTGTTGTGCTTGCCGTCCGGTCCGCAGGTCGCGTCCTTATCGATCACCCATAAATCCGAGCTGCCTGTATCGATTTGGATTGTAATTGGGCTTTGAGTGGATCCCAATTTGATGTCCACCGCGTAGTACGAGTCTTTGTTGATGAGACCCGCATGGATTGACCGTTTCTCCTTGCTGTCAAACCGTTTGACATCAAACTTTAACTCAAGACCACCAGATTCTTCAAGAACAAACTCAAGGGGAAACCCAAGAATACCAGAAACCAATCCCAAACACACAAATTTATTGAATAAAAACATGATTATATTAAAGAAACATCTGTTATTTTATACTACCGCCAGGGTTATATGGGAGAATTTCATAACCGTGAAGCCCTGGTGTTTTTTTGCAACTAAAAAAAGATACAATAAAATCCCACACTATACAAATCCCACACTATACAAATCCTACAGTGTTACCTTAAATATCTTGTTATCTTATAAATTTTCGTGCTTTCTACTATATCCTAACACCTTAAAAGTTAATTGGCTTGTCAAAAGTAGACAAAGCAGCTTCCTTGAAAGCTTCAGACAAAGTTGGGTGGGCATGACAGGTTCTAGCAATATCTTCGGTGGAAGCACCGTATTCCAAAGCCAAACCAGCTTCAGCAATCATTTCACCGGCGTTGGAACCGATGATGTGAACACCCAAAACACGTTGGGTTTCAGCATCAGCAATGAACTTGACGAAACCATCGGTGTCCAAGTTGGTCTTGGCACGGGAGTTGGCAATGAATGGGAACTTACCGACCTTGTACTTAACACCTTGTTCCTTTAATTGTTCTTCGCTGAGACCAACCCAAGCGACTTCTGGGTGGGTGTACATAACAGAAGGGATGTTAGCGTAGTTAACGTGACCGTGACCGTGCTTGATGTATTCAGCAGCAGCGATACCTTCTTCTTCAGCCTTGTGGGCCAACATAGGACCGAAGGTGACGTCACCAATGACTCTGATGTGTTCGTGCTTGGTTCTGAATTGGTCATCGATAACCAATCTTCCTCTGTTGTCGAGTTCCAAGCCGGCAGCTTCAAAGTTAAGACCCTTGGTGTAAGGTCTTCTACCAATGGCAACCAACAAGACGTCGGCTTCAAGGTCTTCCTTCTTACCGGACTTGACGTCTTCAACTTCGATCTTAACAACTTCTCCTTCTCTGGTACCGGACAAAACCTTGGTGCCCAACTTGAAGTTGAGACCTTGCTTGGCCAACAACTTTTGGGAGGTCTTAGCAACTTCGCTGTCCATACCAGCACCAATGGCACCTTGGAATTCAATAACGGTAACTTCAGAACCCAATCTGGAGTAAACAGAGGCCATTTCCAAACCAATGATACCACCACCAATGATGGACAATCTCTTTGGGATTTCCTTCAAGGACAAGATACCGGTGGAGGTGACGATTCTTTCTTCATCGATTTCAATTCCTGGGAATGGGGTTGGTTCCGAACCAGTAGCAACAATAAAGTGGTCAGCTTCAACGTCAACTTCTTCGGAACCGTCAATTGGCTTCACCTTCAAGCTCTTTTCGTTGACAAAGGAACCTTCACCCTTCAAGTAGGTGACCTTGTTCTTCTTGAACAACATTTCGATACCTCCGGTCAAAGCCTTGACAGCCTTATCCTTAGCACCAATCAACTTGGTGAAGTCAACGCCGACTTCGCTACCACCGGTGATACCTCTGTTTTCAGAGTCGTGCTTAATTTGGTGGTAAAGGTGGGTGTTGTTCAAGAGGGACTTGGATGGAATACATCCAACGTTTAAACAGGTACCTCCAAGGGATCCTCTCTTTTCAATACATGCGGTGTTGTAACCGAGTTGGGCGGCCTTGATGGCAGCAACGTAACCACCTGGACCACCTCCAATGACAACAACGTCATACTTTTGGGAGGCGTATCTCACGAATTGTGCAGATACTGGCGATGAACGCTTGAATGTAGTTCTCAACATTATTAATAGGTTTACAAGTTAAAATTTTCGTTCGTTTTTATGGATTTAACTAGTCCGGGCGCTTACGTAACATCCCGCGTGTGCTTAGGTAAGACGGACACGCACGCAAATGACCTTGGAACCGAATAGAAGCATCCTCGGCTTGTAGCTATGACAGCGAACCACTCTTCCAAAATGTAATTGCAACACCCCATCACTACAAAACCCTGGATGCCCGGAAACGTCATGTACTTTGGCGAACCGACCGTGGCCGGGTGCTCCTGCACACATTCCCCACGCTCAGCCAATAGGAACCAGCCTGACCCAAAACACACCCAACAAGGTATTGACCTGGGCAATTTGTCGTCATTTGTAGCCTTGGCTGGCCGGGAATGCCTCCTCGCATACTTCTACACATAAAATGACCCCATCCTACCCCATTTTTATTGCTTACGTATTTGCATGAGTGGAAATTTTTCCAGCCAACCAAAAATTAAAATTCATCATCCAAAACTATGTTGTCTCTTAAAGCGTTGAAGCCTATTATGGCTGCATCTACCATTAGATCGAGTATTGTTTTGAAGCCTACTCCAAGAACTATCACCAGTTATGCATTAACTTTCCAACGTTTTGCTTCTCACACCGTCAAGGTTCCAGATATGGCTGAGTCCATTACCGAAGGTACTTTGAGTACTATCTTGAAGGATGTTGGTGAATTTGCTGACGCAGATGAAACCATTGCCACCATCGAAACCGATAAGATTGATGTCGAAGTCAATGCCCCAGTTGCCGGTACCATCACTGAATGGTTGGCTAAGGTTGAAGACACCATTGAAGTTGGCCAAGACTTGGTTAAGATCGAAGAAGGTGCTAGACCAGAAGGTTCTGCTGCTCCAGCAAAGGAAGCTGCTCCAGCTAAGGAAGAACCAAAGGCTGCTGCTCCAGCTAAGGAAGCTCCAAAGGCCGCTCCAGCCGCTCCAGCCGCTCCAAAGAAGGATGCTCCAAAGGCTGCTGCTCCAAAGAAGGATGAACCAAAGCAAGAATCCTTCACCCATTTCTCCCGTAACGAAGAACGTGTCAAAATGAACAGAATGAGATTGAGAATTGCTGAAAGACTTAAGGAATCTCAAAACACTGCTGCATCTTTAACCACCTTCAACGAGGTCGACATGTCTAACTTGATGGACATGAGAAAGTTATACAAGGACGAGTTCTTGGAAAAGACCGGCATTAAGATGGGTTTCATGGGTGCCTTTGCTAAGGCTGCCACCTTGGCTGCTAAGGAAATCCCAGCTGTCAACGCTTCTATCGAAAACAATGACACCTTGGTTTTCAGAGACTACACTGATATTTCCATCGCTGTTGCTACTCCAAAGGGTTTGGTTACCCCAGTTGTTAGAAACGCCGAATCCTTGTCCATCTTGGGTGTTGAACAAGAAATCGCTGCTTTGGGTAAGAAGGCTAGAGACGGTAAGTTGACCTTGGAAGAAATGACCGGTGGCACTTTCACCATCTCTAACGGTGGTGTCTTTGGTTCTCTCTACGGTACCCCAATCATCAACATGCCTCAAACCGCCGTCTTGGGTTTGCACGGTGTCAAGGAAAGACCAGTCACCATCAAGGGCCAAATTGTCAGTAGACCAATGATGTACTTGGCTTTGACTTACGATCACAGAGTCTTGGATGGCCGTGAAGCTGTTACATTCTTGAAGACTATTAAGGAATTAGTTGAAGACCCAAGAAAGATGTTGTTGTTGCAGTAGACTTATGCAACATAATAAAGAAAAATGCGTATTAATGTAGTGCTTAAATTATTGATCTCATTGATCTCTCCGTTTGTGATCTAAACCCCTACAATAGATCACTCTTTAGGAAATCCCATTACTATAAATTGACCAACAGCTGATCTACCCCTAATTATTAATCTCGATCGTTACCAAAGTTACTTTGTTATTTGTGTTCATAATTTCGTATATCTCAGATGATTCTAAGCAAAAAATCATTCGTTTCCTCAGACATAATAATATCTCTCTAATACTATACAACTCTGAGATCTTTCAGATGTAAAAAAATATAACTCTCAGATGTTTGTTATTCTATTCATAAAATATATATTTTCTGACAATTACAATCAAAGTATTGTCATTATAATAACTATTGTAATGACATGAAATCCGCCACTTCGAGAAATATCATAATAGCAATATAAATGACCAATATATAATCATCGCAGGGTACTCGTAGCAAACGGCTTCCTTATGCCGAATCAGTATTTTTTAAAAATAATAATAGCGTTTGTAAACCCATAGATATTCACTTACAGCATAAGACGAATTTAGTCGGCCTGGTCCGCAGATTTATTCATTTTTAGGTGCTCATCACGCTAACGAATACAAAAGCTAACGCCGAAGAAATCCCATCGATACGTCAAATTACGAGTAGGTGTGCATAAGATCAGCATCTCGTCTGTGTGTAGAAAGTACTGTAGGTGTGAAAATGCTTAAACTTGAAATTTTAATCCAACGCTAGTCTATTGTGTTCGACACTTGCAGCAATTACTTTGTCCGCTGTAATCCTTGCTTTCAGTAAACGGGGCAATAAAATGCCCATTATTGGGTTTCAGACCTCCACACTTACACACCAATCCAGGCTTTGAACATCTTCCCAGGGCCCTTTCTTTACCCAAGCAATTCGCTTGGAATTTGGCTCCAAGATGTTTGTATTTTTCAATATTTACAATTTACCCAAAAAGGAAATTTGGCCCCAAAAACGTTAGCTATATAGCTTTCTTGAACAAGAACAAATCATAATAAACCAAAACGAGTAGCAAAAACACACACCGGAAAACTTTGGCATCTGTTTTAATGTGTAACAAATCCGTAATTTTTATAAAAAGCAAACTACTTTCTTTTACTTTTTAACATGGATTCTTTTAGTAATTGGGAAGAAGGACTCGGAGGACTTGGTGGCATTGGTAATGAGCACCTTGTCATGACTTCACTGCCCAACAAGAATTTATTACAACCTGAAAACTTTGACCAATACTTTGGAGGGGACTATCAAGATGATATGGATAACTTATTTAATGAAACTTTGACTGGTTTACAAGAATTAGATGTTCCTTCTGGGTTCATCAACGACGAGGAGAGAAAACATAGCAGGAAAGTCAGTGGAACTGCTATTTTTGGTTTTGCTTCCGACCACAACAAATCGCTCTCTTTAGGTGGTTCCCTCGCCAAAACAATCTCTCCTGGTGAGATATTGAACTCTTTGGAACCTGCTCCAGTCATTAACTATGATCATGATAAGATCTTGCTTTTGGAACAGGATGAATTCGAAATGGACAAGAACTTTGACATGGGTAAACAGCATCAGATTGCTCAACTGTCTCCTCTCAAAAAGAGTCTGGATTACTCTATTCCCTCGGAGAATCCTTCCAAATATCGATTCCCAAACTCACCGCTGCCTCTGCGTTATAACAACAGTAACCCAGGTACAGTTCTTCACAACTCATACTCGGTTAAATATTTGCAAGACTTGAACACTCCGTTGAAAGATCCAATAGATTATGTTGATGATATTGAACCTTTATTGGACCCAATTGAATTGAAACAAGATAATCCTTTCAAATATGTTAGAATCCCTGTTCAACAACCAGTTTACAAAAAGGATGATTACGCCGAAATGCATTTGAACCAACAAGCCCAGCAGAATCAAATATTCCTCAATAAGAATTTGCAATTGAAGAATAATGCATTTTTACCTCCTCCTTCTCCTCCAAATCTCATAAACGGTTCTCCTGAATGGCAATCATCTCCAGAACCTTCATCTCCATGTGCACGCAAAACCTTCAGCAGATTCTCTCTGCCGGTCAACAACAGAAACAACTTTTACACCCCTCAGTTCTTCTCCGAGGATAACTTCTTTGAAAGACAGGATCTCGTTGGAAATCTCCCACAATCCCTGCCTATTCATAATATTAACTCACTGCCAATTCACCTGATCAAATCGATCAACTCATCTCCAGTCAAATACTACACTAGTCCAGTCCGCAATACCCAACCTTCCAACGACGATACAGTCGACATGAACCTGACCATAGCGCAGTTGACTCCTTTGAAAAACACTATACCAAACACACCTGTGCGCAATCAAGTTCACCTCGAATGGTCACCAATCATCCTGCCAAGTGCCAAGGCTTCTAAAGATGTCAAAAAACACATCAAAGAGACACTGGCTCGCCGAAGAGTCAAGAAAACTTCCTTGCTTCCTCCTGGAGAACTCGATCAATACTGGATTGGTCCTGATGAAGATAAAATATACACTTGTACTTACAAGAATTGTGGTAAGAAGTTTACAAGGCGATACAACGTGAGGTCTCACATTCAGACTCATTTAAGTGACAGACCCTTTGGATGCCCTAATTGTCCCAAGAGGTTTGTCAGACAACATGACTTGAATAGACATGTTAAAGGACATTTAGAAACTACACATTGTAAATGTGTCTGTGGTAAGGAATTCACAAGACTAGATGCTTTGAAAAAACATCAGTTACGGAACATTTGTCAGGGTGGGTTGATGCAACCAATGATGCAAAATGGTGTGCTGAAACCTCAAAGGAAATCAAAGAGTCCAGAATTGGATAACTTCACTTCCTCAAGACTTAACGATGAGCTTTCAGTGTTAGCAAATATATAGTAATGGGACTATTTATTAGGTTTTTGTATTTTAAAAAAATTTACCAATTTCACCATTTTAACTTTTTATATCTTTTTCATCGATTTTCTTACTAAATTTCATACAACCCATTTATTCATATATACTTACTCAACAACACTGTCAAGATCATCTCCATCTTGTTTATGCGTCTTCAAATGCTGATTTAAATTATCAGATCTGCTAAATTTCTTATGGCAAATAGGACAATCGTAAGGTTTCTCAAAAGTGTGTAAACTACGGAAATGTCTTTTCAAGTGCTCCTGGCGTTTGAATCTTCTCAGACAATAATTACACAAGTAGATTTTCAGCTGGTCTAGTTCATCAGCTTCCTTGTTTTCCTTTCTTCCTCTAGTTCTTGTTTTCTGGTTTATAATACTTGTAGGGAAGATTTGTGTGTTTGCAGGAATATCAAGCAGAGTAAGATCTACTTCCACTGCATCCAGATTAGCAGATACGATGCTTCGTTTTTTGGCAAGGATTTTCGAGCCCAAGATTCGTTTCGAGGGTTCTCCATCATTGGCAAACGACGAAGTATTTGAAGAAGATGCACTAAGATGGCTATCACTGGAAATATCGCTTGTCACGCTTTCAGCGTCATTTTCCATGCTTGATTTAGATTCAACCTTAACCTTTGACTTTACTTTACGAATATTCTTTCTCTTGCCCACATTCTCGAAAAGAGCACCATAGTCTGGGCCTGTTGGGTTTATCAGTTGAGTTTGCAGCAGATGTGACGATTCTAGCAGGGATGCAGTATCCAAAGGTTGAGGGTTTACTTCAATTTCATGTTCTTGAGTCTTGAATCTAGTGAATAAACTTCTCTTGGACCGTTTTGCTTTTTTTGGAACAACACTATCCAAAGAATCCTCTGGTTCTTCTTTTATTGGAGAAGTGATGATGAAGTCCTCGGGCTCCTCTGCCAATGTGGTATTACGTAAAAACACGTTATCTTCGAAATCGGGTTGGATGGGTTGCTGCTGATTATTCAGCTTGAAAATGCTTCTTATTAAGTGTCTTGGTTGGGGTTGTCTCTGTTGTGGAGCAGGAGGAGTAACAATGAAGTTGGTCTGGGATGGGGACGGCGAAGTTGGATTTCGCTTGTCACCCATAAAGGGAATCATGTTGGTGATGGAGTTGGTGAAGCTCGAGTACCGGCCGGGCTGTCTTTGTTCTTGTTGTTCCGGCTGCAAATCCTGTTGTTCTTGTTGAATAATCAGATGGGAAGAGTCAACCAGTGGACGAGTATACATCATGTCCAAGGATCCTCGGTGGATCGACGACGGAGGGCCCTGGTCAATCAGATTACGTGAAAAGTATTGATGTGCAGAAAAAAACGAGGGTTGTGTCGAATGTACCGATCCTATCGAAGGAGTCAAGGATGTGGTTGTGGTCAAAGGAGACATCTCACCATAGAGATGATTATTCACGCTGACATTAGAATAAGAGTGTGGAAGATTGCGATTCACAGCCAACTGTTCATATTCCACATGATTATTATCAAACGTCATTACACTATGAGGACTATTTTTCGACTTGGCTACCGCTTTGAACATCATACTATCATTTTCAATCGTGTTGAAATCCAGCTCTATGGTGAACGGAGGCAGATCATCGAGATCCATATTTGTATCGTTTCGAAATGCCCCAGGCATGTTAAAAGACCCATTATTTGCAAGTTCATCATACTTGCCATCAAGCTTTTCGAAATCAAGCATTTCATAGTCAGTATGCCCCAACGACGAACTTACATTTTGTAAACTGACGTTTTGTTCATGGACACTTCCATTCTGAGCAAGATAGTGATCATTCGGTATAAATTGGTTGTTACCGTTGGTGCGAAGATCATGTACTTGACTATGGTATGAGAACTGGTCATTATCGTTGTACCCGGCCGCTTCCCCCGTGAACCGTTGGAAGCCTCCGCCTACTTCTTGGTTCACACCCAAATGTAGGCTGTTGTCATGGTTCATCTCCCCATTCGTATTACCCGAATGCGTGAACTCCTGCAACTGTTCCAAGTCTATACTCCCATCCATGGTTCAGTCAATGGGATGTTGGAAATGCGTTTAAATTTTTTTGGTGGATGTAAGCGGAGAAAATCTTATCCGGTGAACTTCTGCAAATAATTTAGCGAGAAAAATTGAATTCTGGTGATAATTTAGCGAGAAAAATGACTGGTGACAATTTACAGGGAAAGACCAAATTAGCGAGGTGCCTCAGAAAAAAAATGTTGGCGGGAAACAAAGATCTAAATGATTGTGATCCGTGATATAGAAAAGAGCGCCGAAAAAAAGGCTGGCGATACTGCACCATAAAATCAGTGATCCGCATATATTGCCCTTACAACTATCAGCACTCACAAAATGAGGGCTGATCCAAAAAATTTTCTTTTACGGTATATGCGTTCACCATGATGATCTAAGATGTATAGTAGTAGGGACATAAATCCGGGTAAACCTTTGGCGGTCTTTGGAAGTTTGTGCATTTTTTTACAATTGGTTGCAAATAACAAATAATACATTCTATAAATCACTCTTCTAGTATCTTAGCACCCGACGGTATTCTGTAACGCATGTCACTGTTGGGGTTTGAAGGAAGGCCATCGTACTTTTTTCCAAAACGGGTGGTGGAGCGGTCATCTTCTGCGTTGGCTGCGTCAGGGTTTACTACACGAAGTACTGATCTTCTCTTTGAACTCACAAGAACTTGAACGTCCATGTTGGAGTCAACCAAGGAGTCTGTTTCAGCAGTGGAGGCGATTTCATCCAAAGAATTGGAGAAAACGAGTTTAGGTTCTGTTTCTCGGGTCTTGTCATGAGTGGTGCTCTTCCGTAAAAGATCGTATTCGGGTGCAGAAAACGAAAGTGACTTTTTCAACATTGTTACACTACGGTCCATCAAGGAACCAGTGAACACAGGCGGCGGAATAGGAATACGATGTGGAGGTGGTGCAGGTGGTTCATCGTCATCGTGCTGTAAAGTCTCATTCAGTGTCTCAAAGTTCTTATCAAAATCTTCACGTTTCCTTCTCCAAGAATCTATGGAATATCCATCGATAGTCAGAGCTGAATCCGTCAAGTTATTCTTCTCCATATTGTCTGAAAACGGATTTTCACTAGGCTTGTAGGATGCAAACCTATACTCAATTTCATTCATTTCTTCCAAATGACGTTTTTGCTTCTGCTTGTGTTTGAATTGACGGTAATAGAGCCCACCACCAATTCCAAATAAAAGTAGTAACACCAATGGAATCACTGTTCCAAGAATCGCCTTCTTCTGGAGCGATTTGCGGTAGTGCACAGAACTGCTCTTGGCTGAGTTGAGATACGACGCAAAGTTCTTGGTTAATGTCTGCACTGGTGCGAGGGTGTCCACGTCGTATAAATACACCTTGTAGCCATCGCTACTACTACCATTGACAATGGCAAGGGAATTGAAAATAGCAGCGGCTCCCAATATCTCTTGCAACCCATCTGTCTTTGCAGATGAATTCCAAGTCCAGTCATTCGATTGGAGATCAAGCCTCAGGTACTGGGGCGTTGCGGGTTTACCTTCTAATTCGCCCCCCAACATCACTACTCCCGTTACAGATAAGTCGCTAGCGACTGCCTCGTACGAAGCATTCTGGAGCGGAGCAAACACAGGAAGCGCCAATGCGTTGATTCTCAGATTCACCGCATTCCCACTCTGCTTGATCAGCTTGAATGACCATCCAGACTGAAAGTTCCATGTGGCCAACTGGTACATGTTAAGCCAGCCTCCTTGACTGTTTCCTCCAATTGTCAACTGGTTCTGCGGATTTGGCGCAGCCAAGTTAGCAGCCCCGTAAAATGGCTGTGGGTTGGTTGACGTCAGAATATTCGACGCCTTGCTGGTGGCTACATTGATTGATATCATCCTCGAGGACACCGTTCCCGTCTTGTCACAAATACCTCCATACACATACGCTGTCAGGTTATCATTGATATCAGTCAAAACTGTGGGGTTGGCATAAAATGAAGTATCCTTCAAGTCCCCTAAGCCCAACTGCTGTTCGTCCCACTTACTGGTGCTTTCGTTGTATTTCACCAACTTGAGATTTCCTGATCCACATGCTTCCCATGCACCTGTTCCATTCGTGAGTCCGTACAATGTGTCCCCCATCAAAAAGAGCTTCAGGTTTTCGGGTGGAGCCGCCATCGTTTGTGCTTTCTGACTATTCGTGATCTCAGTATCCTTACTGGCCCCTGTAATAGAAAAGTTAAGTGTCACTAGATCATTGTTCTTGAGATGTAGGTATGCTCTTCCTTGTGTATATGAGTATAACGTTTCCCATGCAAAGCACGTTGCAAAGAATAATATCAGCACCTTCATTCTAAATCATTAATCTGAAAATCTATGCTTTCTAAAATGCTTTCTTGTTTTGACAACAATCTTCGATGTCCTCTTTGTTTGTTTCTCATCCTAATTCGGAAGTGAAATTTGGGGCCAATATTTTTATTCTTTAGCGCTCGCAATTATCAAAGCGGCGTTTCCGTCTGCAGCCAAGGTTGTCTATTCTTTTGTACTTAATGTTCAGTTTTGTTGCCTCCGAACTGCCTATTGGGTAATATGATTACTTAGGTGGACTGATTCAATTATTTGAATTTAAATTATTTGAATTGATTACATGCTGATTGTTCATTAGATAGCTGATTGTTTAATGATGAAGATTGTTTGATTAATTAATTATTATGATGTTGATTTATTAGATATTACGATGATTGTTTGATTATTTGGGCACTGATTACTACATCGGTGACTTGGCGTATAAATGAGCTTATATTCTTAGTGGTTCATCCAAATAGGTGGACCAATACAGTATCTCCTGATAGCATATCTCTTCTATATCTCCTAATTCTTCTTTGCACTTACACGACAGTCACCAATTTTATCAGATCACAGATCAGAATCACGTTTAAATTTTTAGTCATCTAATTTTTACATGAGTGCCTTCAGCCAACTTGATTTAGAAGAAACAAAGAACTTGAACGTCATCCTTAGATGTCCATATGAAAAGTGTCGTGTTAGAGTCATAGGTTTGACACCAAAGTTAAGGCAAAACTTATTGACCGTTCAAAACCCTCCAAAAATGATTGCCATTTCCTCAGATTCCAAAGAAGATACCACGCATTTCTACAAAATCGAAGATGTGTTCGACTTTGACAATATTGGAGTGTCTAATGCCACCGATGTTCTTGAACAACCTACCATTGAGGGCGAAGACAAGTTTCTGATTGAGAGATTGTTGATTTGTAGTGATTGCGAAAGAGGACCGCTTGGCTTTGCCGGATATGTTGGAGATGCCGAGCATGACGTTAAAAACTTGACTTTTTTTTTGAGTAGTGGAAGCTTAGTTTACGATATTCCCAAGTCAGAGTAATTTATAGAGTATATAGTAACTATTTTCATTCAATCAGTGTAGCAAAAATATGTGCGCAAACCCGGAATCGAACCGGGGGCCCAACGATGGCAACGTTGGATTTTACCACTAAACCATTTGCGCAAGCTCCGCGACGGGGAATTGAACCCCGGTCCTCCGCGCGACAAGCGGAGATTCTAGCCACTAAACTATCACGGACTTTCTTAAACGTAAAAGTTCAAGTCTATTTAACACATGCTTGCCCGCACAATTTTAATTACGATCGTAAAGCTTTTTTATTCTACACTATTACAAAAAAAATATAATCATATTAAGCCTTTCTAGATCTAACCTTAGTTTCATCAGTCTTGACACTAGTGGAGGTGGCAGAAACCTTTTCGGACTTTTCAGTCTTTTGAGCCTTGGATGGCTTCTTATTGTAAACCTTAATGTAGAACAGAATAAATAACAAAAGGTAACTGGTCAAGATCAAGTAACCATAAGCAGCGGCAAGTTCACTACCGTTACAGTCACCAATGTGAGGCAACCACTTGAAGTAAGCAAAAGCGTAGTGGGTGTAGGTGGCAAAGTAAACAAAACCCAAGTCAATGAAGAATTGGATGATTTGAATTCTGGTGACCCACTCCTTCCACCACACTCTAATACCTCTGGAACTCAAGAAGTAGTACCAGTACATAACAACGTGGACACCCAAGTTTAAGGTGATTGGAACCCATTCGACAGAAGTGGAACCGGTCAATTGAGTGTAACAGAGCAAAGCAGTGGCACCATGGTGGTAGGTGTGCAAGAACAACAACTTTTTCTTCTTCAAGACAAGGAAAACAGTGTCGATCAATTCAACGTACTTGGTCAAGTAGTTCAAGTAGTAAAGGGTAACCAACTTAGGAGTAAAGGAATCTTTGTGACAAATGGCGTAAAAAATACCGTGTCTGTATAACATTGGTGCCAACTGTTCGATACATAACAAAAGCAAAACCAAGGAGATAAGCGTCAAACCGACATTATGTAACTGGAAGAGGAAGTTTAACTTGAGAGCTGGTGCGTTGACCTTGTTCAGCAACCATCTACCACCAAAGATAACAATATAGTACGCAATGATGATTCCAATAGCATGCCACCCGTTGGCAAGGAATGTTTGGTGGTGAACAAACTCAAAGTCTTCAGCCGGGTATCCAACCACCTTTTCAAAGGCAAAGCTGAAAAGAGGCCAAAGATGAATCCCAAATGGACGATCGATACTTGGTGTTCCAATCTCAATGATAGAGGAAGTCATGTTGTTCAAAAAAATTTTCGTCGTAAATTTTTTCGATTAGACATGATTTGGCCATGATTCTATTAGACATTTACAGTCATTTGAAGTAGTCATACTGGTTTTTTTTAACATGAATCACACTTATACAAGTCTACAGAAACGCGTTAAAGCGGGATTTTTTTTAATCTTTTCAAACATAATCGTATATTTTTTAAATTTTAATCATTAACATTAACTTCCCTTTGGCTTTAAATTCAAAAAGTCAATAGATACAATAATATCGTAACCATTTTCCTCACATGCATACATGGCTTCATGTTCGTTCAGGTGCAAGAAACGGATGTTTTCACCCACCAACGCACGCATCAAATTCGTCAGGTGCAAATCTCTAATCTCCACAAACCCAGGCTCAAAAGAAAGCAAGTATGGGAAAAACAAGGCCACGTTTTGCGGAACACCTTCCCAGAATAAGCTCCAGTCATGGTTCGTTCTCCAACCGTTTCCATTGATCAAAAATACAAACTCGGCGTAACACAACAAAAAGTCTTTACCTAACCGATGAATACTCAATGGTGTTACGCTTTCTCTCTGGATAGCAAAGTCCAAGGATGGATCGGCCTCATCCAAAATAGGCTCTCTCTTACCCTTTTCTAATGAAAAGATTTCAAACCCCTTTTTGCACCCAACACACAACCGAGTCTTCAAAAACGAAATGGAAATGGGCTCCGAACTAAACGTCACCTCTTGCATCTCATACTTTTTGTTCTTATTCCGTTGTGACTTGTCAAATGGATTGGTGGGTTCAAAGATGCAGATCAGGTGAGCACCTCCGGTTTTGGCACCACACACAAGTAACCTTCCATCACAAATACCAATCTTAAAAAATGCAACATGGTTCATTATCATTTTTCCAGATCTGGTGTTCTTCATGTGATCCAAAGAGTCGGTACACAGCAAATCAAACTCGTAAAGTGCCTTGTCTGTTAAAATTAACAACTTCAGGTACTCAACCAAAACTTCGATTTGAGTCACGTACAACTTGCTGATAACCAAGGTGGGATCAGAACAAATCTTTTCATTCAGAGTGGCACTAATCGACCGCACAGTCGACACCCACACACCAGAATCCGTTCCGTACAACAACTTCTTGCCTCCGTAGCATGGAACTGCACAGTTGATCTTGTTGTTTCCATGGAAACGACGAGTTTCAAACTTGTACATGGCAAACAAATCATTGGATTCAATCATTTTCTTCTGTTGGTTGTGGATTTGTTGTAACACCTGGTTCTGGATCGTTGCATCCTCCGCAAACAACAGTGCTTGCACTTGGTTACTACCCAAACCTAAGAAGTTCAATTGCAACTTTGGCACGGCATTGGAGTTGACAATGTAGTTTGTTGTTTCCACCTTGTTCTTGATGCCTGTGTCAGAAAGAATGGATCCCCTGAATCTACTATTAATAACAGAACGGATACTTGGAACTTCCAATCCACTGTTGACATACAAAAGTGGTAAGTAAATAGGCTTCTCAAACACCTTGTGTTGTTCTCTCTTATTCTGGATCTTGTGTTTGACCAATAAAAGAGCGTGTTCGAAAAGATACAAATCAATCTTTTCGTTATCTCTCTTACGATTAAGAGTGACTTGATAAATAATTCTGTTATTGTAGGCCAATCTGAAATTGAATTTGTTTTCAAGTGTTTGCTTACCAAGTAATCTATGCAACACCATCACCTTGTGTCTATCGGTAGATTCACCAGTTTGAATATTGATCTTAACCAACAATTTTTCAATCTCTTCCTTAGCCTTCACAAGGTTTTTGTAATCGGCTGATTCTGGCTTGGTGTTTTTAAGAATCCCTGCAAGAAGCAATTGATATCTTGCAGGTCTTTGAACACCCTTGATCAAAAACGACAGAAGATCTTGCTTTCTACTTTCCGGTTTCTTTTCAATGGCATCCAAAAACCTAGCATATTTCATGTTGACTTGTTGTTGTCTTTCATGTTCAAAGGATGCAAACACCTTGTTACCCGAGTAACGAATGAACGGGTCGAAACTGTGGACGTACTCAAGGAACACATCGGCCAAAGTCTCCACAACAGGCTTCTGCTGTTGCTGTCTTCTTGTCAACGCGTCACTCAAGGACTTGGCGAGTCGCAACAACTCGCCCACACCTCCAAACACAGTTTGCATGAACGTTTCTCTTTGGTGTTCGGGAATGATGTTGTTGGCCGGGTTGCGCAACGGCATGATGTAAAAGTCAGTCATGAACTCCAAATCCTTGACGAAATCTCTTTGCGTGTAGATGAACTCGTAGATCAATTCTTGACGCATCTTCTCTTGTTTGTCCAACTCATCAAGAACCAGTTGAGGTACTGTTTCATGCCACAACTGCTTGGTTTCTTCCGCATCATGAAGAGAAAGTCTCAGTACAGCACGCTTCAACCCTCCTTGAAGCTTGTTGATACGTGCTTGTTGCTCCAATCTCCTTGGACATGAATTACTATAACACAAGTTGTTTCTGGTACATGTAGGAGAGTAACAATCCGTCAAAATCGTAAACACACCGTTCACTCCGGTTTGCTGGGTTGCAGTCAACTTTTGCTCGCCACCGTAAACCAACTTTTGAGGTTGTTGGGGCTCCACAGATGGTGCATTGCTATGATGCAGAGGCAACTGTTGCATCAAAATTTGTTCTTGAAGAGCTTGTTGATCAACAAACAGTCCATGCTTGGAATTATTAGCCGAATGATCATCATGGTAAAACTCAACATCAGTATATACATGGTTAAATGCATAAATCTCATGAACAGAATCACGCAAACGATGATTATACGTGACATCGTGGAAGAACTTTTGCGCATCCAATGCTCTTCCCAACAAAAGTGCCAAAATTCGATCGTTTGTTCTGATAATACGGCAGATAATGTCAACCGCCATTTTACCGGAAAACGTATCGTGGTACTCCAACCCATCCTTTGTGTTAATGGTTAAAATAATCAGTTCTTTAAACACCTTGGCAACACGCAGTAAAATAGCTGGATATACCACCGGTCTCTTGGACGCCTGTTTGGTTGTCAGAACCAGCGTGACTCGGTCCAACTGCTTTCCAGATTGAACCAAGGAGCTTGACGAGCTGAACTTTTTGGTTGAAAACGATGACAACTTACTAATCGACGTAAAACTTCTCGACTTGGACAGCAAGGAAAATGTATGGTGAACGGTCGAGTTACTTCCGCCGCTACTAGAAGGAGGGCGGTGCGACGCCGCGGAACTGTTTGTTCCGTTAAGCGGCGGCTGACTACGGAGCAGCTGTGCACGCAGCTGTGCTTGTTGGTGAGGAGGCTTTGACCCATGCGAGGACTGCGAGCTCAACGACTTGGTTCTCAAGTCTCCAGGCAAGTTGGATGTCGACACAATACGGCGTTGTTCATGCTGGTGTTGTGCCTGAGGAAATGGAGCACTAGGGGTTCTTCTTGTTTTCTTTAAACCATCTGCTTGGGGAGTCACTCCAAAAGTAGGTGTGGATGGTGATATCACCTGCAGGTGGCTTTGTTTTGGAGATGCAGATCCTTCATTACCCACAGGGTACCCTGGGTTGGGTGGCTTGGGGTCAAGTGAAAATGTGCGGTTGCTTTGCGTACTTAAACTGTGGAGTCTAGGTTGTGAATTGTTTGGATAACCTTGATTTCCATATCCTTGATTTGAAGGTTGTCCATAATGAGGGCCATTTGGTCTATTTTGAGAATAATTAGGTTGACCTTGGCGATTATGAATCGATTGGTTTTGCCCATGAATTGGTTGGACATGATTTTGTTGACTATGACCATTATTATGACCATGATTAGCTTGACTAACATTATTGCCATGATTACCATTTCCATTACCATGATTACCATGATTCTTATAATTCAAACCTGATTGTCCATTAACACCGGATTGTCCATTAACACCGGGTTGACCATTAACACCGGGCTGTCCCCCTTGTCCTTGATAGTTACCAGCACTTTGAAAATTTTGTGGGTGTCTTTGACCGGAAGATTGAATAGGACCAGAACTGTTAAACGAATGGTTGGAACTTCTCTTTGGATCCAATCTTCTGTCAGGACTTTCACTCCGTTGTGGAGTGCTAAACAGAGGTTGTTGATATTGGTTTAAAGGGGGCTGATTAGTGTATGCTGGCTCAATTGGAGCCAGGTACTCTGCCGATTGGAAAAAGGCCTGTGGTAACAAGTGAGCAGGTATATTGACAGTGTTTTGCATTGGGTAAGATTCATAATTAGAACTGTTCATTCCCTGACTTTGGACACTTTGCGTGCTTTGGCGATTTTGGTGGTAGATTGGACTCAGTTGCTTGTCAACATAACCCTGCGGACGAGGAGATGACAATGTATGCTGACTCTGCCTGCCGACTGAACTATCCGGATAAGACATATAAAATGAAAGTGGCCAGAGAGCGGAAGTGAATGACGATTACTTTAAGTGGACAGGTGGAAGATCAAATTAATTGGTATTGTGGGAGTATTGCTCAGTCATGTGACTGACTTTTTTTTCGGCTGTGTGTAAAAGAAAGAAAAATACAAAGAGTCACTGCAAAATGGACAGTAATTACGAAGGTAGATTTATGCATGACAAAATGACGGATGCTTCGGACACCAATTGAACATTGTAAAAGTGCCGAACATTCTATGAATCAGAAAAAAAAAAAAAGAAATGACTCGCCTCTAATCTGATCCCCTCTTCAACGAAACATAGCAACTTGGGACAGAGCAACCACAAAAATGGGAAAAATAATAGGCTTATTTTTTAATGTCAATTGTTAGCTTATTCACCGCCCGTCAGCTTTTTATCTGATTAGGTAATACATAATTATGTGTTGAGTGCTCTAGACCGTGTAGATAAGAGTCACGTGCATTATCATCTGACCGCCGCATGACTGCTCCCACATGATGCTCAAATCAGAGAAACAAAAGTACTCCAACAACAATGCCAGCATACCACTCTACATTTCTTGAGGAGGAATCCGCCGATGTAAGAACCATAGGAAACTTGTCACTTCTTCCCATCCACACCAGTTTCCGTGGACCGGCATATACACCCCAACAGGACTACGATATAATTGAGGAAACCCTCGATCTCTTTCGTGCCAACTCCTTTTTCAGGAACTTTGAAATCAAAGGCGGAGCAGATAGATTGCTTATCTACGGGATCTTGTTTGTCAGCGACTGCTTGTCCAAGTTGAACAAAACCATCACACTCAATGAAGCCACTAGAGCATTGAACAATTTAAGTTTGGACAATTTCAATTTGCCTGGGGATGTTGGGTTTCCGTTGAATTCCATGTACCAGGCACCTGCCAATAGAAATGAGTCCGAGTTATTAAGACAATATTTATCTCAATTCAGACAGGAATTGGCGAAAAGATTATTGAAAAGAGTTTACGGGGAAGACAGTGTCCCAAGCAAACACTGGTTGGCGTTTACAAAAAGAAGGTTTATGAATAAAAGTTTATAGGTTAACCCGCGAATGGAATCCAGACGTGTACCCTTTTCTTGTAGTTTAAATATTCATCGCCGTAGAATCGGTTAATCAAGTACCACTCCTCAAACCTTATTCTTCTTTTGAAGAATACCAGAAGAACAACCAAGTCTAGAACCAAGTTAATTGGGTTTTGTAGCATGAGTTGGACCCCACACACATACAACCAGTAACCAAAATAGCTTGGGTGTCGCCAGATCGAGTAGACGCCTCTAGTCACCAATTTCTGTGTGGTTCTAGAAGTCTCGATATAGTGCGAAAACGAATCTCCACAGGTGTGCATGCTAGTGTATCGTATGCCAAGTCCAAATACAATCGCGGATACCCCAATCATCTCTATCACCCGGACCGGTGTTTGTTTCCAGAAAACGAATTCGGCTACCGACGCAACCTGCGCCATCCAGAATGCACCATCCCCCGCGTTCCCGTATATTATAAACGAAGTGCTCTTGACTCTACTTTGTTGGAACCAATACGTGCACAAGAATTCAGCCAGAAAATGCACAGGAAGTACTAAACCATATATTACCGCTAGCTTGTTATATCTTCCAAGCATTCCAGAAATTATTAGAACTACACTGGCTGAAAACACCGCTCCAAGGGCTCCTGACACAAGTGCTATTTCATGGAGTGGGTTCTCTTTACGTTGATACATGAAAATTAAACTTTTCTAAAAAAAATTCATAAAAAAATGGATAATGTCAACTTGGCGGTTATCTTTGGTAAGCTGGCGTATCTTGGAGCGTTGTTGGCCGTGAATATTGTCATTCCATTCCTCACCGGTGTAAATTCTTTTCTACCTGTGCACATCTACGCTGCATCTTCGAGCATTTTCCATGCTTTGGAATTCTTATCGACGTGTCTATACAACCTTACTCAGGTTGATGAGGATTCATTTATCCTAGAAGATATGGAAATCCACGCCATGAATGCCTCGGCTTTGGTGGAGTATGCAATCAAATACTATTTGGGTATTAAAATCAACATCTACATTTCTTCTTTTGGTATTCTTTTAATACTCATTGGCCAATTTGCAAGAACAACTGCAATGTGTACTGCCAAAGAATCTTTCAATCATTATATTCAACGTAGTCGTAATGATTCTCATAAATTGGTTACTCATGGGATTTACAATTGGTCCAGACATCCAAGTTATTTTGGTTTTTGGTGGTGGTTTATTGGTTTGCAACTTTTGTTGAATAACATATTTATTTTATTTGCTGGTGGGTATATTTTGCATAATTTCTTCAAAAAGCGTATAGCTTACGAGGAGACTTTTTTGATCAAGTTCTTTACTGATTATAAGGCGTATAAGTTACGGACGAGGACATGGATTCCTTTTATAGAATAAATATCAAACTTTGTTTGAAATTTAAAAGATAATTAATTTAACTAAATAAATGAAAATGGACCTCTAATGAACGAAATGTAAATGAACAAGCTGATTCATACACAAACAACTATGTGTATACACAATTATGCTTTAAAGCCTCATAACCGATGGATGTTTGCATCCATATCGAACACAAACACTCGTTTGTAGAGCATTACTCTGTTATATGATTGCTGAAGACTACTCACTTCTCAATGTTATTAGTCAATATCACTAATATCCCTAATATCACTACTTATTACTTATTATCAGTACTCGTCAATACATTACTCAATATCACAGTTATTATTGAACCACATTTATTAGTGAATCACAGTTATTAGTGAATCACAGTTATTAGTCAATAACACTACTCACTACTCACTTCGTTCGCAGTTCGTTTCGTTCGCAGTTCGTAACTAAGTCATTTTATTCTCTAAAGACCCTTTGGCTTAACACCCAAACCATTCACATTTCTATACATCAAAACACCATTATCACCCTCAACAAATTGACACCATCTAGCAGCCTTCCACAAACTAACCCACATGTTTTCTTCACTGTGAGCATAATGTTGACCCATAACCTTCTTAAGAGATTCAGTGGCCTCTCTACCATTGTAGAAAGGAATTCTCAGGATAAAGTGATGCAAAACATGAGTTTCAATGATATCATGGAAGAAGAATGATCCGACAAAACCAAATTCTCTATCAATGGTAGTGGCGGCACCACGAGCAAAAGTCCATTCCAGAGCCTCATAATGAGGAGCCTTTGGATCAGAGTGTTGCAAGAAAGTAATGAAAACCAACCAATGGTTACAAAGAACCCAAGGTAAAACCCAGTTAACAGTAACATTGAAAGCACCATAAGCTTGGTACCATTGGTATACAACAAACAATTGGGTTAAAACACCAACGTCAGAAGCAATAATGTGCCAGAAATCCTTGGCATCAAAGTGAACAGAAGAAGGAAAGTAATGCGACTTCTTGTACCATGGAACATCCTCCAAAGCTTGACCAGATGCGTTGTTGACTAAGTACATGTTCCAGCCAAACAATTGTTGGACAAGAAGGGTAAGCAAAGAGTAAGCTGGAGCATCACCAATGATTTCCTTGATATCGTGAGATTCTCTAGCTTCCAAGAAACGTTCTCTAGTCTTTGGAACAAACACCATATCTCTGGTGATGTGACCAGTAGCTTTGTGGTGCTTAGAGTGGGTATACTTCCAAGAGAAGTAAGGCACCATCAAGTAAGAGTGCAAAACCCAACCGGTAATATCGTTAACCCAGCCGTAATCGGAAAATGCACCGTGACCACATTCATGAGCAATCACCCAGATACCCGTGGAAACCAATCCTTGAAAGTAAATGTAGGCACTCCAAGCAGCAAATCTATAGTATTGGTTTGGGAGCTGTGGAATATACGTGTTGGCCAAGTACATGGCTCCGAAAAGCATAGCAATGTCTCTGAAAGTATAGTAGTAAGACTCAAGCAAACGTCTTTCATAACACTTGGATGGAATGGACTTTAAGATTTCCTTGATCGTGAAATCAGGAACCTTATATTCGTCACCGTAGGTGTCGATACCCACCAACCCAGTGGTGAATGAGGCAACGTTACCAACCTTCTTAATGCTGGTGGTTTCGGTTTCCCTTTGAGAGTAACTAGTGGATTTTACCTCAGACATCTTTTGTTGAGAAACTAGTGTGAATCTCGGATTTATATATGAGAGAGTTTCCCAAAAAAAAAAAAAAAAAAAAAAAAAAAATGAAAAAATTATCAAATGATAAATAACCGCGAATAGCACATCGGAAAAAAAGCAATAAAGCCTGGACATGTGGCATGATGGGTTATCGGAAACGTTCGTAAAGTATGTCTACAGTACACCTTTGAATTGGAGGTTTATAAAAAAAAAGGGATGCGTTCCTCGGTTCGCAATTATTCCCAAAAAGAAAAAATTACTCAAAGAACACGAGGATAAAGCGATTTTGTGAGAATCTCATGGAAACACTCAATTTCATTAATTATGTACGTATGCTGCATTGTTGAAGTTTTTATTATACGAAGATTTTGTGTCTAGACGAGTGGAACAAGTTGTCAGGTGAAACATTTAGGAACGAGAAGGACATATTAGGATTGTTACACAAATACAAACCAAAGTATCCGCAGCATAGAACAATAGATCACACTACCTAATATTCTGCAACCTGGTATTATTCATGTGCACATTAATATCCAACCTATCAGCATCCTCTTCGATTTTTCTCAATCTGGCATTTTGTGAGTCCACTTCCGCACCGATAATGTTAGCATTCTTTTTAAGTTTCTGCGCAAACATTCCGATTTGGTCCAAGTTGGCAGCCATTTCCTTCTCCATCTCATCATCCTCGCTATCATTTTCAAATTGATATCTCTTGGCTGCCGCTAAGTCCTTCTCTCCTCTGTATTTCTGGTGCACTTCACTTTCGGTGGCAGTTGTAGTAATACCCTCTCTAATTCTTTGTTCAGATTGGTACATTTCCAGTCTATTTGTTTCACGTAAATACTTTTCTTGTGCCTTTGCAGATTTAATCTTTTCTTCTTGTTGTCTAAGTCTAGACTTTTTATTGAATGGGTTACCTGTGGCAGGGACGAAGATTGATCTGTTTAATCTCTTCAATTCTTTAACCTTGCTATCTGCAATTTGAGTTTGTGTGTCAGCCAATAAAATATTTTGCTCTGCATTGTAGAGCCGTTCCGATTGTGATCCAAGCATACCCATTGTGTTGGTGGCCAGGGCATCCGCCTCCTGTGCCATGCGAAGGGTGTTCCGGGTGGATGCAAGAGATTCTTGCTTCACAAAACGAATGTCTTGCTTAATCGCATCAATCTCTTCATCTTCACTATTCACTTCAACTTCTTCCGGGATCTCTTCATCAATATCCAAATTCAAATCTTCTTCATCGGCCATCTCATTTAAATCCAATGTCAGATTCATATCCAGTTGATTGGGTCTTCTGGCTGGTTTCTTAGAAACAAACTGCTGGTTGGTTGGGATTTTATTCAAGTCAAGAACTGATTCATTATCTTCGGTGGTTCTATAACTTGGAACTGATGAAGAAGACTCCATTGCTGATCTGGATGTTGCTTTGGAGTATGGGTTATTAGCTGGTGCTCCGCTTCTTGCGTTTCTGGAATTTCCATTAGATCCATATGAGTTGCCATATGCATTATTAGATCCTCCTGCATTTCCAGAACCTCCTGCGTTTCTTGAACCGTACGGATTAGAATTTACATTTCCTCCATGTGGTGTAGATGCATTTCCATATGGGGTAGACGCACTTCCATTTGCTCCTCCATACGGATTAGGTGCATTTCCATATGGTGTGGCTCTTGAACCTGCTGCGCCCGAACCTTGTTGGCCATAAGGAGTCTGGCCATAAGGAGTCTGGGACTGTCCATTAGCTCCTTGATTACCCCCTTGTTCCTCTCCATATGGATTTCCCTGCTGATTCTGAACATTGGCATATGGATTGGATGGGGCAAATCCTGGCTTGGCAGCTGCCCTATCTTCGGCATACTGTTTGAAAGCTCCAAACTTCTCTTGTCTTCCAGCAGTAGTACTTCTTGTGGAAATACCTAACTTATTAAGATCCTCCACAAGCTCTTGCTCAGAAGGCTCCTTCCTTTTAAAGATCTTCTTAATCCCCATACTGATGATTTGTTATTTTTGTCCAAAGTTCACGTGAGATAATCTTTATAAGATTTTACAAATTTTTATGTAAGCTCAACAAAATCTTTCCAGAAGGGTTTGTACATTTGAATTTCATGTCACTTCGATGCCCCGGGAAAAAAGGGACCCACCGGTCACGGAGCCGGATAATCTGGGCCAATCACGCATTGCGAAAAAACCACCTGACTAAATCATTTTTCCCCATATAACTATTATTGATCCCCAGTAGAAAAAAAAAAAAGGAAAAAGCACACAATGTCAGAAGAAATTAAGAAGAAGCCAATTAACTTCTCCAACATCCTTTTGGGTGCTGGTTTGAACATGGCTGAGGTCACCACTCTTGGTCAACCTTTAGAAGTTGTAAAGACCACAATGGCCGCCAACAGAGGATTAAGCATTGTAGGTGCTACCAAGCACGTCTGGTCGCGTGGTGGTATCTACGGATTCTACCAGGGATTGATTCCTTGGGCTTGGATCGAAGCTTCCACCAAGGGTGCTGTCTTGCTTTTCGTTTCTGCCGAAGCTGAGTACCACTTTAGAAAGTTGGGTGCCAGTAACTTTGTCAGTGGAATGGGTGGAGGTGTTGCCGGTGGTTTGGCCCAGGCATACTTAACCATGGGTTTCTGTACCTGTATGAAGACTGTGGAAATCACTAGACACAAGCAGGCTTCTGCCCCTGGTGTGGTTCAACAAACTTCTTTCCAAGTCTTTAAGGACATTTACAAGAAGGAAGGTATCCGTGGTATCAACAAGGGTGTCAATGCCGTCGCCATCAGACAAATGACTAACTGGGGTTCCAGATTCGGGTTCTCAAGATTGGCCGAGGAAGGTATCAGAAACTTGACCGGAAAGGGTGAAGACCAGAAATTGAACGCTGTTGAAAAAATCGCCTCTTCCGTTATTGGTGGTGGTTTAAGTGCATGGAATCAACCTATCGAAGTTATTAGAGTTGAAATGCAATCAAAGACTAACGATCCAAACAGACCAAAGAACTTGGGTGTTCTTTCCACCGCTTCCTACATTTATAAAAATAACGGTATGAAGGGTTTATACAGAGGTGTTGCTCCAAGAATTGGTTTGGGTGTCTGGCAAACTGTTTTCATGGTTGCTTTTGGTGATATTTTTAAGAAGATGTTGAATGCTGATGGTGGTCATTGATTGGTTATTTTGTAACTGATTAATTCATAAGTTAGTTGATTTTTGGTTATTGATATGTTTGGATCATTGATGACTGTGGTGCTAACGTTATAGTGATAAGATTTTAAGAGATATTGAATGCTTGTTGATGATTAATATGCTAAGGTTATTGTAATTGATAATGTTGTTGATAATGTTATTGATTTAACCAGCTAAGGTCATTGATGACTGATTTTGATAAGATGACATTTACTATTTAAGACTTATTATTTATTATTAATATATTCATCATACACTTATATACCCATTATCGACTTGATCCTCTCCACTTATATTATCCTCTCCACTGGTATCAATCTCTCCACTGGTATTATCCTCTCCACTTATAGTATCCTATCAACATCTAATATCCAATCAACATTACCCCTATTGCCATATCCACTTAACACTGTACGCATCTTTCCACGTAAACTTCATCTTATTATACTTTATCATTATTGACTAATACTGAAATTTCTGGACGTATGTAGCTTACGTCATCTTTTAACCGTGTATCACGCAAAAGATCCAAAGGGATTTCTCATCTCAACTAATAATCTTATCTCATAGTCTCATCTCATAACAAACCTCATAACATAACTGTTAAGTTCCAACTATCAAATCAAGAACTTCACTTCGTTCGTTGTACGTTGACCACGTTTGTCAGACTTCATGTAATTACTGATGAATAGATTAAGAACAAACTCACAATACGAACATAAACAAGATCGTCGCGAAATGAAATTTCATCGCACCCCAAGTAACTCTCGTCAATAGTTAAAAGGTTCTTAAAGTATTTATAGATATTCGCAATTGCCGAAAGAGCTTGTTTTAGAGTAATGCACAAAAAGCAAATAAAGTTTTCAGGCGTGGGTTACTGATTTCTTCTGATTCAATTATGGAGTGTATCGGTAAAAAAAAAGTTCGCTCATTCTTACACAAGAGCACAATACGCAAGGGTCTGCAGTTAATAGAACTACATATAAGCAATAATTGGCATTGTTCGTGTTCCATGTGTCTATTAGTGAGCAAAAGAAAAACATGGCAAAATTTTTTTAGATGGGGCCTTGTCCAAGAGCTACGACACAGGCTTGAATACACCGTTTCTAAAGTTTAAATGTAGATAGACTTAATATTATTTTATAATCAGGTTTGCTATTCAAATCTGGAAGTTGACATACCCAATCGAACAAAAAGCAATAAAAGTATATAAATAACCCGATCGTCCCCCTTGTGAAAATTTACGCAAACAAAATGAAGCTTTCTTTAGCACTTGCAATAGGAGTTGTACTGGCAGACAGCTTCTCGCAGTTGGGGTGCTTTAGAAAGAACGACGTTAGTGTACTGTTCCTGAATACATATACATTCCAATCGTCAGGCTACTGCGAGGGGCAATGCAGTGGGAAACGTATAGTGGGATTGATAAATGGGCTGGATTGTTACTGCGGTGACTCGGCACCGCCTTCAAGCGACGAGGTGGATGCTCTGAACTGTAACACACCGTGCCAGGGGTATCCCCAGGAGGTTTGTGGTGGGAGCAACTATTATATGGTGTATGTAAACGCCGATGTGCAGGATACAGGGGCCTCCTCTTCCTCAACTACTTCAAGCAAGTCTACAACTTCAAAGACAACAACATCAAAGACAACAACTACATCGCCTCCAGCATCATCGTCTTCATCTTCCTCTTCATCCTCGGATAACGACGACTCTTCCTCATCTTCCGCAGATAAGGTTTCTCGGACTACTGTTGTGTCAACAATAGAAGCATCCGGTACACAGTCCATAGTGTATAAAACAATAACTCCATCACCATCTGCCTCTTCTGGTGCTAACAATAATGACGCAAAGTCAAAGAAGAGTAATGCTGGCACTATAGCAGGTGCGGTTGTTGGATCTGTTGTTGGCGTGGCATTAATTGCAGGATTGCTATTTTTCCTTTACCGCCGCAAGAAGGAAGAGGAAGACTTTAGAGACGACTTTACGTTGAGCGGACCTGAAAAACCTTCCCAAGAGACAAGTGGTCCAAATCCATTCTTGGTATCGGCTGGTTATGTTCCTCACCTGGATAATCTGCTTACCAATGAACCTCATCTGTACTCACAATTAGCATATGGCTCGCTGGAAAATACAAGTAACAGCGATCTGAATGGTCATTCCAGGACTACCCTGAATGGATTCATGGGCCATTCTACTCATAAGCTGTTTTCAGAAAAAGATTTCGGTGCTCTTGGTGAACCTCCAAGACCTCCTTCTCCAGACCAAGGTAGAAGAAGATTAAGCAATGGTCTGTTACCTGATATGATTACAAGACAACCTGGTCTGTTGAAAGTTGTAAATAATTAATGTGTTATGTGTTTATAGAGTATACGGTTAAGAGATGTATTTGTAATCTTGGAAGTTTCAGTCGTCAAAAAGCTTGACTTTTATTGGATCACTACTAATATGGTACGATAAGCCAAAAATACATTTTCCTAATTCTTCAATAGGAATATAATACATAACTACTTATGATGAGAAGTACCCCATCTATCATAACAATACAACCCAATTATAGTCAATACCAATCCAGACCCCTGGATCCGGGAAAATTGCTTATTCTCCCAAACAAATGCAATCAATATAATAATAATTCTCTTCAAGATATTGGCTATCAGATAATTTATCGGCAGCATTGAACCAAGGATTTGAAAAGCAAGTAACGATTGTAAAAAGTGAGAAACTCCATTAATAAAAACCACCGTCGTGATGTACGGCGTAATTTGAGATAAAGAAAATTTGTTGTTGGTGAATTCACTAATAATGTAGATAGGCATTGTCAAGCCAAATCCAATTATCAGACAGTAGAACAAAATGGTCAACTTGTCTACTTTTTTGTTGGAGTCGTTTGAGTTGGAAGTTGGAAGAAGTACCTTATCCAGTTTCTCGATAGTTAATCTTTTCTTAGCAAAGATGTTCTGCAGCACAAAAATCAACATCAGAATGAATGCGTACACTAATCCCGTCACATACAGTGAGAAGCCTGAGGCGGCTCCCGGGGCCGCCTTTTTTTTGTAGCACGTAAGCATGATTCCACTCACCAAAGGCACCAACGTAACGTATGTCACCTTCTTGTACTTGACCAGGTATAATGTGCGGTAGATCAACACCGTAATCAACGGAGAAAGTGCTTTGATCGTGTGAACCAACGACACAGGAATAAGTGAGGTGGCCTTGTGCGAAGTGATATGGCCAATGAACTGGAAGCACCCCATTGGCAACGTGGTGGTTATCACCAACGATGTAGGTGTGATGAAAGACGCAATGGTACTTATCCAACTGCTTTGTGCAACTACCGGAGGAAATACTCCCTTGGGGAACGAATTCCTCATGCTCATTGGTAACGCTCCCAACAATAGTATCGACAACACCAGGTTCATAAGAAATTGCATCTGTGTAAGCGTCACTGGGTACAGATATTGTGACAAAACCATTTTGGTCGTATTGCTTGACACAATCAGGCACAAGTACCATCCCAAACAAAGTCCCGTCACCTTCAAATCAACAGGCGGAAGCCATCCCCCCTCTTGCTTGAACCCATTTCTTAACCCACTCTTCTCCCCGTTCGGCGTCAGTGCATTGGACACTGGTGGTGTCATCGGCATTTGAAACGTGCTAAAGTGATTATTATTACTCAAGTTGATCCGCTTGTTAGGCATCGGATGCTGGTACCCTCGGGGCCCTTCCTCAACACTCACGTCTCTCCCAACAAGCTTGTTCAAGTTCGTCAGCGACAGGTTGGGGTTGATTTGTGAACTGAATAGTTTCCCTTCTCTAGTCATACGTTGCCAAAAATAAAATTAAAAAAAAAACATTTGTTTGGTTTTCTTTTAGTCCAAAAAAAGAAAAGATTGCTATTTTTGTGTATTCATTCTTATGTAATTGTTTACTAAGCGTTGCTAATCAACGAAATGGTTGGTATCCACCGGTAGGGTTCTGGAATCCCGTAAACTGTGGCTGTTGAGGTTGAAGTGGTTGTTGTGGTTGTGTGGCATACGACTGGGCTGTATATTGGGGTACCTGACTTCCAAATCCAAATGCTGTTGGTTGTTGTTGCAATTGGAATTGTTGATATTGTTGTTGATATTGTTGTAACTGTTGTTGTTGTAACTGTTGTTGTTGTAACTGTTGTTGTTGTAACTGTTGTTGCTGTAACTGTTGTTGTTGTAACTGTTGTTGCTGTAACTGTTGTTGCTGTAACTGTTGTTGCTGTAACTGTTGTTGCTTCAATTGTTCATCTTTTTGTTCACTACTAGCAGAACTTGCAACATTCGTGGTAAATGCAGTTGGTTGGCTATACAAACTTAAAATGTTCTGTTTTTGAGTTTTTTGTGCAATCAACTGAGGATTGGATTGTTGCATCAATTGTTGTTGATGTTGAGGGTTGTTTGGATCCAAATATTGCTGACCATTGGAATCAACATATGATACTTCTCCAGTGATGGGGTCAGTATATTGATAAATTTGAGGCCCCGCTTGTGCGACTTGTTGAATTTGTCCAGGGGCTTGTCCAGTAGCTTGTCCGGTAGCTTGTGCTTGTGGTTGAGATTTGTTCCACCAATCAGAAGATGTTGCAGGAGCTGGTGCCGATGTTGCATTAGTAGGCAACCCAGTTGGTACACCAGTTGGTTGTGAATTCACGGGTCTTCTTGGTAAATCAGGTGGAACCTCTTCATGTCTTGGATTAACTTGTTGATCTTCATTTAAAATATCCAATGCAAATTCAATATCACCTTCAGATAATAGTAAACTTTCCAAAACAGAGTCTCTATCGGAAAACCCCATTCCCATGATCTTGGCTACTTGGTTCTGAAACAAAGTGTTCTCAAACGTAGTTAACTTTCTGTGACTCAACCGAGGAACATTTGCCTTGGTGGAGTTAGCTCTGGACCGAACATGCAGATTCAGACGAGAACGACGTCTTTTGACATCCTCATCTGAAAAGTCATCTCCATAGTCTCCTGATGTTCCATCCCGAAATTTCCCCAAGATGTACTTATCACGTAAATACTCCTCCACAGCATGAGGATTATCATCGGCATCAAACGGAAATGGAACCTTGCGTGGGTTCCATCTCTTCCGTGCCCGTGCATTTCCAATCTTCCGTATGTTGGCAATACGGTCCGTTGTCCAGCTATCCAAAGTAAGCGACTTGACATACGAAATGTCCTCCTTCGGTGGTCCCAACACCTTCTTGTGCGCCGCTGCACACCGCCCGCAAAGGAAAATCCCCAAATTGTACGAAGCCCACGTAGGATGCGTCTGGCTACACTCTCCGCATCGATTACTGTTCACTCGGCTATTGATTAACTCAATCAATTGTCTTTCAACCTCTTTCTGTTGTTTCTTAGACATATTTTTGCTTTTGTTTGGCACGTGAGCTATTTATTCCCTATATAATCTTCATCTGATGGGCCACCTTACTCTCCCCGAACTCATGCAAATTGATTGTATTTACGTCTACAGGTATGTTGGAAAGCAAATCCAGTACATCTGTGTTTTCGATCGCTTTCCGAAGCCTTTCCATCTCCTTCTCCCCTCTAGTCACTCCTTGCTTAATCGTAATATGAACCTCTAATGGCTTGAATTCCTTGGAATATTCCATCCCCAATGACTCCACATTGCTCCCAATAATCTCCTGTATCTGCCCAAAAAATTCTTTCGTGGGCTGCGTCTCGCTCAACGCCCCAGCCAAATAAACATGTTGATGCCCATACACTTGAAGCTTGTCTTTAAATTGGAAATTCAAACACTTCTCTACTCTTCCCAATGCTGTCCCTAATATCGACTGCAATTTGGCATTCTTCACCTCCTGATCCTTGTTGGTTCCTAAAAGTCTCTTATCTATCTGGATTTTCCCAAGACTTGCCTGGAAATTCTTACGAAACTCCTCCACCTTGTATGGTTCGCCTCTAATGTTTGGGCAAAGTGATATATGATATCCTATTTCTGGTTGTGCTTCACTAACCTCTTTCCAATTGCGTCCTTGCTTAGCACTGGTGAGCACTCGTTTTGCTGCCTCCACAAGCCGAAGATGCTGCGTTCGACTAGGCTTCCATGGAATGCACAAATAAAATGATGTCAAATGTTTCATGTTTGAGGAGTAGTTGAGTGAAAATAGGTTGAGTTCCGGAACTGTGCTTTCTAATTCTTCAATCTCTTCATCCGATGAATAATCTTGAATAAATTCCATTTTTCTCTCATTTCGCACAATTCTTAGTTTTGTTCACATGGGAAGCTTCTGTGATGGTGTCTTCAGTGTTTCGGTTCATTCATCTATGCGGTTTTAGCTCAGTTGGGAGAGCGTCAGACTGAAGAGATTCAGTCACAGTTAATCTGAAGGTCGTGTGTTCGATCCACACAAATCGCATTTTTTTATATTTCTTCCTCTATTCTCAGCATTTACTTTCTTAATATTTAACTATAAACTATTTAACTATAACCTATCTTATTATTGACTCTAAAATTAAAACAACTCAATGCCCTCTTTATAACCCATCTTTATATCAACAAATGCGGTTTTAGCTCAGTTGGGAGAGCGTCAGACTGAAGAGATTCAGTCACAGTTAATCTGAAGGTCGTGTGTTCGATCCACACAAATCGCATTTTTTTTGAATGAATTCAGATCATGACTACACAGTGACTCAAAATATTTTTTATAGTAGTCACCTTGCATATTCCGGGGATGGAACTCTAGTGTTTAATTATGCGATTATGGAATCAAATAAGTTGCTGTTACAAAGATGAAAATAGACCTTCCAAGAAACTTTTAGTGGCTGGAAAGAGCCGTTTATTGAAGATCGTATCCATACTGTTCCGTTTAGGCAATTCATTAGTAATACTTCGCCTTTGTACCGATGACAATGTACCCGCATTTTTTACCTGCATTCAAGCCTCCGGGTTTCAATTCCGTATATAAGAATGCATAATCAGGTAATGCTATAATTACATGGTTGAATTTGGAAAAGAGTTTGGTAAAAAGCACTTTGCTGCTGTGAATGGTGATGTGACGATTGTGAATCACGGATCCTTTGGAATGGTTCCTGATGTTGTTCGTAGAGAATTCGACAGGTACATGGATCAAGATTACAGTTTCCCAGACAGATTCATTAGAGTCGATTACGATCATCTCTACGTTGAATCTTTGAAAGTTCTTGGCAAATTATTTAATTGCAACTACAAACACCTTGCTATTGTGGAAAACACTGGTGCTGGTATCAATACTATCTTAAGAGGTTTACCTATTAGTAAAGGTGACAAGATTGTATTTTCCCAAATTACTTATGCTTCGATCAAGTCTACAATTAGATTTTTGCGTGATTATTCTGGTATTGTTGAAGAACAGCTTGACCTTAATTACCCTATGAGTGACGACGAGGTTGTTGCAGCCTACGAAGCCAAAATCATTGAATCCAAACCAAAGTTTGTTCTCTTTGATTCTGTTTCTTCGTTGCCTAGTGTGCGTGTTCCTTTCGAAAGATTGATTGCCCTCTGTAAGAAGAATGGTGTGATCTCCATTGTCGATGCTGCTCATTGTGCTGGATTGATTCCGGTTAATTTAGATGAGTTGCAGCCAGATTATCTCATCACAAACTTGCACAAATGGCTTTATGTTCCTCGTGGAACTGCGGCCCTCTATGTCCATCCTCGTAACCACAGAGATATCCAAAGCTTGCCCATCTCTTATTCTTACACTTCTCAAGATGCAGTTTTGACTAAGGAACAAGAAGAAAATCTCCTTATCGAAAAGTTTGGTTTTAGAGGTGCCGCCAATTTCTCCAACTTTTTGTGTGTTGAGAAGGCCATTGAATTTAGAAATGAAGTTTGCGGTGGTGAAGAGGAGATTTACTCTTACTGTCACAACTTGGCTTTACAAGTTGGTGAGGCAATTCTGAAGAAATGGGGAACTACTGTTTTGGAAAACAATGAAAAGTCACTCACCTTGACCATGGTTTCCATTGAATTACCTGAGTCCGCTGTTACTTTTGAAAAATATAGTAAACAACCGGATTCCCTTGTTAACTATGTTACGGAAGAATTGGTCAAGAAATTTAAGACTTTTGTTCCAATATATTCTCACAATGGTAAGGTTTATGCTAGATTCAGTGCTCAGGTTTATAATGACTTGCTGGATTATGAATATGCTTCAAATGCTTTGATCAAGGTTTTGAACTCATATTGAGTAGATTATTTTTATGATATAACTTCTTATTAACTGAAATCATAAATACAAATTAACATTATTCTTATTTGTCTCTGGTATTATTGTAACTTATTGAATATGGAATGGTATAAATTATTTGTCACTGTTAGCTAAAGTTATTCTGGTAGCGGTAGTTTTAGCGTCTCCTAGGTATCCTGGGTGAAAAGCTATTAGCGGAAGATTTTATAATGTAGGGTGTATTGTAAGGTATATAAAAACTTGAAAGATTAACTAACGCAGGAGATCTGTACTTATATAAATACTTTTGGTATTGTGTCAGTTCAGAGTTAGAGTCAGTGAATCTACCGAAATGTCAAGCAAAGCTAGTTATATGAGAAGGAACATTTGTTCCTCCTAAATTATAAATCTAACAGTCACCGTGAATCCTATCTTGGAAAAATGAAGACTATTTGAATTGATAATTATGAATCTACCCTCTATTGCCTCCCCATTACACTTATGGTACCACTATTGCTATTATCCGCATCACTCATTTCACTCGTTCACGATTAATTGCTTATGATGGTCTCGGTACTAGACAAAAAACTCTCAACAAATGCGGTTTTAGCTCAGTTGGGAGAGCGTCAGACTGAAGAGATTCAGTCACAGTTAATCTGAAGGTCGTGTGTTCGATCCACACAAATCGCATCTTTTTTTGGATATCTGAGTATTACTAGGATAATTAACATTTTTTTCACTAAAGAAGTTCCGGGTTATATGAAAAAATCCCGTCGTCTAGAATCATAAAGAGAAGATATGTTGTAATGAACAATGCTGTTTCGTTTTGTTCTTCTTGGTCATCGGTAATATTTAGTCTCTGACTAATAATCTACCCCATTATTTTAGGACGCATTGGGAAACTCCGGGCTCGTAATTTCATATAAAAGACTCACTGTCAAACGAAAATAAATGTAATGGTAGAATTTGGACAAGAGTTTGGCAAAAAGCACTTTGCAGCTTTGGACGGAGATGTGACGATGGTGAATCACGGATCCTTTGGAATGGTTCCTGATGTTGTTCATAGGGAATTCGATAGATACATGCGTGAAGATTACAGTTTCCCAGACAGATTCATTAGACTCAAGTACGATAATCTCTACGTTGATTCTTTAAAGGCGCTTGGAAAGTTATTCAACTGTAACCACAGAAACCTTGCTATTGTAGAGAATACTACTGCGGGTATTAACACCGTTTTGAGAGGTTTACCGGTGACTACAGGTGATAAGATAGTGTATTCAAAACTCACATACACGTCCATCAAATCATCCATCGAATTTTTACGTGACTATTCAGGAATAGTTGAAGTTCCTGTTGAACTTAAATACCCGATGAGTGACGACGAGGTTGTTGCAGCCTACGAAGCCAAGATTATTGAGTCCAAACCAAAGTTTGTTCTCTTTGATGGTGTGTCTTCGGTGCCTAGTGTGCGTGTTCCTTTCGAAAGATTGGTCAGTCTTTGCAGAAAGCATGATGTGATCTCAATTGTAGATGGTGCCCATTGTGCGGGAATGGTTCGTTTAAATTTAGATGAGTTGCAGCCAGATTATCTCATCACAAACTTGCACAAATGGCTTTATGTACCTCGTGGAACTGCTGTTCTTTACGTCCATCCTCGTAACCACAGAATAATCCAAAGCTTGCCCATCTCTTATCATTACATTTCTCAAGATGCAGTTTTGACTAAGGAACAAGAAGAAAATCTCCTTATCGACAAGTTCTGCCAAAGAGGTGACTCCAATTACTCCAACTTTTTGTGTATTGAGAAGGCCATTGAATTTAGAAATGAAGTTTGCGGTGGTGAAGAGGAGATTTACTCTTACTGTCACAACTTGGCTTTACAAGTTGGTGAGGCAATTCTGAAGAAATGGGGAACTACTGTTTTGGAAAACGATGAAAAAACCCTTACATTGACCATGGTTTCCATTGAGTTGCCGAAAACTGCTGTTACTTATGATATTTTCATCAATAACTTAGCTGCTATAGACTTTTATGTCACCGAACAATTGATTGAAAAATATAAAACTTTCATTCCAATCTATGCTCACAATGGGAAGCTTTACGTTAGATTCAGTGCGCAGGTTTATAATGAGTTACTGGATTATGAATATGCATCTGATGCTTTGGTTCAAGTTTTGAACTCATTTTCAGTAGAATAAGTTTGTTTTTAAATATTTATGAGTTAATCCAAGTTTAACAAAAACATTCGACCCGATTTCACCTTAGTGATGAAAATAATGTCATTGCTATTGAAACTTTGATTATCTTACCCGTTCTGTATTCTCGACCTGAACTACTCATTTTCAAGAGTAACCAGATCAAGCTGTAATGGCGCAGTGGTAGCGCAGCAGATTGCAAATCTGTTGGTCCTTAGTTCGAACCTGAGTTATAGCTTGCTTTTTTTTCTCAACTAGTAATCACGATTGTGGAAACTATTAGTTGGAGATAATTTTTTTTCACTGGGATAATGGAAACAGGAGACGGGTTTATACCTATCGTGGCGATATTCTATGCGGTTTTTGATCCTATAGAAGGAACCAAGATAGTGCATCAGGTTCCCGAAAAGTCGATATTAACAACCAAGAAGAAATCTGTTTCGGAAGAGGAAGAGAGTGGCTCAGACTCGAGTTCAGAAGACGACTCGGAAGATGAAGATTCCACGTATTTATTTAACTTTGACACTGTGAAGAACTATGTGATACCCAAGCCTCAATTATGTAATAAGTTAATTTCATTCAAGATCAACAAGTTTAAGGTTATTGGGTACCCAGTGACGATAGAGAATCTGCATTATTCACGGAACTCGTTCAACTTTAACTTTTGCTTTGTATTTCCATATGATTGTGGAGATGTCAAACCATACGAGCTTGCAATCAAGCGTATAGGTAAGATGTTTCGTGTTTTGGAAGAACAGAGTTTTCTTTTAAGTAAGACCGATAAGACAGGGTGCTTTTTCAAACAAGAGCATCAAAAAGAAAAGTTTAGCATTAGCAACCTACTCTGGCTGGATAAGGATGAGACTGCAGCCGTTTCTGCACCAGGGCATAGCAAAACCAAAAAGATCTCGCTCACTTCGATCGAATCCTTAATTCATCAGATATATCAAGATTTGAACAACTATAGTGAGTGTTGCATACCACTTGATAGTGCCAACTCAGTGGATATTAAGTTGTTTCCGATATTACCGCCGCCCGTAAACATCAAGGCGTACCAGGTTCCCAATGCAACAGTCAAGTTGCACCAGTTGGTGGACATAAATTGGGACCCAACGATGGTGAAGATTCTCCCGTATATTAATGGAATCAACTCAATTAAACGGATCAGTGAGTTACTGGACTCAAACTACTTGCTTACAAAACAGTGTATTCAACATTTAATGTACTACAAGTGTATTGAGATCAGTGATGTCTTCCAATTCAGCAATATCTATGCTCCAACAAACAAAATAGGCAACTTCCTCCTCAGTGGGCGTATGGCTGAGGAGTGTCAGTCATATGTAATCACCGATCTGTCCCTCTCCACGGGTGCCAGCCAGCTGATTACTCCAGGGTCAGTGCTGGCACTGGCACTCACACCTGTACTGGCGGCAGCTTCATTACCAACTTCAGGCTCCATGTCTCCGTTAACCAAAACTTATTTAAGACTACCAGCAGGAACAGCCAAGATTACAGTTCCCACGAAATCCGTTTTGTTTTATCTTTACAGATCACTTAACCAAGGTCAAACAGTCAAGGAATGGTATATGCAACACCGGAAGTTGTTGACCGACATTGATGTGCGCCGCTTCCTACACTTTGGGATCTTGCGTGGGATTATCTATAGGGTACATTCATATCCCATTTTGGATAGCATCGTGCGGGCAGTCCAGAGCAATGATCCTGCAGAGTACGATCAATTGATCGATGTCATGACCAAGAAGAGAAGAGAACATAACATTAAGAAAGCCAAAAGCCAGACTGAACTTAAATCATCCAATTCAACCATCCGGATATCTAAGAGAAAGGTTAGTTTTGGCTCAAGTAGAATCGATATGATTGTTGGTAGTGACGGGTCAGATTATAACTCGACTCTGGATGAAGATTACGAACCAGATGAAAGTGATGAAGAAGATGATGAGGAAGAGGAGCAGGAACAGGAGCAGGAACAGGAGCAAAGGAAAGAGGAACCTACAAAGAATGCAGAAAACGAACCTACAGATCAAGTGTCTGATTCAGAAACAGAATACATCAATTTATATAAACTTCTTAAGGGTTATCAACACTTTGATGCCATAAATACAGAACTTCAAAAGTCTCGGGTCGAAGTGGAGAAGATGATTCAAGAGTTTGGCACGATGAGTGTTATCAATAGTTGAACGCGTTTAAGTTGACACGTGTTAAATCACATGTGACTGACATACGTTGGAAACGTGACCAACGCGACAATTCACAAAACTCATAAGATAAACATAACAACAACCAAAAAATAAAAAAAAAAACTTCTTCTTTCTTAAAGATGTCTGGTAAAGGAAAAGTACACGGAGGAAAAGGGAAATCCAGTGAGTCCAACAAGTCGTCAACTTCCCACTCGGCTAGAGCTGGTTTACAATTTCCAGTGGGTAGAATTAAGCGTTATCTTAAAAAAACAGCTTCCAGTAAAATTAGAGTGGGTTCCAAGAGTGCCATTTATTTAACTGCAGTATTGGAATATTTAACAGCAGAAGTGTTAGAATTGGCTGGTAATGCCGCCAAGGACTTGAAGGTCAAGAGAATCACCCCAAGACATTTGCAATTGGCCATTAGAGGTGACGAAGAATTAGATAATTTGATCAAGGCCACTATCGCCTATGGTGGTGTCTTACCACACATCAACAAGGCTTTGTTATTGAAGGTTGAAAAGAAAGTCAAGAATATCAAGTAGATTTATTCTTGTAATGTTGTATACTATGTTTTGTACTATATATGATTCAATGTATGTTTAGTTGAATTAAGGCTTCTGTTTTTTAATATCTTGTTTCCCCGTCGCCACCGTAATATACGTCGGACTTGAGTTCTCGGGTAATTGGTAATCGTCTAAGCTCACCTCATGTTTTCTGAGTTGGCCCACCAAATAATCTATTTGGTTTTGTAAAATCTTCATGTCCTCTTGAACAGCATCCTTATGATCGTTGCTCTTTTTCCGGGATCGGTAACTTTCAAACAAAATAAGCAGCCCCGCAACACTGAAGATGAACATCTCCGAAATGAACGTGGCTCCACTCTCGATAGCCTTGTTGTCGTTCAATGGTCTGATCTTTATTCTCTTCTCTCCTAAAAGCGACATACGTAAACGTAAATCTGTCGAGTGCACAGTCTGTGCTATGCGGATACATGTTCTCTTGAAGAGCTCATGGTTCTTGGCCTGTGCTTTTATTGCTGTGGCCACTGGTTTGGCCACCGTTCGCACCATCAACGATGTGAGCTTAAGTGCTATTCCACTCATCGTTGTTTAGATAAAATGCGAATGGCAAATTTTCGATATTTCGATCAACTCAAGTAATAAAAGCGTAAGTTTTTTATAATACTAGAAATGTTTCTGATGTATCTGGTATGTTTTATAATTGTTAGTATATTATTTTAATAATCAAGCTCCTTCTTTTTTATATTTCTGGAATATTAAAGGATATTTTAGATTTTTCGTTGTTTATTTAAAAAAAATTCAAATTAATTAAAAGACTTAACGGTATAGTAAACCAGCGACTTTTGGAATTCAGAAATATCCGATATAGTGTAACGGCTAGCACGGTCCGCTTTCACCGGGCAAACCCGGGTTCGACTCCCGGTATCGGAAATATATTTTTTTAGTCTTTTTTTAAAGTCCGAATTTCCCCACAATAATAATTATGACTGTTGACATGGGATCCTTGAAAGGAACATTTGCCAATGAAGAGACACTTCCAAGGTTACCTGTCCCACCTATTTCTTCTACTGTGAAACAATTACTTTCATCTATTAAACCATTAGTTACTGCTGGAGAACACGATCAGTTGATCCAGGAGGCCCAACAGTTTGCCAGCCACCAGTTGATTAAAGATATTCAAGATCACTTGGAGGCCCTTTCTAGAAAGTACCCATGTTATTTGAGTCTGATTCATAACGATATCTACAGTGATTTGAGAGGAGACGTGTTACCTAGGAATCCCTACTTGGTACTTGAGGAGGACCCCTATGCAAAAACACTCAATCCTCCAAACCAAGCTCAAAGAGCGTCAAGTTTGATTAACTCGGCACTCAAGTTTATTATTTCGTTAAGAAACGGTACTTTGAAGCCAGATGTGACCCCAAGAAATGGGAACCCATTGACTATGACTTGTTACAATAGTTTGTTTGGGACCACACGAGCTCCACATGGTTCGACGCTGATCATGAAGTCTTTTGATAACTCAAACCATATCTTGATTATCTGTAATAATCAATTTTACAAGCTCGAGGTTTTACCAGGAAAGCATCAAATCTTGTTTAACGATTACGAACTCTCGTTGATTTTACAACGTATAGAAAGCTATTCGTCTTCTGTTGACAAAATAAAGTCGATTAACAACTCATTTGGTTCTCTCACCACTCAAACGTTCAAGCATTGGAAGCTTGCACGGCAGGAACTACAAAGCACCAACGCAGACCATTTGAAGACTATTGACCTGGCCTTGTTTGTGGTTGTATTGGATCCCAGTAAACCGGTTTCAGTGGATGAAAAGATCTCAGTCATTTCAACAGGGACTCTGAAGTTGCTTGCAGGAACCAATGTTCAAATTGGTTCGTGTACTTCTAGATGGTATGACAAATTACAATTGATAGTTACCAAGAATTCCGTGGCTGGATTTGTCTGGGACTCTGTTCTGATGGATAGTACTGCTATTCTACGTTTTATCAGTGATATATACACCGATCTGATCTTGAAACTAGCCAAGAATATTAACGGTCTGGAGTATACATTGTTTGATTCCAATATTGTATTTGTTTCGTCCTCGCAACCCAAGCCAGATGCAAAATTGTTGCAATTCGAGCGTTCAAACTCACTTTCAAAGATGATTCATCATGCGGAAACAAGATTGGCTGATTTGATCAACCAACACGAGTATAAAACATTGAATATTAATATCGACACTCAGTTGGTGAAGAAAGTTAACATCTCCATCGATTCTTTCTTACAAGTCTGCTTTCAAATTGCTTACTACTCATTGTATGGAAAAATCGTGAATAGCTTGGAACCAGTCACCACACGCAAATTCCGTGACTCTCGTACAGAATTGATCACTGTACAGAATAGCTTGATTGAAAGCTTGGTCAAGTTATTTATTTCGAATTCTACATCGGAACAAAAGTGGGATGTCTTTCAAGAGTGTTGTAAAGTACACACAAAACAGTATTTAGCAGCCATGAATGGACATGGTTTTGATAGACATTTCATGTCATTTCTTCGAATAATGAAAAACCCTCATTTGATTGAGTATCTTAATAGAGAAAACCCTCACTTGAATCAAATCTCAGAAGCTTCTGCCGAGTACGTCCCACTTCTTTCAAACCCTTTGATAGAGAAGTTGACTATCCCAGAGTTGCTTGTATCCAACTGTGGAAACAACTCTGTACATCTCTTTGGTATCCCACCAGCCGTGGACCAAGGTTTTTCAATAGGCTACATTGTTCATTCAGATAAAATCATTCTCACGGTTTCTTCAAAATTCAGACAAACTGAACGGTTCTTAGATACTTTTGAACGTATCATCAATGACCTCAAAGGAATTGTCTTGGCCAATTCACAGGATATCATTCTTGATATCAACGATTCAAAGTTACGCAAGTTGGAAATTACAAAGTTAAAGATCAAAAAGGAATTAGATGATGTTTCCGATCTTCCTTCGAGAAGAAACCCAATTGAAATTGCTCTCAACATCAATAATCCAAACGGGGCTTCGTTAACTCAACATACTTCAACAAGATCAAACACATCCAATAAAGATTATGATATTCTGGGTGGATATGGATATTTTGATTTCGGGGAGTTGGGTACACGTTCCAGTTCCATAGTTCAATCTAGCGATATGAAAAGAAAAATGTCCATTTCCCGTATCCGTGATATAATCGATGACATGAATTAGCACTTTAATAAACAACGTCACTTCTAAGAACCCATTTGACTCCTTCCTTGATCAACTCTCCTTCGTGCAACATACAGTCATCCCCATGTTTATGTAAAAGAGCCATACCTTTGCTTGGATGAACGTTCAACGAGTCTCCTCCGTAGTTAGAATAAAATATCGTCCCTCCTCCAATAAACTCTTCATCCCCAGTCAAATATATAAGCAACGTCCACTTTGTGCGTCCCTTCTTGATTCCATTTTCATCCACAGGCGCTAACACACTCTCATCGTAGTGCTTTTGGAAGAACTGACCCTTTCTATACCGATACACCCGCAACTGCAGGTTCAAACAAACAGCCTTGCTGAAAATGGCTCGGATCTCATCTAACTCTTCATCTTCATACCCAGGATCCTGGAGCAATATAGACTCGAGATACTTCCACAATGTTTGACTAGCATCCCAGTCTGTCACAAGACAACGGTCATTCACTCGAGCCGCGTACTCCTTGCTCTTAGTCAATGGGGTTGTCTCCAATTTTAATTCCTTCTCAAATGATTGAATCAACTCATTGCAAAGTTCTTTCTTGAAGAACCCATTAATTGTAACTATTTGATCAGAAACTATAGATTCTGGTTTGGGAATAAAGAACGATTTCCCTAAGTCCTTCGATAAACTATCAAATCCCAGAGGGAACTTGTATTTGGATTCTGTTTTCTTCTTTGGTGGCATTTCAAGTTGAAAAAACTTTAAAAAAAAAAGTCTTTAATATTGACTGTGGTTTTCATGTGTATATAAATTAACTATTCTATGTCATGTACACTGATTGCTATTATATATTTACTAACATGAAGAATCAATAATGAATGATTAACATATTTGGCTATAATATTTTTTCAACAAAAAGTTGCGGTTTTAGCTCAGTTGGGAGAGCGTCAGACTGAAGAGATTCAGTCACAGTTAATCTGAAGGTCGTGTGTTCGATCCACACAAATCGCACTTATTTTTTTCATAATTTGCTATAAAGAAATTTCAACAAGGACAGTTTATTATGTTTTCAGCTTGTGTATTCAGTTGCAAAATTTTTATGAACAGCACGTCCTGGTGGCGCAAGCCTTTATATAAATGATAGGAGATGATCGTAGTAGTTGAATTTCTTTTATATTCTTAAATTCTGCACTTACCACACATGGAGACAGTGTTGTAACATATAAAGCGACAGCTACCGCAGAAGAAGTTCGTCGCTTGTGTAATGAGGTAAACTGGAAAGAACTTGAAGTGAATGATAAGCTCGCAAATTCAGAAAATCCAACGTTGGAGGGTGAGTTTGCAGAATACACTAAATTCCATGAAGTCTCGCAATTGAGATACACGATCAACATTTATGCTAGTGCATCACCAATTAAAGAAACCAGGGAAGCTGTAGTCTAATGAAGTATTCCGATATTGCAGTTGAGCAAATATTAAGACCAGAGCTATGCAGCCTTTAGGAAATTGGAAAAATTGATTGATGATTCTACGATCATGAAGCTAAAAGAATAATAACCAGAAAACTTCAGAAGAAATGGATTGGAATTGGATCAGGAAACTAGAGATAATGTTAAGGGAATCAAGGGAAGGATCAATACTTTGGAAACTGCCTTTGGTACAAACTTGAATGAAAGTGAAGCGTATTTGTTATTCACGGAAGAGGAATTGGATTGTGTGAATGAAGACTACATATCTACACTTGAGCGTGAAAATGGAAAGGTTAAAGTGTAATTCAAATATTCTGATATTTTACCTGTTATTGAAAAGGCTCACAGTCAAGCAACTAGAAAGAGAGCTTTTGTTGGAAGACAAAACAATATTTCAGACAACAGGGAAGCCTTCTATTTTGCAGCATAGTGAAGTTGTCACGTATTTCCATGAATTGGGTCATGCAGTTCAAGGTCTTTTCACATCCACCGATACGAAGAATTGTGTTTTGAATTGCAGAGAGATTTCATCGAAGCTCCTTCACAGATTTTGGAATACTGAACTTGGCCTGCTACTCAAATAGTTAGATTATCCAAGCATTATAAGTCAGGAGAGAAACCCAACCAAGATATTGCTGAAAGGTTGGAGGCCAGTAAGAAAGTCAATAATGCTTTATTGGACCATCGTACCTATTCAAATACTTTATTTGATATGAAGAGTCGCATGATCGTGACTGATGAGGGTTGCGAAAACTATCAATTTGCTAAGGTATGGAAAGAGGCATATGATGATTCATCATATTTGTCTTCCGACGGTTGCTCTTTGAACAAGTACACACTGTTATTCATATGTCAGGTGGTTGCGAGAGATGGTTACTTGTCCTCTCTGGTTTTTGCTAGAGATGTTTTCTACACGTTATTCTACGAAGATCCAACTAGCAAGGAAAGTGGATTAAAAAATAAGGAGCATTTATTAAAGACTGGATTTGCTTATGATTCAAAGGATAATTTAATTAGACTTTTGGAAAGAATGCCTATTCTGGATGCATCAAGTTAAACTTTTGATTGTTGTTGTTCCGGAAAAACAAAGCATAAAATGGCTGGTACTTTTCCAATTTTTCATATGCTATTCATCAATAAATAGACGTTCCTCAAGATATACTGTATTCTCGCTTAACTCTATTCTCCCGATTTCTATCAAAGAATCTGGGTAATATACAAACCAACTACTGTGCCATCTGGACAGTTATTAGACAACACAAAATTATCTTTGCCAACAGGGCATGCTCTCCAATCTTGTTTACTGGAGTGTTGTAAATATGAGTGGTTTTCAAAAAAAGTGTCATTTCCCTTTGCATATGTCAAGAAACCATTCATGTCGATAGAGACAGCATCGCCAGACGTGTCGGTTAAAGTACCATCAGTGTGAAGTGTAAAGGTGACTTCATTGCCGAGGTTCCCTCCTATTGAATACTTTTCTGTGGATATTATTTTTTTTATTGCAGCCAATTCATTATCTCGACCATTATGAGTTGAACGAATAGCTAATTTGACTGAAGATTTCTCATTTATGCTTATTGGAGCAGCAAGTGCTAATGCGATTATTGGTATAAAGGAAATCATCTTGATACAGATGGATTTTGAGGAGAGCATGAGTTTTATATTAAATATCACGAGATAAATAATTTCTTGCCAGAAGCTTGGCAAATTTTAACCACATTGAAATTGGAGCACAAACTATATATAGAAGTATTGCTAAATGAAACAATAAAACAATCAAGTCACTAAATGGAAAGCATTAACAATCAACCGGTTTGTTGGGGGTGAGAGTCGCAAACTTGCGATGCCAAGGAGTCGAATATTTGGGAAGTATCACACGTGCCGCCAAATTAACACATTTCCGAGTAATTCGCAGCCACCTATAGATGTACACTTACAGAAACAATAGCACAGAAAAACTCAATCGGACATAACCGTGAATTCATTAGTTATCATAACCAATGTACACAGCAAGGTAGTGACGCTTGAAGGGTACACCTTCGGAAGAGTAGGCAGAGTTTGCAGGCGGGTATACACATGAATGATCTATATAAATCGTTTTTTAAAAAAATTTAATAGTTATAACGCATAATGGTTAAATATGAAATTAGGAAATTCACACATCATAAATAAACGAAAACCCTTTATATATATTTTTGTGTGTTCGCTCAGGGCATCAATGGCCAAGTGGGAAAAAAAAAATGGAAGCGACCAACATGAGGATACCGCTTAATGGATTTGGCAGCCTATCCAGGAGCATCATTCAAATTAAAGGCCCGGATGCATCCAAGTTTATTAATGGCTTGATAACATCCAGATTAACCCCAAGTATAGTCAAGAAGAAACTGCATACGTTTGAAAATATCGATCGTAATATCCAAATCGATGAGACGTCGAATTGGGGTATCATACACCAGGACATCTACGACCCCACGGAATCCATCTACATACGGCGGGATGGCTTGAACACCATGCTTCTCAACTCTAAGGGAAGAGTCAACATGGATTTGTTCTTGTACGCGCACCCGTTCGCCAGCAGGAGTGATGACCAATCCAACTACTTACTTGAAGTGGATTCCAAGTATTCGTCCAAGTTGCTCATGCTTTTGAAGCTCCACAAGCTTAGTTCTAAGGTGGAAATCAAACCACAATCAGACTCTCATTCTTACTACTACTACAACGATGACTTTGAGTTTGATGACTGGTTAACAGAACTACAAAACACCTATTTAAACACCCAGGACCCGGTGGCAGCCGTTGAAAGTGCACAGGAATTAGCAAAGTATTTGTTCAAAAACCCTAGCAATGTCACAGGCTTTGCGATCGATAATCGTATCCCGAATTTCGGGTTGAAAGTGGTCACAAACAGTCAGATTGCTTCCCCATCTGAGTTGTTTTCTAGCAACTTCAAATTTCCGCTTGACACCCCAGTGGATGAGAAGACGCTCACCGGAAGAAGATACTTGAATGGGTTGTTTGAGACGCTGGACGCCAAAGGCCCCGACGTGGCTCTTCTCCCCTTTGAAACAAACTTAGACTACATCAACGGAATCTCCCTCGAAAAGGGCTGCTATGTGGGCCAAGAACTAACCATCAGAACTTATACTAATGGCGTGATCCGTAAGAGAATCATGCCTTTCCAGTTCTACGACCTCAACACCCCCGCCCCAAACCATATCACCATGAACGTGAACGACCCCGTTGTTGATCACTTGAAAGTCTTGAACGTCACCTCACTCTCCAAAATCCCAGTCCATGCTGTCCAGCCATCGTCCCCACTAAGCAGCTCTCCAGACTCACAACCTGAATCTCCATTCAACTCCCCTTTTGGAACCCTGGCTGTCCGCAAAAGAAACTCTCTGTTAGGAAAGATTTTATCGGTGGAGGGAAACCTAGGTTTTATATTGGTGTCTTTAAATGATATGGAGAAGCATGATTATAAACTTAAAATCGACATCCCGGACTTAGAGGGCGGTTCATCTGTTGGTTTGAGGATATTTAGACCTGATTGGTGGCCTGAGGATTCTTCTTCTTCAGGTATATGACACCGCTGCATATGTATATTATGACTTTTCGTAATGGATTAATATAGGATGACTAAAAAATTGTAAATAGTAGAATCATTTTTTATTCTGTTTGTATTATCTATTTGTAAATCTGTTTAGAATTTATTTATTAGCTCTTTATTAACTCTTTACCAGTTAATATTCCTTCATGAACTCTTACCTCTTAATATTTCTCTCTACTCACAAACTCTTTTCTGAATTTCTTCGCAAAAATCAACATGGAAGAACTCACCGCAGATGAAATAGCCCTCTACGATAGACAAATTAGACTCTGGGGTATGGCCACACAGCTACGTCTTAGGTCCGCCAAAATTCTAATCATAAACATTGGAGGTGTAGGAACAGAAATAGTCAAGAACTTGGTTCTTGGTGGATTAAACAGTATCGAGCTTTTGGATAGTTCCACCATTAAAGAAGAAGACTTTGCCACGCAGTTCTTTCTACCCAATGATGACAGTGTAGTTGGATCAACAAAATTACCTGTTATAATTGATAAAATTGTTGATTTGAACAAGAGAGTCAACCTTTCCATCAACACAAAACCACTTCGTGAGCTCTTCAACGACCACACCTACTTCCAACAGTTTGACTTGATTATCGCTACGGAGCTTCAGAAAGATGAGCTAGTTGAGTTGAACACACTCACAAGAAGTCTCCATATCCCTCTTTACGTGGCCGGCTTACATGGGTTGTTTGCTTATATATTGACCGATTTGATAGAACATGAGTCTGTCAGCGAAAAGGATGCTGGTAATCAACACAGATCAGCAAACACTCAAATCAATAGGGTCAAGCTGATCACTGATGTCAAGTACGACAAAGAGTCTAACAAGGAGATCATTACGGTGCTTGACAAGTACATTCCTTTGGTGGAGATCTTTTCTCTGAAGCAGTTGCCTCGTCAATTAAACAAGCGCCAAATGAAACGTTTGTCTGCAGCCTTACCTCTTATCTTTGCGCTTTTCGAAACAGGCCCCACAAATGCAGCTGACTTGAAGGCTGCTGCCGAAAGGCAATGTACTATACTAGAGGTCCCTACTACAGTCGTCACCGATGAATACCTAGAGATGTTTTCTAACCAACAATTCACAGAGTTTTCTCCTATTGCTGCTGTAGTAGGAGGTGCTTTAGCACAGGATGTCATACAATTTCTCAGTAAGAAGGAAAGTCCAATCAATAATGTTTTGATATTAGATCTGGTTAAGTCAGAGATGCCTATATATCTGTTATAGTACAAAGTATCCAAAATCAAAATTAACAATATATACTTAATCGAAATTCCGTTTTAAACGCTCCAGACGATCCCTGTCATTTACCTTATGATCCACCAAAGTTCTTCCCTTGCGCTTTCTCAAATGTGATGTTTGCTTGAGAAACTTGAAAGTTTCAGTCAACTTTAACTTCAACGCATCATTGCGAGATTTTTCATGGTTTAGGTCATCCAAGAGTTTCTCTCTATGTTTATTGAAATCAGCTTGTTCTGATTGTTCTAAACTCTCGATTTCTTCGAGTTTAGAAGTGTTACTCTGTATTTTCAGCGTTATGTCCATCTCTTCTTTTTCTAATCTTTCGATGGACGCAATCGCTGTTTGCAATTCCTTCGATATATAGCTCTTTTCCTCATGTTTCGAAGTAATTCTAGCCAATTGATCTTGAATTTTTTGTTGTAAATCCCATATTTTAACTTGGTTATTGACATAGTGCTCTTTTTCAGTTGTTGGGTTTTCTATTACTTTCGAATTAAGTTCGTTTACCAACGACTTAGCCTCCTCTTGTAGAGTATGAGATTCGGTTGTTTTCTTTGAAATACGCTTGTTTCCTATATCTATTCTCAGTTGCACATGATCAATATCATTTGTGATGTTGGTAAGCTTCAGAGATAATTCCAACTGCCGACGGCCCTCACGTGTGGTTTGTACTGATTCAAAGATTGCATAACTTTCTTTATCTTGGGCAACCATAGTATGCTCAAAGTATGCGTTATTCAACTGCATTAGAAGTCTATGTGTGAGGACTGTTGAGTTCGAGTCAGAAATGCTCTGCACACCAATCAAGCTACTGAAGTCGTTTTTTAACGGGTTGGTGACATAGTCCAGCTCGAGACGCTTCATTTCGTAGTAGGTTCGCTTTTTCTGTTCACTTGGAGGGTTGGCTGCAGTGTTCTGCACATCAATCGAGTCGTATGGGGTATAATGGAAATGTACTTCTGTCAAAAGAGAACGCTCAACGTCCACAGGGCTGAATTGGGGAATGGCAGGGAGCTCTGGAAGCGGCCACCCCACAGACGGCGACTTGGTGTAGATCAAGTCAAAGAATTTGGACGAGAGATACGTGAGCTTTTGATTATAGATTGGAAACACATCTGGAGAAATGTTCCCAATACTCTCACGTAAACATACAATCGAAGAAATCAATTTGTATGTATCATTGCTGAACAACTTACTATGCTCAACTGTTTTCATGGGCACAAGTCGGATAGTGATTGCTGGGTCGTTTTTACGGTGCTGCTCGCGTATGGACTTAAAAAACGCATGCAGAGTATCTACATGCCCGTCGAAAACCACTATCGTGTCGAACCGTGTGGCCTTGATGGTATCCTCACCGCGCTGCAAGACCCCATCGTGTGGAAGTAAATGGATATTAGTCGTAAATCCATCGTTACTACTCCGGCCCTTCTTCAGCTCTCGTTGCACATTGTGCCCATTGTACCGTTTAATTGTGCGATTCCCAGTACACCCAAGCAAAAGCGCCTCGCCAAGATCAAAAAACCGCGAGTCGTTCTTCATCACCACCGCGATATTCTTCGACATCTTCTTCTTGTTACTTTGAATAATTACATTCATCAAGTCCTTGAGCACATTAAACTTTCCACTTGTTTCTGCCAACTTATAGTGCATATCCTTCAGCAGCAAGTTCTTGGGGAGATAGTGATTGATAAGTAAGTATGGATGTGTACTCACAAGCATACAATTATCGATACATATCTGTAACAGCTTCATAATAAGCTCTTTGGTGTCGTTCGTTTCGCAATATTTAAGTATGTCCGAGTAGTGAAGTGATACTATTTGGTCCGTGAGTTCTTTCTGAAACTCATACATTGGTGTTGCTAGATGATATTCTCCGCTACTATTTGTATGTGAAATCTGGAGGTCTACCACTGGTGGTTCTGGTGTTCCATCTAAGATCTTGAGAAGGTTCATGTTTGTTGTTCGCTATTTATTTTATTATGTAATTTTTTGGTTTATTTATCTGTTTAATATTCAGAGGTCTTTAAATTTTGTATGTACTAATGTTCCTAAGTATATAATGAGTTCTATATGTTCTATATCCTTTATACTAGTTAATATGCGCTATACATTTAATATCTCATCAAAATCCCATCTTCTTCTTTTCTTCTTCTCTTCAATCAAATCTAATCTCTCACTGATCACTCTTCCTGTTACTACTTTCTATATTCTCATTTCATCCATATATCCTCACCAGTCGGTCCCAACCACTACTCACAATTTTATCACCATGCACGTCACAAGACATTACTCTACCATCGTGACCTGTTAACAGATTCACTCGGATCCAATTATCAGCAGACCACACGTTGACATGCCCGTCATAGCCACTGGTAACTAAAAAGGTCCCACGGCGAGCATCATCACCTTTGTAAAAACGAACATCACTCACCAACTTGGTGTGTGCTGGAATCAGATGTATCTCCTTGGTACTGTTCTGAAGTTGACGTACATCCCATATTTTAACCAGACTATCACCGCCGGCACTCGCAAACTGATACCCGTTGGGGGACCAGTCCACAGCATATACACCTTGGACATGGCTGGTGAGAACGGCGACCGCACGGCCAGACCTCAAGTCCCAAAGCCGTACCACCCCCTCCATCCCTCCAGTAACGACAAGCGAGCCATCCCCCTGGATACTGCCACACATCACCTCCTTCGCGTGTGCTTCCTGCTGCATTAAACTTGTCTGCTTCTCCAAGTCCCATAATCGCCATGTCTGGTCAAACGACGTCGTGACTGCATACCTTTTGTCTGGATGTACACACACACCGCTAATGCGGTTCTCATGTGCTTGCTTTACGCTCATCACAGGTGCAGCATGCCCAAGCCTCCACATATTAAGGGTGCCTTCCTGTCCTCCAGACAAAAAATGCTCACTGTCTCTCCACTCAACTGCGCTGGCCTTCTCTGTATGTGCATCCGCCTTGGTTGCGTACTTTACCTGCATATCCTCAGCTGCAAGCAAGTATACTCGTCCATCCCACGACCCACTTGCTATCATTTGACCGTCAGGTGAATATCGCACTTTCGACACTGCGCGTGTATTACCTGCTATCACTTGCGATCCGTAGGCCTCCAACTTCCCTAATGCTGCGTTGGTCTTCCGCCGTGCAAAAAGCGTCGCGGTCTCCTCCCGCGTTTGGGCATTGGCCTTTTCGTTCCTTTCTTGCGCTAATGCCATCGATGACTTAAGAATACTCATCCGCGCGTCGTAGAGTTCCTGTGTTCCTGGAGTGTAAAAATCTTCCTCGTCGTCGTCTTCTTCATCTTCTTCATCTTCCTCCTGCTCTTCCATGTTTAACATGTCAAGATCTTTCAATTCTTCCATGAGTTTAATCAACCTATCTCTTCTCCCGGAGTTATTCTCTCCAGCAACCACTTCAGGCTCTCCATGTTTCACTAGTAATGCTCGAACATCTTCATCAAGTGTTGGGATATCTACCGCATTGAATGCACTATTTTTATTGGCTTCATTAACAATCGGTATTCCTAGTTCCATTCTTTTTTTCAATCATTTGACAAAACATTACTACAAATTAAACACCACTTATATATATTATGTTGGAAATATCTCAAATAATTGTCGATTGTCTATGTAAATCATCTGGACCCTCCAAATGAATTGCTTCCAATACAGGAAAATCATCTGAATACCCTAATCTCTCACCAAAAGATTCATCTGGATTACGGTGGATTCGAAAACGTTTTAACCCGTCCAATACATACTTTAAAAGCATTCTCTTCAGCTTGGTATGAAAAAGTAATACTCTTGGAAGAGCCTGAATATCATATTTACAATCATCTAGGATAGTATCAATTTGATTTTCGGAGATATTGTACATTTTAAGGAACCCTCCAACTTGTTCCTTCAAATTTTTCTTTTTTGCAACTTCTTTATCCACTCGAGATAAAAGACCGATATTCAAGGACGACCTGTATGCAGATTTTATAGATATGTATTTAGAGTAAAACTCTTGAAAAGATTTAAAATCACATAATCCTTCATGGTCAGAATCATTGAATGATTTGCTTACAATCTTCTCCCATTCTTTTTGATGAGATTTGATTAATTCATAATCAGGGGCATAATTGGAACTGCTATTGATAGGCTCCCCACTAAATACCAAACTGGCTGGTAACGAGTTCCCGGTAGTGTCCTCTTGTAATGTTTTCAAAAATGGCTGCAAAATGTTTTTTTGAAAGGTTTTTTCATCCATCTCATTCAAGTTTGATTCCTGCTGCAACAAATACCTTTCGATTTCCTCTGTCATCTCACTGGTGCTGTAATTAGCACTCATGACACAGAGATAGATGCCATGTGTTTGTCTCAACAATCTCACCCCGCACATCACAGCGTATCCTAATTGTTTTCTGGTTCGTAATTCACTATAGCAGCTCAAGTTTAAATAATATGCACATAACTTTGTCATCATGTACGGGTCTTCTCGGGTTCCCAATTGAATGTAATAATAAATGGTCTCCATTGTATCTTCCTCGTTGAGATTGAGAACAGTGTATTCATATCTTGAGCCTGGTTGAAGATGATACGAAGAAGGAATCGACCCCATTACTCCAGGTTTTCTCATACTAGATATCATATCCCCTAGTTGGTACGCATCCAGATTATCACAGTCCCCGCTTAAAAAGATCTCGAGATAACTTTTGCCTAGAAACTCCACTGCTATTTTGGTGAGGTCTCCAAGTGAAATCTCATCCAACGCTTCGATTCTCTCTTCTAGTCCACATACATTTTCTTCCAAGAATAGAATCGACCCCGAAAGAACCTGTTTGATTCCGTTGCTCTTCATAAGCTCGGTCATCTGTTTGCGACACGAGATCCGAACTTTCTTCAACACAGAGTATGGCGTCTTTGACATATTTAACGTAAACAATTTTAAATCTGAGATAATGAACTCCATCACCTTCTGCAAGTCTTTATTGGGTCCACTCAAACTGAACGAAATCGACGGCTTGCTTAGAAAATTACAGTTTAGACTCCACGAGTACCCAGCCAATTCACTATTGTACAACTTTCGCTTCAATAAACTACCCCATAATCCGCAGATCAACTCAACCCCAATGATATTAAATGCCGAAGAGTCAAGTTTCTCCGGCAGAAGCTGGAATGACACACTTGTCCGGTCTCTCATTTCGATATCCCAGTCGCTTCTGAGCCATATTTCGAGATCTGGTTGCTCTTGGACAAGAAGTGTAGGCGATATCACCTGTGATTTTTTAACTGGGTATGAAGTATTTTTTAATTTTGTTATCATGGAATCTACTTCTTGTGGTGTTTGAGTTATAAACGGGTTTTTTGTGAGTTTGTATTCTTCAAAAGTTTCATCTAATATTTGTTTGTACAATACAAGAGAATCAATTGTGTACAATTTGTACTTGAATTTATAGTATTTGTCTGTTCCATTCAGTTGATACGTGGCACAGGAAAGTTTTGTATCTGAATTACACATTATTATCAAATTAAAGTTATTCAACTTGAATAACGTAATTGACTGTGCGATAAACTTGGGTATTAAATTGACTGTATCACATATGTCCTCGTATCCTTTTAAAATATTATGAAGTCCAATTTCATCAAGGTTTCTTTGAAGGGTTTGTGCTAACTCAGAAACTTCCTCGCTAGTGTTGTTGTTTTTGTAAAAGTAATTCAACTTGTTAATGATCAAAATCTCATTCAAGTATCTTGATAGATGATTAGGTGGTAATTTGGGGATTTCTGTCAAAAAATACAATACTTCGTGTAGGAGTGGGTCTAAATGGGTTAATCCTGACGATGTGAGGTTGAAATCTATCACAAGAATTGAGTTCTGCTCTGTTATCTCAGAGACAAACGAATAAAGGGACTCGATGTACCCTCTATCGATAAGACGTGAACATAATGACCCTTCAGACTCATCCCCTATCATATTACACCACACAGACTGAAAGAAATGAGTATAATCGGACTTTTGGATTGGAAAGTATATCCTTAGACAATTGAATGAATTCTTCATAACCAACATTTGACCCAAGAGGTTATGGAGACCACCCGTATTTTCACGAAGACTACCCAATGGCTTTATTGTGTTTGAAAAGACTTTCAACTTTGGTGTAAAGAAGCGGTGACTGAAACTAGAATTGAAAGATATGGAATCCAGATTATAACCAGCTGCAATCGAGGAAAAAGAAAGGGTTAATTTCGAAAGCTGGTTCAATGACTGTGGGCCCTTGATCACCAAAGTCATCTTATCTCCAGTATAATTAGTGACAAAATGTTTAATTAGTTCCTTTTTTATGTTGATATTGGTTAGTTTCGGAATTACACTCAAGGTTTCAGTGTTACCTGTTGCGAAATTGTGGAAAGGGTGAAACTCTGAAGCTAGAATTCGTAATCCATGGAATAATACTTTATTTTTATCGGTCACATTGGCTTCGTGCTCGTTGTTGACTGCATTGACTTCATTAGAGTATCCATTGAACAAAGGATTCTTAAAGAAGGACGAGAAGTTCTGGAGAATGTTGATAAAAGCGAGCTCCCCATTGAGCTTGGAGTCATTGACGGGCATTTCAAAATAAAAGCATGTAGAATCGCCGGTTGTAAATGCATTGGAAGCACCGCCTAAAGAATCCAACTTGTCTAGAAATTCAGATTGTCCTGGAAATTGTTTTGTTCCTAGAAATAATACATGTTCACATAGATGTGCCAATCCAGGAACATTTGGTGGGTCATCATGAGATCCAGTAGCTACACACACTGCTGCAGCCGCTATATCCAGCGTGGGGTCGGAAACAAGAAGAGTCCGGATTCCATTCGAAAGAATCACCAACTTGTACTGCTTGTTTGAATTATCCAAGCCTTTATGGAATTCGACTGGTATCTGGTGAGTGTCCATAACCTAATTTATCTTTACATTCTGCAGTGTTGAATGATTGCAAAAAAACTACTACATTGGGGTGGTACAATATCGGTCACGTGTGACCCGCATCTGTTACATAATCCATAGCAACCATTGAAATAGCAACTGGCGGAAAATCCATAATCTGTAAAAATTCGCAAACTGTATCCGTCACGTGAAATTGGTTACCTCGCAACCCTTGTAGATAGCCTCGCAACACAAATCTCAGCTTGCCTAACCTGTAAATCAGGTGTTGTTACACGTGACATTTACAATAGAATTTCCTGTATGTAGAGAGTAATGACCACTGACGTCAACAAAAGAAACGTAACCAGCAACTCCCCTTCTCTACAGATCGCCATATTGTGCTAATTAACCTGCACTTTTTTTTTTTTGTCTCTTCTCACAAAAGGTGTACAACAACAAACACTCCTTATCAACCATAGTCTTTTTAAAAATACTCATCTCGAAATAAGTGAAAAATACAGAAACCTATGATATAGAGATGGCTAATCAATACGTTTATAACAATTACCAATATTCGCCAAACTCAGTGCATTCCATGCTTGGTGGTAACACCAGCAACACAAGTAGTGGTACAAGTGAAACATCTGGCACAAGTCCCTTATTTAGTAACAATATGACATATGGTCAGCATAGCGGAAGCTCTATGAGTAGCTTCAGCACAGGGTCGGAAGGAACGTCAGGGGGTTACTCCTTCCATACTCCTCGATTGCGGTATTATTTGTCGAAATCCTTCGATATCGAAGATGACATGGAATTTTGCCCGGAAATACCTGAGTATTTTGGAAGCCCTACAACCAAGAAGTTCAACCCCTACACAGCTTCTGTATTTTCCCCATCTCAAACTTCTCCAACTTCAAACAATGCTACGATTAACAACCAAGCCCCCATTTCACCAAGAATACATACCCCTAGATTAAAGAAACCCTTGGAAATCGTCAACCCCCAATCAAAGTTGAGAGTATCATCCCCAGCCTTGTCAAAGTAAGAACACTTAGCTCTAATTGAATTAGAGATTCACTTCTGCCATTTTTATATGTATTGTTACTATGTATTTTATGATAATGAAAGTAAACCGAAAAAAAAAATTGTATGTTAGTATTACTTGCTATTCTACGGATAGTTGCATGTACGCTAGATGCTTCAGACTTGGATTTCGTAACTAGAATAGTTAACGATTTTAGAGATCACCCAGTTGAATATTTTGATTACTTTGAAGATGGTGGCTATTTCCCCACAGCTTTGATACCTCTTGCTCAAGATGTTGAAACATATACTGACGATTCCTATATAGACTTAGTGCAGACTGCGAGTCTTAACATGACTGCCTTGCGATGTGCTGCTAGTGATATGCCCTGGTATACTCGTGTGGAAGATGCAGCTTCTACTAGTCTAGGTTCTTCTTCTCATCGTGGAAATTCCGTAACCCCCACTGCATCTGGTATATTGGCGTTACTTCTGTTTGTGTCGCTTACCCTCTTATAGGGACATGTTATGTATTATATTTAATGATTTATGAGAACAAATTGTAGGTATTATGCAAGTGAATAAAATTATTGCCTAGTCAGTTCACTAGTTATAAAATGTACAGCGTTAATAATAGTTTATTATGTAATATATAAAAACTTTTGTGTAAAAGAATTCCGAAAAGATTATCAAGGAAATAGCTTTTCAAGAATATTTCGAACTCTTGAAATAATAGCTAACCTATTTCATGTGGTCTACCGTATTTTTTGCATATTTTAATTTTTCATCGATTTAAAATATAATATAAGGTTTATTTGGTCTGAATATGAGCCTGGCGGAGTGGCATATACAAAGAAATCATAAGATATCATATTCGTATCTTACATTTAAACCCCTATTCTATGCTGACTTTTCTAAATACGAGTATTATCTGGTGATGGTGGATGTTTTCAAAGGAGGTTCACGCGAAGTCTAAACAAGAAAATAAAACTATTCATGGCATGATACTTGTAGGGATGTACAGGAGGTTGATTACATTCTTAAATTGGAGATAATAGCTAGGATATTTTATGCAACAGAAGCACAGATTAACAATTGTTCTAATGTTGAACGTGCAGCACTCAAAACATTAAACTGATCAGATACTAAATTAATGATACTCTGAGAAATGTAACATAATGTAAGGTTAGAAGCAATTATTAGTTATCAATGGAATGTTTTTGTTGGTTTATGAATTCTTATTTTGTGTATTTATATGCATTTGTATGTTGATGTGTTACGTATTAGAAACATTTCTTTACTTTCAATTGACAATTCCTATAATTGGTAAAAAATCTACAAATATTTAAAATATATTTAAAACTCATCATATATATCACTTAATTTTTAGTTTTAGAAAAGTCCGTGATAGTTTAGTGGCTAGAATCTCCGCTTGTCGCGCGGAGGACCGGGGTTCAATTCCCCGTCGCGGAGCTTCTTTTTTTGCTGACACCTGCATAGATTTTTCATTACAAAGTATTTTTATTTTGCGAAATTTTTAAACATCGTATCCCCTTAAAGTAAACAATTGGTAGGATGTCACATCGGTATCAGGGAAACTCTACGATGAATAGTTCAGAACTACTTGGTAAGTGTAAAGACACATGAAGGTGAGTCGACTAACATGAATAGATAGAAGACAGCCTAAGGTTAGGTTTGGATGGGTTAAACGGTTAATGCAGAATCGACAGAATGTTGCACCAGATAGAAGAAGTACAGTAAAAAGAACCCTGATTGAAGGGCATGGAGAAATAAACCAGGTACATTTTCAAGATGATGAGACTTTAGAATCAGATAATGTTAGTACAATTCCGCTCAAGAGTGTGATGTCAGCACCGAGCACCAAGGCTCCATCTATATTAAGCCAGGGAAATGCAGATGTAAGTTCTTCAAATGCGTCTACCATGGCAACATCCGTAGCACCCAGCATACAGCCCATAATTACGGCAATACAGCCGTCGATTACCTCGGGATCAGTGCATACGACGCAGCCACAATTGGTTGATCGTGATAGCGAAAGTATAGTTACAATTGCCAGCTCACTGCGGAGAATGCGTAGACGAAGCATTGATACCAATTGCAGTACAGCAGGAATTCCGCCCGCACTGATTATGGAGCGTCTTCTGGTGCACCCAACCGCCGCAAATAGTACATACGCAGCCAGCGTAAGAACAAGCCAAATTGAGGCCTCTCAACTGAGTTTATATGATACTACCGATCAGACTAGTCTGTTGCGTTCGGAAATCGAAGCGTAAATCAAATGTGTGCATATCGTTTTATAATAAAATGAAGAGTGGGAAAGTTAATCTGCCTGTAGTTGTATGTACATTCCATGAAAAACCGTTTCACACCCCTATAAGGTACCTGCATACAGACACTTTCCAAATAGTGCCGAAACAAAAACATGAGAATAACAAGAAAAAAAGTAAATCGAGAAATAAACATTACAGAGGACCAACCCCCCGCGCCCTCCAGCTACATATACTACAGAGGGGCCTAGAAGAAGAACAGAACTATGGGCACCTTCTCCTTGAACGAAAGTTGTATTGACGGGGACGCCTATATACAGCGGCTAGCCTCGTACATTCGGCGGCACGAAGAGGCGTTAGCAAATGGGCTTTTATGCTTTTCCAAAAATCGGGCTTCAAGCACTAATTCAGGTATTCGGCCATTAAGGCTTTCATTTACTATTCATCACCTTTACTTTCTTGCAGAAAGAATTGAAACTTCGCCTATGGATGTCGAAGTAGGACCTTTAAATATTAAAGTGGACAATCCTAACCACGAACCAACATTTATATCATTTATGGCTAACAACGCAAGATCATCGCGGCACTTTGACTCAGACACAAAGTCGATATCATCAATGAACTCGGTAAGGTCGATCATATCCAGCGCCCTGACATATTGGAGAAGCGGCGGAGTACTTTTGAACGGCAAGGACCCCAAACTGATCAACAAAGACATTAAATATCTTTACTCATCATTCACAAAAATCCCTTGCTTGATTCTTTCCCCAAAGACGAAAGTTGGATGCATCAGCGGTTACGAGGAGTACCCCTGCGACACAAGCATCCCGCTCAAAATGTTCAAGAATTTACAGGTTCTAGAACTCATCGATTACGAACCCGCAGAAATCTTTGGCTGGCATCACCTCAGCGAGCAACTCCGCATATTGATTATCCGTAACTCAAAAATTTCGAACATAGCTGAGATACTCTTCAATCTTGTCAAGGATGACGAGAATGGAAGATCTTCCTTTAACTCTCATAAACTACGCAAATTCACAGACGATTTTGACTTGGATGATAACTCTGCCTTTAGGTACTCACGAAGAGAACGCTCTTCAATGGGAGCTGGCTCCCTTCCCAAGGAACATATCATCAACGAACTATCTCCTTTACCTCCTCACAAAGATTACCTGTCATTACCAGATCAAAAATGGGTCTTATTAAAACAATTGACAGTTACTGAAACTCTGGTAACTTCAATCCCCGCTTTCATGTTTAAACCTTTGGTTAATTTGGTCAAATTAAACTTATCAAATAACTTATTGGATAAAATCCCAGAAGGTCTAGATCAACTTGTCAATATTAAATTTATCAACTTTTCAGATAACTACATTACCAATTTGAATAATCTTCCAAATAACTTGAAGAATTTATCAACCCTCAATCTTAATAATAATAAGCTTACTGATCTTGAAGGGTTACAGAATTTATTGGTTTTGGATAAAATAGACTTGAGAAGAAATTTATTAGACTCTATTATTTCCCTCAAACCTATAATCTTACAATTCATTAAAAACCCCTCCAAGTTTAATAAGGTTTATTTGATGAATAATAAACTCCCTAAAAGCTATAGAATTGACTTGTTCAATTTGGTTAATGGAGTCAAATATAAAAACAAATTACAAATTGATGATTCAGGTCCTGGTTATTTCGAAAGTGCTCTTTTGATGGATGCTGAACTGGCCTTTAAGAACTTAGAGTCCTTTTTCCAATCGAAAACTTCAGCACATTCAATTCTAGGAAGCCCAGTAATCGATAAATCGTTACCTAGGGGTACGGCTCATGTTGAAGAAATTAACTTCTACGAAGAAATCATAAATAGCCCTAATTATCCAGTCTCACCCCCAACTTCGATGGAGTCCACTTCATCCCTCTTCTCAAAGGGCCATAGAAGAGCTCATACCTTGGAAGGATTGATGGAACCTTTCTCAGTGATCAAGATCACGTCAAACCCCCAAAATGTCCCCACCAGAAAAAAATTCGATCTTTCTCATACCGTTTTAAGTTCTCTGTTGCAATCAGAAGCAACCCATTTGGATATACCTTCAAGTCCTTTGAGTTCTCATACGGTCACAAATAAATTTGATTCGGCTTCTTATACTTCCACAATCATTCCGAAAATGCACTTGCCTTCTCCCTCCTCTCAACCTATTCCAACCTTGAAAAAGTCTTCAAACCACTCTCAACTTGAATTCGAGCCACTGTCTGTTGCTTCCACAAATGTGGCTCCCATCATTACCCAAATTCAAGTAACTGCTAGAATGAGTTAATCATATTTTACTTCTCTTTTTTCGGACTTTGCATTTAAACTTGTACTAGTTTTTAGACTTGATAATGTTTCAATAAATGACTTATTTGTTAAACTTCTTGCAACTTACAAATTGCTGCAAATTTCAAAAAAAAAAAAAAAAAATCGCATCAAGCTTAAAAAAATAAACTTTCTTGATGAGTAACTGACCAGACACATTATTCCGGTCGTCATAGTGAATTGTTCTGCTAAAGTTGCCATTATCTAATAAATCTGAGTTTGATATTTTGAGCCATTTACAATTAATGTCCCCTTAAATCTACTTCAGGTTTGGACTTTATTAGGCCACTTCCGTATACACAATTACATACTACTTTTAAACTTCTATATGCTATGAACCTTGCAAGTTGCATGTACCTTGGTAGATACGGTTTGCTTTGATCTCATGTATTCTTTTTCAATTATGAAAAAATGTAATCCGCAAGCCACAGCCGTTGATTGTGAGGATGAAATGAGCCCCTTGATTATACTACCAGTTGATTGATAAGAGATTGGTTTGTAGTCTCCTGAATTAAGCAAACTCAAACAACTTATTATCTATGTCACACAAAAGCATCAACGCAGGATTGACAGCAATCAAACGTTTTTTTTTTTTTTGTAAAATTCGTTGATGTGGATTAATTGGCTATGGATGTTGACCAGGGAACATGTAATTACTGTTTTGTTATATGATTTTCATTCTCCCCGTCATATGAATTTCTTATGGTTCTTGGATATAGCTACGTCAGAGAAGTAAATTTCTTGGTCCCATGCATTGTATTGACATAATAGCCCAGTGATGAGTTAGCCATCTCGCATTCATTTTTACTAAAAGAGTAATAAAGAGCAATTCTTGATTTCTTTGAATTAAAATCATCGAAAGTGTTCCTCGCTTATACATGAGAGCAACTTTATCAATGTTTTCCTTTTCCATCTAATTCCATCAAGTCTGGTGATGCTAAAGAATCTTTCAACAAACTACGGCTTATGACCTTTATTATTTTAAGTAGCATAACCAAACCGAATTATGAATCTGTTCTATGAACTTGCCAAGAGTTTAGTAAATGTCTCATGGATAGATGTCATTTCTTACAATACGCTGATTATATGTATTTAGAGTTTCTAGAACACAGCCTTCCGAACATGAAATTAAGGAGTTCTAGAAGCGTGGTGGTTTAATTGACTGAGCAGAACTCAAATCTTGTTGCAGCCAAGATTTTCTTAACAATAGTGCTTTTTTTATAATTTTAGGTGAAAGTTAGAATCAGCAAACGAGTGCACGATGGGGGTACGAATACAATCAATTAGTAGTATAATTAAAGAAGATTTATATCAATCGCTTAATTGTTTTTTTCGGAATTAAATTAAGCTTTCTGATGAGGTTTAACTTTTGAGCATCGGAATTCCTAGGATGCTTTCGGAGAAAATGATAGGTACTTCCACCAATGCCAAAAAAAAAATAAAGCTGGATAGCTATTGTTGCATCAGCTGGACTTCATGCATCAGTGAAATCTAGTTCACAAGTTGGAAGTTAAGAATCTAAGCGCATCAGTTGACCTGATAATCCGATTTTAGTATGCGCTAGTCGATGTTCCAACGAGTACATTCTACCGTTTCTCTAATTATGCATTCTATAGAGCATTCTACACAAGCTTTTTTCCGAAACATTCCTAATCACATCCGATAACCATTTCATATCCCTTAATTCACGCTTTGTGTAACTGTGTGAACTTAGTATTTCTTTTTTTTTGGCAACCGTTATATATAGATAATATCAAATTGATATAAATTAACCTTGTAACGCAAATTTTTGTAAAGTTAATAGGCAAAATGTCCAGTAAGAATGTTAGTAAAGAAGATTTACATGATGCTATCGGCAATGCACACATGAATATTTTACCTAGAAGGAAAGTACTCATTTGCCTAGCAGCATTAGCCTTAGCCAATATGATATCATTCATTGATCAAACAGGAATCACTGTCGCACTTACTAAGATTGGAGAAGATCTTAATGCTGAAAATACTATTAACTGGGCTGGTACTGCATCTCTTTTAGCAAATTGTGTTAGTCAAGTGTTATTTGGTCGGTTTTCAGATATTTTTGGAAGAAAGCAAGTCTTGATGGTTTGTGTTGCAATGTTAGCTATCGGTGATGTAGCATGTGGTGTTAGTCGTACTGGTGTTCAGTTCTTCATATTTAGAGCATTTGCCGGAGTCGGAGGTGGCGGTGTTTCGCTGTTAGGAATGGTATTATTGAGTGATATCGTTACTCTTAAACAAAGGGGTAAATACCAAGGTATTCTTGGATCGAGTGTGGGTATTGGTAATTCTATTGGTCCTTTCATTATGTCAGCGTTTATCAAGAACTATACATGGAGAGGATTTTATTATTTTTTGCTGCCCGCATGTGTGCTTGTTTTAATAGCAATCTACTTCTTGATAGATGATAGAAAGAAAGAGTTGAACTCGGTTCTTAGTCGTTCTGATAAAATCAAGAAGCTTGATTTCTTTGGTATCTTTTTCTCTTCTGCTGCATTGACTTTAATTTTAATCCCAATTAGTGGGGGTGGCTCACAATATGCATGGAATAGCGCATTGGTTATTACTTTATTTATCATTGGGGGTCTATGTTTTGTTGCGTTCGTGCTTGTTGAATGGAAAATCCCAGAATTACCAATGGTGCCATTAAGAATTTTCAAAAGTCCTTCACTTTGTTTGCTTATCGGGTCTAATTTTTTCTTTGGTGCAACGTACTTCAGCTTCATGTACTATTTCCCATATTATTTTGAAATAGTTAGAGGAAAGTCCCCCTTGGAAACCTCTGTTTTTGTTGTTCCTTTTGTGTTGCTGCAGGCAGTAATGTCTGTTGTTGCAGGTCAAGTAATTTCACTTAGTGGTCATTACATCCATGTTGTTATTATTGGTTATTCCTTATGGTTAATAGGATGTGGATTGATGTTATTATGGAGTGAAACCTTTTCCTTCGGGTCAATTGTTGGTATATTATTGGTTATGGGTACTGGTGTCGGTTGGACTTTTCAACCAACTATGGTGGCAGTTCAAGCTCAGGCAAGAAAAGCAGATAGAGCAGTGGTAATTTCAACACGTAATGTTATGAGATCATTTGGTGGAGCAATTGGTATTGCTGTGGGCTCAACTATTGTTGGAAACACAATGTTAAATGAACTTAATTCCAATACAACCAAGGATACTCTTCCTGCTGATTACATTGCGCAATTATCAAAAAACATCTATAGACAGTTTCAAGTCGACGGTTTAAACGATTCTCAGACTATTTACGTCAGGAAACTATACATGAAGGCATTGAGAAATTACTATTACTTGTTAATTCCTTTTATTGGTCTTTGTTTATTAAGCTCTTTGTTTATTAAAGACAGAGGTTTACAATGCATTGATGAGTTACCTGAGAGCAAAATTCATGATATTGAAAGAGCACAAAGTTCTATCAGTGTAAATACCGAGAAGTCTACCGAGACAACTAAGAAATAATCTTTATCTATGCTTTATTTATGTGTATGCTAGAAATTTAATAAAAATCTCCTTGATGGAGAGTTTTCTGTGAAATTATAATCGTGGGATCTGGTATCCCTACCATTTAATTTGAATTAGTAATGTTTAGTCTTCTGGTTCCGTATAGGGATTAATTGTAGATTGGCTTAGTTAGGCACCCATACATCTAAATTTCACATTGTTTCATGTGAAAAACGAAGAGGCTGCAAAAAACTGCTTAGTCAGCTGAAGCACGCAAAAAACCAAAAGAGACAAAAAAAGAGATGTAAACAAAAGCATGTCAGAGTTCCGAGAATCATCTCGAAAATATGGATATAAGCCTCGAGAAGACCTATTCGATGATGGAATCAGAAGCAGATTACCATATCGCAGCCGTGTTCCAGACAAATATTTAAGTTCTAGTCCCAAACCAGATAGGTTTGAGAAAAGCAGTACGCGTTTTCTGAAAATTGGGGACTACTCATCATACGATCAAGTATTAGACAAATACAAGGTTACCAAGTCGCAGGCAGATAACAAGTACTTGAGATCACCAATTCGTAAGATACCCCGTGGGTTTGTACCAAGAAACAAGCCACAGAGTTTATACAAGAGTGTCACGGGAAAAGTAACTAAAGTTAACGAGCCCAGAAATAACTTTGTCACTCGATTGAGGAACTTATTAGGTAGATTCAGCTTGGAAAAGTTGGAATCAGATGTGGGTAATGTTGAACAACTAAAGCAATCTGTGATGGGGAGAGAGAACCCTCGAGCCAAGCGAGTTTCATTTAAGGAGATAGACGAGGTCGATGATGCTATAAGTCGGCATGTTTATCCACGAGCTCAAAACAGGGGTATTTCAAGCACGGAAACCGATAAATTAGATCGGGGATTAGATAACAACCAAGTAACGCAATTAAAGGACGAAATCACAAGACTTCGATTGGAATTGAACTCATTAACAAGAAAAAACACGTTAGAATTACAACAATTAAGGGAAAGCAATGAAACTCTTGCAGAAAGACTACAAGAGGCCGAGAAACAGCTCGAAAAGCAAGAAATCGAAAAGCAAACTCATCTTCAAAGGGAGGAGGTATTAAATAAACAAGTATCAGATACTGACAGGAAAAACAAAGAGGAAATTGAGAGGTTACAAGGGGAGATTCGTGGGATGAGAAGAAAGTTAGCGGATGCGAACAATATGGTTGCAACATTACGTAACCAAGAGCTTAAAACACGTGACGAGTTGGAGGAGCTTCAAGGAGAACTTGAATACCGTCATCCAAAGGGAACGCTTGAAGATGAGCTTAAACAAAAGCTCTATAGTATTAAAGAGACCTACGAGAACGAAAGGTTCCGGTTGGACCAAAAAAATATTCAATTAACAGTCAGCATTGAGCGGACGCTAGATGAATATAATAAACTTCGGAAATCGTTCAACTACCAAATCCCAAGATTGAATGTAGATGAAGAAAACGAGGCTGTTTATAAGAAGATCGACGATTCGATTGAAGAAGAAATCGAAAGATTGAGATCAAGAAATGTTCAAGGTGACGAGTATCAAAGTTCATATAACGGCGAAATGTTTTATCCTGAGATATTAAAGTTCTTAACTGAACTGAAGGGTAAAAAGGAAAGCAAAATTGTGGAATTGGATAATCAGTTGTATGGATTTACCCACGAGGAAATAGATAAACGCCAAATGCATAAATTATATTCCAAGAAACACAAAACTTTGGTGAAATTGAAAAAGTTGAATGAATTAATGATAAAGTTGAATTTATTATTCGAGTATGAAGAAGATTCGAAAGCAATCCTGAAATTAGGACACGGTGATAAGTATAGAAAGATTAAGCGCGAGCTTGATGAAAAGTATATATGAATGTACAAAGGGTGCAGACACTCGGTAGTATATACTCTAAATGGTGCCGTTTCTGTTGTCATGTTGATCACAAAAGAGGAAATCAGCAGGGAAAAAATGTGAGCTCTGATAAGGTAGTATGATATTCGACGTCATAAAACAGTATGAGGCGTGATTCAGCATTCTCTGATTATAAATGTCATTCTAGACGAATAGTTTATTGATCATCACCTTTGTACTTGAACCTAACTCTTCGAGGCGGACTGATGATTCATTCTCAAAACCGGGAAAACGTCTAGATCCCTGTAATGCATTGCCTATTGTTCATGAGAATTTGCAACCAGCACAAATCACAATTATGACATCAGACTATAAGCTTTGGTTACGTACAGATGAAATTTGAATTATAGTAGTGAGCTACATTTAAGATTTTAGTGTATGTGGGGGACTTACTCGAATTTCATTACAATAAGAATGTGAACAAAGCGTTTTATGGGTACGATACCAACGACAATAATAGAAAATATTAGGCTGCGAAAAATTTATCATCTTAGTAGTTATAGGAGGTGGCATAATTTACAAGAATGTCATAATATTCTATACATTCTTCTATTTTCTAATTTCGTACTTTATATCGAGATTGTAATTCTAAGTTTATCATATATCCTGTAAACCATAATATTTACCTTTCGGCTTTACCTATAAAGAATTTCCCGCTAGCATAATATTTGTAACCGCCAATTATTTCTTTGACATTTATCTGATGTTTCTCTTTTGATTTCCTTTTGACAACTTTCTTTTTCCACATGTGTCTGTCTCACCTTTGTCTTACAATTGTCTGTCTCACCTTTATCTCACATTTGTCTCACATTTGTCTCACATTTGTCTCACATTTGTCTTGTCTCACATTTGTCCTCACATCGCATTATCTAATTATTTTAAGTGCGCGAAAATGAAATCAAAAACGCGTCAGCATGGAAGGACTTCCAGTTAAACTTCAACCATCCAACTTAAGACCAATAGCATACCGTATATTCTCTAAGAAACACGGCATCAACATAAAGACAGATGCACTTTCTGTATTGACTGAAATTATAAGTTATAGATTTGGATCAGAATGGAGAGGTGTACCAGCTCAACAGTTTATGGAAGAGATCGCCAAAATATGGAAGATAGAAGACAGAGGACTCTTCCTTGAAGCCAATGGTTTGAAGCAGGTTCTGAAAGAATTGAATAAAAAGAATGAGGTTGCTGAAAAAGCTGCACGTAGTGATACAGTTGTGGATGTTGTAATGGAAGAAGTTGAAGATCAAATCAACTGGAAAGATTACTTCAAGGTGATTAATCCAAACGAACAACCCAGATTTGTATTCGACCGAAGCAGAAAACAGTTTAGTCTACAGAAAAGTGGAAATGATATCAAGAGTAACCTTCAATCGCTGATTGAATTATTTAACAACCGATATCAGTTGATTTCGGACCGTCTTTCACGCCACGACAACTTTCAAAAGAAGCATGGTAGCTCGATAGCATCTCTTGAGTCAGCAGCTCGAAGCACGCTGGAGATTTCCTTAATAAAGAATGTGGTTGGTAGAGATGGAACCTTATTTGTTCTTTTTGGGTTACTTTCCAAGAACTCAAATGGAGACTACATATTAGAGGACTCTACGGACTACATCGAGCTTGATTTGAGTCAAGCAGACAAGGCAGAAGGGTGTTTCTATACAACAGGAATGTTTGTGATAGTGGAAGGAATTTATTCAGCTAGTGGAGGAAATTCTAATTCCAATGCAGACTACTTTGGAGGGGTGCTTCATGTGAGTATGGTGGGACATCCACCAGCAGAAAGACGAGAGATAACCAATGAGAATTATGGAAATTTAGATTTCATGGGAATTCACGATCAAAGAGATGAAAGAGTTACCAAGGTGAACAAGAGTTGGAGGAAAAAGTTGATAAATTTGGAAAGAACGTTAGATTACAAATTTGTGATATTAGGATCTGATTGTTTTCTTGACTCATTCAAGATTATGGACGGGTTAAAGAAGTTATTCAGTCAAATTGAGCTTAGCATGGTGGAAAACCAAGAAAATCCATTGGCGATCGTCATGGTGGGTTCGTTTGTGTCCATTCCGTTAACTCCATCTAGCGCCGGGTCAACCGAACTTTACAAAAGCTACTTTGATAATCTTGCATCGATACTCTCAGAGTTCCCAACAATTCTCAACTCGTGTAAGTTAATTTTAATTCCAGGCAAGAACGATCCATGGCAACTGACTTATTCTATGGGGAGTTCCAACCTCAATTGTCTACCACAAAGAAGTGTGCCAAGGGTATTTGTGACAAGACTTGAGCGACTTTTCCCGAAGGGTCAGCTTATTTTGGGATGGAACCCTCTTCGTATTAATTATTTATCCCAAGAAATGGTGTTTTTAAAGAGTGAAATGATGAATAAACTCAAACGAAATGACATTATTTTTGAAAGTGACCACAAACTTGAAAATGAAATATTTGACCTTGAGACCAAGCATAATGACGAGCGTATCAATAAGTTAATTCAATCACAGCACATTCATGTTCCAAATCCTATTTTACAGGCCAGAAAACTAGTTAAGACACTTTTGGACCAGGGAAATTTGCAACCATTTTCAAGAGACTTGAAATTAATTAATTCAAATTACGATCATTCTTTAAGAATTGAACCTTTACCTACAGTTTTGATATTGCATGACACCTCGGTCGAGAATTTTGATGTCACGTACAACGGTTGCAAGGTGGTGAATGTAGCGCTGATATTGTACAAAGGTCTGAGAAGATTAAACTATGTTGAGTATTTTCCGTCAAATAAAAAATTTGAGTTTAAAGAGGTTTTCTTTTAGTATTTACAGTGAAATTAGTTAAATAGAATAAAAGAAGGTATATCGTAAGTTTCAATTAAACTTTTATTTTATTTTTTTGAAATAGACTGAATTATTCTGCATCTTTAAACCCCATACCTATACGTTAATTTCATTTCTTAAAGTTAATCTTCATGGCAATTCTAGATTTGCACCCATCTCCAAAACATACCTGAAATAGGAAAATGCAGGGAAACTTATATTAAATATTAATTTTAGAAGCTTCAGACAGAAATTCATTTTATTATGTAGAACTTGGATTATGAGCAAATGAAACTAATGTTTTTACGAATAACCGATAACTCACGAATGCAAGTATGAAAAGACAAGAAACTTCCAATAAATAATATAGGAAAATAGCATCGTGGTTATTAATATAAAAGTCGGTCGAGTATTATATGTAGGTTGATAAAATTTAAACTACCGGATAATACATTATTAATAAGACTATATTATTAATTGTGTTAAACTTTCTTTGTTGTCTTAAAGTTGCAGATATGGTTAAGATACAGCCGTTGGTTGGAGAAGAAGCGATCATAACACGTGACTGGGAAAAACAATATGACCACCTTTGCCAAAGACAAGCACATTGAATTTGTAGTGAAGCAGGATAAGCATCAAGCGTATGAATACTGGTTAAGTGAGCATCTCCGATTGAACGGAATCTACTGGGGGGTTACGGCCCTTGTTACGATGAATGAGTTGGATGCATTACCCCGGGATAGAGTGGTTGAGTTTGTGATGAGTTGCTGGGATGAACGGTACGGAGGATTCGGGTCATTTCCAAAGCATGATGCGCACATCTTATCTACTCTTTCAGCACTTCAGATTATCAGGATATACGACGATGAGATGAAAGTATTGGAGGGCAAAAGGGGTCAGATGGTTACGTTCATTAAAGGGTTACAACTAAAGGACGGATCATTCCAAGGAGATCGATTCGGAGAAATCGACAGTAGATTCTCGTACACAGCATTATCGTCATTGTCTATTCTAGGAGAATTGACCAAAGAGATCGTTGATCCTGCAGTTGACTTTATCATGAGGTGCCAAAATTTCGATGGATCATTTGGATTAGTACCAGGAAGTGAAAGCCATGCAGCCCAGGTGTTTACATGCGTCGGCGCATTAGCCATTGTTGATAGATTAGACTTGGTTGAAAACAATACAAAATTAATTGATTGGTTGAGTGAAAGACAAGTGTTGCCATCGGGAGGATTCAACGGAAGACCGGAGAAATTGCCAGATGTTTGTTACAGTTGGTGGGTATTACTGTCATTGTCAATCTTTGATAAAAGTCATTGGATTGATTTATCAAAGTTAGAAAACTTTATTTTGGAGTGTCAAGATTTAACGAATGGGGGATTCAGTGATAGACCTGACAACCAAACAGATATCTACCATACATGCTTTGGAATTGCTGGATTGAGCTTAATTGATCACAATAAGTACAAGTTCGAGAAAATTGATCCAGTCTATTGTATGCCTCTTCAAGTAACAAAAAAGTTTCAAAAATGGAAGTAATACCAAACAGATATAAACGTTGAATAAAAGATTTGCACGGCACACATAATGTAACTTTCCGAGAACGAACAAAGAATCCCCATTGCTCATTGTGACATAAAGTGCATGCATTACAACAGGAAAATGTTCAATAAGGTACTTGTGTATTGTACAAATATACTCGGTGTAACAATATTAGCAGATCCTGGAAGATAAAACGATCTTCATCACGTGAATGTAACAATGATGGCGTCTCGGTAATGTGATGTAATGAGACCTTCTCGAAAGGAGGGGGATCAATGGTTAGGAATGTTCACATTCACTAATCCATCCCTGCTGTGGACGATCAAGATTAGCAATGGCACATTCGACATGGGTAATCCCGGTGTAGAAGATGAGCAGATGTTATGCAACCTTTTTTTTTTTTTTTTTATTTGTAATTTTGAGCTTTGCGGCATTTCCAAACAATAACCGATTACCATCAAGTTGGTTTCAAATGAGCGGGGCGCTCAGAGATACAAAGTGCTACACAACTAGCGTGACGCCCAAAATGTATCACATTTCGACACTCGGTTTTGTATTTCCTATTTATCAATTATCACGCACATGAGCGCCTCGGTACCTATTTGCAACAGCTTGCAAAAGAGAATGTAATTTCCCCTGGTCCATATTTGCGGCCATATCGGTGAATTTATCTAGTATAGACAACAGTGTAATTGACCAATCGTTCGTTCACCCCAGCTCACTTTTTTTGCCATATATTTTTGAATTGAGTAAATTGGGTGCAAATTGACAACACATTCTTCTTCACGTAATTTGTGTACAGGTGTACAACCCATAAAGGGTATATTACCAAGAAAGAAGCTGTAATGTATCGTAATCTAATCGTCGCATCATGTAGGCGTTCGCAGACCTCAAACAATCGTTACATTCCGTCTGAAGCACCCCCTTTTCCAATGGGTTGATATGTATGGTCATCCATACAGCTGGATAGATTAAAAAATCGTAAAGTCTAAATCACAATTGCTACGGAATTCTATGTTCTAGACTTATAACACCCTTTTTGACATGATAGATTTACAACCAGACAAATTTTAAAAAATGTATTACCTATAAACCTTAATATATACGCCTCCCCACAAAAAAAAAACCCATTTCTAGTTTTCTAATCAATTTAACAAGAAATTGATGGAGTGATGACGTTTTCTAGTCGAATCATGAGGATTATGCAATGAAGTTGATGACGAAGATGACAGAGTTCCACTAATGATGCGGCGCCATCTGAATTGACATGCGTTTGGGGTGCGATCTTCAAAGAAACTTGCAATTTCTCTCCATCCCAATTTTTGTATTTCCTTCAACTCACGTAATAAACGGTCCTCCTTAGGAGTCCATGTAGTTGACTGCTTAGATTTCCGTCTTGTTTCAGGTTGGACCCCTCCTGTTATGGCAACACCTTGCATGTATTGAAAATTGGTTGGTTGTTGTGAGTAATAAATATATGGTGATTGCAATTGTTGTTGAGGTTGTTGAGGTCTATAGTAATACTGATTATGAGGTGGATAATAGTATGTGGGAGAGCCATCTTCAGATGTAGGAGGACTCAATGTAGATGTCATGATTTGTGGAACTGGATGTTTATTATAGCTGTAGTTGGTGTTCATAAGTGAAATCATACTTATCCTTACAACTTTTGGGGCAGATCAAATGGTTTATAAATACTCGGCCAAAGACGTGGAATGAGAATATGCAACTTCAGACATGCAGAAGAAAAATAATCTGTATAAAAAATAATTATTTTTCTTTGCAATGCCTTTAAATGTTTAATTTGTGCCTTGTGTAAATAATCTAATTGTGCACTGCCTTCTGTGTTTTCTGTGTTTCATTTTTTTGCATGACAATCACCTGTTATGAAAGACAACCCACATGCAAATTATTTAACAAGGGATCATCCCAACAATGGATCAAAGGACAAAAGCCATTGAAACTGCTTCTGTCAAACGTTCATAATGTCAAATTGCCTAATAATTATCATGGAACCTCTTTAACTATAATGTTTAGAATTTTGGATTCCTGACGATAAAACTTTATTATCAAATGAAACTCTACCCTGTAGATCTAGCCATGGTTTGCCTCAGACAATTTTAATATATTGGTTTCTAATTATTTATTATTTTTGTACGCTTTTTCTTCGTGAGTGTGGAATGTTAGTGTAGCATAAACATGAAGAACGTACAGGGACATAATCAAACACAAAGTAACAGATCCAACGATCTAGAATTAAAATATTCTTTTTTTGGCATTGATTCGTAACTTTTAAGTCAATTACATGGGTCCTCATGCTAACAATACATGCACATCGTCTTCGCCAAATAACTTACGTGGACGATGTAATTTCATTTATAACAATATCTCTAAGTGGTAGACCGACAATACGTTTGTGTGACAACGACAAAAAAAAAAAATTCATTGATAAAACATTCCTGATAATACAGAGGGAGTCGTTTCAAAATGAATGAAACAGAAAAGGGTTTCAACAAGAGGTTCTCGAAGACGCACCCTTTCCAAATTAACGATCATAGGTAACAAAGTGCTCGTCAACTTGAGGCTCAAGTTGCCCCGGGGTTGAAATAAGGTACTCGTATATGAGATTCATCACCCCGTCTGACAACGTAGGGAAGATGACACTATGACAGGCCCCCCCAAAAAATGCTAGTATTCACCCGAGCAATCTTTCGCTACGCTCCAGAAGATCCAAATTTTGTGGCCCATACTTCATATTCGTTTAATCCCTCTTTCAGCACACTCGGCCTGATGTACCTTAAACTATTTTCAAAATCCTCCAAGTTGACAGGACGAATATCTTCAGTTGGTGTCAGCAATAAATCGTCCCCAAGTGCACGAAGTGGTCCCATTGCAGAATCCTTAGCAAGTGCCGTTAAATCCGATCCACTAAATCCTTCCGTTAATTCAATTAAACTTTTGTAGTCCTCCTCACTGAGTGTATTTTTCTGATACTTTAGTAATTTCTCAATTTGTGATTTTCGTGTTGATCCTTCTGGAAGTGGGATGTATTGTCTGCGTACGAATCTGCGCCGAGCCGCCTCATCAATACTCCATGGGAGGTTTGTGGCCCCCAATATAAGTACTCGCAGAACATCTTCTCCAGAGTCCCGACCCGCAGCTGCACTTGAAAGTTCAGACCATTGTACCAAAAATTCATTTTTAATTCTTCTAGTACTCTCATTTTCTCCTTCAGATCTCGATGAAAGCATCGAGTCAATCTCATCAATGAACACAATCGATGGGGCCAATCTCCGTGCCATCAAGAAAAGTGCTTTAACCAATTTTTCAGACTCCCCCAAATATTTCGACGTCAATGACGACGCACTAATAGAAAAGAAAGTAGATTTAGATTCCGTCGCCACTGCTCGCGCCAACATCGTCTTCCCGGTACCCGGGGGTCCAAAGAGTAACATTCCCCGAGTAGGCTCTCTGAGTCCACGAAACAAATCTGGCCTCAAAAATGGATATACCACTGCCTCCTTGAGCGAGTTTTTGGCACTCTCCAACCCTACAATGTCATCCCAGTACACCTCGTCTCCGTTTACCACTATATCATTTAAGATTTGCTTGGCTGCAACCGGATCGATACCTCGGATCGACTTAATAATTTTGTCATCTTCATCTTCCTCGGGTTCTGACTTGACTTCTTCTTTAGGTGCTGGTGATGCTGATTTTGGTTTTGCTGGTGTAATATAGTTGTATGATATGTTTTTCTTAGGGGCGTCTTTAGGGGCTTCTTTTTTGATTACATCTTTTTTGATTACATCTTTTTTCACCACCTTAACTTTACTTTTGGCCAGTGTTTGTTTCATAACTGCACTAACATTCAATGGTTGTGGTTTAGTATAAACGTATGGTTTCTTTTTGACATCTGTTGTAATTTTTGGTTTAGGTTTTGGAATATCTTTTGGCGTTTCTGATCTTCTTGGCTCTGATTTTTGTATATCTTTTGGAGTTTCTGATCTTCTTGGTTCTGCTCTGATTGGCTCTCTTCTGACTTCCCTCTGTACCGGTTGCTTCTTTGGTTCTCTTCTATCTCTTTCCTCCTTTTGTTTTTCTAATCTTAAATCTAATAATTCTGTATCCCTCCTAATTTTCTGCTCCCTATACCTTTGATAATCTTCTTCATCTCTAGGACCATTTAATTGGACCCTTTCAAAATCAAAAGCGGAATCAATGTTCAAATTTCCAAACAGAGCAGTGGCCTTATCGATTGTCGGCAGCTCTGTGAAATAATCAATCAAAACATCGTTATCATCTAAATCTATTAAATTCACCGAAGAATCGGAATGACTGGGCCTGGTTACAATGACTTGATCCTGATCGAAATCATCAAACAAATTGGAAGGTTTCGGAGGCCTCGGAGGTGGACTAGTGACTTTGGGCTTGGTCCATGAAACGTTTGCTGCCGCGGTAGCCAGCGGAGCGGTTTTATGCTTAATTGGCGTTGGTCGTAAGCTCTTGATCATCGATCTCTGCTGCGATGACGTGCCCGCCACGTTCTGACCCATGGGTCTCGAGTTACGGAGAGACGGCACAGACATCAGTGACGAGTGCGAGTTAATGGACGGTATGGGCAGCGACCCGTTGGACTTGGGTCGAGTCTGCTTTTTTCTATTCAGTTCATCAACAAGCATCTGTACGCGAACCAAATGGCGCACATTCTCGTCCCTTATGCTTTTAATATCTTGTAGAATACTCAATTCATCCTTGGAGAGCTTGCTTTGGTTCTCAAACAAGTCCACCTTATAAAGAAGTGACGTATGTAACAGTTTCCATCCCTTCAATGCTTCCTCAAACTGCTGATTCTCTTCCATCGAGATATTCTTAATTGACTGGTCACAGCAATCATTATATGTTTGTTGGAGTTCCTCTAGTATCGATAACCTGGGCGGTTTCTTTCTAAGGAAGAATTTCGAGGACATGTATAATTTTTTATTGCTATTTGGGGCGCAAAAAAGTGAACCAACATGAATTGTGAGGATTTGTGACAAGCATTTCATTGTTGAAATAAGAAATATATATAGGGACTTTGTTGAACGTGGAGTATTGAATATTCTAATAATCAATTTTCAAATATCTTCATTAGTTGTTATCAAATACTTCATATCACTTCCTTTTTATTCGCTAAAATGCACTCACAACTTACATCGTTCGTTGTGGTTCTACACTACAAATGTCGTGGCATAACGGGACGCATAGAAGTAAAGCCTCTACACGTTCTTTGTAGCCATCATTTATCTATCCGACTTTTGTCAACAGTAAACACATATCACAATTCAAATCTAAAAATTCCACTATATATCCATTTTAAGCACCTCCCTAAGTGAATAGGCAAAGTACGAATACACAGCTGGACGGAATCTCTAGATCCAAAAAGGCACAAGAAACTGCCAAATTATCGGAGGTAAACAACTTTCTGGCGAACAAATTAAGGCGATGCGGTTGCTTAAATACTTTTTTCACTCATGTCCGGGTAAGTGTATTTTTATGCCCTAGCATAAACGATTAATTATAGATGCTAATAGAGTCTACACATGTAGAGACAGTAGAGGATGTGAACCCTGTAGGAAAGTAGCATCTATGTCGATGGATAAATCGGGAGCCAGTTTGTACCTGAAGTCATGTGACCATAACAAGACCAAAAAATAATGAGTGGTCTAGATATCGTTGCTGGGATATTGTCGCTAGCAATCAGCATCAGTGCGTTTATCCTAAAGAATGCGATTGGGGTCGGGTTGTTTGTGTATCAAACATACCCACAGGTGACATCTTTCTTCTTCATGTTGTTTTCGTTGTATGTTGGGTACCGGTTTATGAAACGAGTTGTGTTCTGGTGGATTGGGATGGTGATTTTCATCTTCAAGCTCTTTTTCGGCATGATCTTGATCTTAGTACTTGGGTCCATATATGTGCGTGGCTACGACCGCCTCGTGGGTAAAGACATCCCATATGTACGGAGTTTCTGGTCTGATGATTCGCCCCTTTCCTACGAAAACTTGTTTAGCTCCTTTGCTTTCCCTATATTTAACACACCCGAGCAAGAAGAGGGAATCAATCTCGAAGGGTTAAAGATCCAGGCTCAGAGTGTATACGACGCCTACTTTGCCAACTCTCAGACAAGTACCAAAACCACCAAAACCACCAAAACCACCAAAACCACCAAACCAACTAAAAAACCCCAAAACCCTAAAAAACCTAAAAAGAAACAACTGCCTGAAAACGAGTATATCAACTATGCGAAAAAGAAGTTCCAAAAGAAACTTAAAGATGATGAGCCTTTGCAGCAGATTTTGAACGGTGGGTTGGACTTTTTAAAGCAGCAGGGCATCAATATCAACCTCTAGTTACTGTGGTAACTATGCAATTATGTCCATAACCACTCTAGACGAAATGAGCTCATGTATATTAGACAACACTTGCAGATTTCATGTTGCACTGTACTTTGAAAATATTAACGGATTATCGTATTTTTTGTGTGCTGAATTTCAATTGTACTAGCAACGACGTACATCGCTAAATCCGGTCTATCTCAGACTTAATTGAATACATCAGATTCCTCTTTAATGGAATTTCATATGTATAGTTAAGGTACGTATGCAGATTCATGGGAACATTTCAGATGAGATGAGGAAGCAGGTTGAAATTATCAACTAGAGTACTGATTGTTGACATGACAATGGTTTGTTTCTATTGGATATGGGTATTTCTATAGGATATTGGTATTTCTATGGGATATGGTATTTCGTTATATAGTTTAATGAATTTTGAGTTAGTGTTTTTGTTACTGAATTTTGTTAGTATGAGTTTAATTTTAGTTTCGTCACCTTAACCATCAGTTTCATCAGATTCATCAGTTTCATCAGTTCCATTAGTTGTTTCATCAGTTTCATCACTTGAATCATCACTTAATCATCACTTAATCATCACTTAATCATCACTTAATCATCACTTTATCATTTAATCACTTAATCACTTAATCATCATCAGTTTCACAATCATCTTCATAATATTCTTCACCATTCTTTATTTCTTCTATTTTTCATCTCATCTCTCGTCATCTCTCCCATCTTATCTCTACTACCTACAATAAAATACTAAAACATGATATTATTTCTTACTACTCTTTTTAATACCACCACCAACTAAAGGACCACCCTTCTTAGCTTGTTCAGCCATGGCCTTCTTAGCAGCAGCATCAGCCTTTTGCTTGGCCTTGAAAGCAAGATCTTCATCATCAAACTCTTGGGTCTTCTTCTTTGGAGCCTTTAATGGCTTTGCTTTACCTCCTTGACGTCCAGACATTTTCACTAATTTTTTTGTTTTTCATCTAGAAAAAACAAGTATGGGTATTTTGACCACCCCCGACAAGGAAAAGATCAAGAGGTCTATTCCCAAGGCCAATAACAAAATCATTGACGCCACCGTAGCACGGTTATACATAGCACATCCAGACCCCACGCAATGGCAGTATACAGGGTTGGTTGGGGCTGTGGCCCTTGTGGACGACCTTGTTGGACACACATTCTTTCTTAAAATGGTGGATATCATTGGATCCAGAGGTGTGATATGGGATCAGGAGTTATACGTTGGATTTGAGTATAACCAAGATCGGAAATTCTTCCATACTTTTGAATTGGAAACTTGCATGTATGGACTTTTGTTTGAGGACACCAGTGATGCGACTCATTTCCATAAGAAGGTGAGTTCTCGTGAAAAGAGCGGCCTGAAACAGACTGTCAACAACAAGAATGCTATAGCATTGAAGGGTAGAGTCGTAGATAAGCCAGTGGTCCCGGGATCACGCGGAGAGTTCGTTGACGTCAACACAGCCCAGAGGCTGCGCAGATCAAAGGGTATCTTGTACTATGATGATGTGCCTCCTCCCGAATGGCGTTCATTATATGCCGAGCTTGAGGCTGCGGGTATCTCTGAAAACATGATTGCCGATAACCGGGAGTTCATTAAAAATTACATTTCCCAGATGGGAGGGCCCTTGGTTGGGTTGGAGCCTCCAATTCCTCGAAGGTTCCAACAGGATGATGTGGCAAAACCAAAGAAAACAAAGGCTCCTCCGCCGCCTCCTCCTGGTGGGGCTCTGGCTGTGCCCGTGGCTCCTCTGGGGGGTCCTCTGGGTCCTCTGGGTCCTCTGGGTCCTCTGGGTCCTCTGGGTCCTCTGGGTCCTCTGGGTCCTCTGGGTCCTCTGGCTGATCAATCGCCTCAAAACTCTCCCTCGCCTCCTCCTAGCGAACCGTACAAACCAACCTTCAGGTTACCGCCATCCACAGCAGTGGCTCCTCCGGTTGCGAACTCCGCCTTGAACCGCCCATTGCCTGTTCCTCCAGCTCAAGCCAGACCTCTTCCTGGTCTCCCTCCAAGAAATGCTCCTGGGATGCCTGCTCCTCCTGCACACGGTGAACCTCCAGCACATGGGGGGCCTCTTGGAGTTCCCCCTAGAAATGGGGTTCCTCCCCCTCCTCCTCCAAGGGCTGGTGGTGCTCCTCCAGCTCCTCCTCCAAGGAAATCGGGTGCTCCAGTACCTCCTCCTCCTAGAGCGAGAGGGGCTGTTCCACCACCTCCCCCTCCTAGAGCTCAAAGAGGTCCAGCTCCTCCACAGTCTGTTCCACAAGTACCTCCACAGGCACCTCAGGTGTATCAACCACCACAAGTTCAACCACCACAAGCTTATCAACCACCACAAGCTTATCAACCACCACAAGCTTATCAACCACCACAATCTCAACCACCCCAAGCTGCACCACAACCTCCACAGGTTACTCTACCACCACCACAACCTCTTTCTCTGCTTCCGCCTCCACCAAAACGCCAACCATTGACGGAGACAGGAGCTCCAGCATCTTCGGCCCCTCCTCCTCCTCCTCCATTACCTGCAACAAATGGCCCACCACCGCCTCCTCCATTACCAGACATGTTAAATTCGGGCCCTCCCCCTGCTCCACCATTACCTGCAATGACATCCTCCTCAGGCCCACCACCACCACCTCCGCCTCCTCCTGACTCAGGCACCGGGCCTGGCCCTCGTCCTGCGGCCACAGGTCGTGACGAATTGCTTGCTTCAATCAGAGGTGCAGGACTCTCTTCGTTGAAGAAAACAGACAAGCTGCAGTTGGAAAAGCCTAGCCTGTTGCTTCTGGAGATGAAGGGAGACAAGCCGGCTGCTCCTGCAGGCCAACCTGGTAGTTTGGCTGATGCATTATCTTTGGCTCTAAACAAAAGAAAAGGAAAAGTTGCTCAGAGTGATGATGAGGATGATGATGATTGGTAGTGTTCATTTTAGATATTGTAATATTATAGTATAAAAGATAGTACTTAAAAATCGCGGTTATAGTTCATTAGCTATTAATATATTATATTGTTCGTTATACTAGCTATTATTGTATTACATTCTACTGTTAATTCATTATGCATTCTAATCTTCCAGTATCAAACAAATTAAAACAGAAGATCGCATTTTTCAATCTCATCTCATGTCAACTAAACAAGAACTTGACGCACTTTTAAGTTCCTTCGATGAAGCCCTCGAGTTCTGGATCAATTCGGGGAAAACAAACAACGCTCAACAACTGGTAACCAAAGAACCGTTGAAAGAGTTGGACAAATGTATCAAATTAATCAAAGCACACACTACCAAAGTGGGAATCATCTTTAAACCAGAAAACCTATTCAAAGATGCCAGTTTCAGCGCGGCTTTCAATGTTTTACAGAAGTTGTCAGAGACTGTGGTGATGACCTTTTCAGTGGCTTCGTTCCTGTTAGAACCAAGCACCATTTCACAACTCTTCTTTGAAGAGATCCAATTGCAGGTCCGCCAGCTTTTGGAACTGCAACGTGGTCTTGTAGCTGAGTTGCGTAGCATTTTGAATGAGCAAGATAGTGAGAGACTTTTGAACGTGGGTAAAATATGGAGCAACTGTGACTCTTTACTGTCGCTACTTGCCGGAGGGATGTTGGGACTCTTGACGGGCCAGGTAGCACAGAGTGTTCTGTTGATTGACGATGGGTTCGAAGAGTTTGAAGACTGGACGGAAAACCCACAAGAAGCCGATTTCGACGATTTCGGCTTCGATAGCGAAGATGAAGAATCAACCCCAGACGAACCCAAAGATATGAAAGAAGTGGTAGAGTTTGCAAAGATATGGCTCAAGAAAATAGAGCTTGTCAAGTTGTTAATAAACTCATTCAAAAAGTCTTTACCTTCAAGCACAACTGCAGATTCGGTCGACAAGATCTACACTCTTCAACGTTCTCTTGTGGTGTTGATCGACAAGTTTATTTCTGATATCATGATGGACCAAGTGGTTGACGATGAAATTAAGACTTATACCGTTGATATAACTACCATTTCCACTAAATTGACTGCTTTGGCCATAAATATTCATTCAAAGAACGACAAAAAGAGAAAGTGGTATACAGCTTGGGATGTCAAGTTTAATTCTTAACTTATCAACTCTTTATAATCACAACCCCAAATACTTTGCATGGTGTTTGGCATGATCCTCTACAAACGAACTAACAAAGAAATATGAATGGTCATACCCATCAACCAATCTGAGATCAACCTTCCCCTTATAATTTTTAGCAGCTTCAACAAAGTTTTCAGGCTTTAATTGATCCTTGTAGAATGAATCTGCAAGACCTTGGTGGATTAAGATATCAGGTGATTCTCCCTGGTGCTTTTCAACCAAATATGTAGGATCGTATTGTAACCAATCTTCCCTGTTATCCCCCAAGTAGTTTCCAAAATTCTTGTGCCCCCAAGGTACTGCCGAAGGGTTGGAGATTGGTGCAAACGCTGACACACTCCTGTACTTTCCTGGATTTCTGAAGAATCCGCTCAACGCACCGTATCCACCCATCGAATGTCCCGTGAGCCCGACTCTTGAAAAGTCTAACTCAGGGTAATGCTTGCTTAACTCATCTTGTAACTCCTTGTGCACATATGAGTACATTCTGTAGTTGTTCTTCCATTCTGGAGTCGTAGCATCCACATAGAACCCGGCACCTGTCCCAAAGTCCCACGAGTCGTCTTCTCCCGCAATGTTGGCTCCACGGGGTGAAGTGTCAGGGAATATAATAGCAAACCCATACTTCTGAGCAAAGTGTTGGAAGAAGGACTTTTCACTAGCATTGTTGGGTGTACATGTCAAGCCTGATAAGTAGATCAAAACTGGAATTTTGGTTGCTTGTGTGGTTGGAATGAACACATTGACCTCCATTGGGGTATGGGTGGTGGTTGAATCGTGCGATAACTTGAACAACTTACCGTTGAACTGGTGGATGGTTGAGTTTACTGTGAATGTCATTTAATTTTTATCTGGAAATCATTTCCTAAAATAGTATACTGATTGCGAATTTACATAATCTGTGGAAAGAGATATATCTGAAGGAGAAATATCTCGTTTTGCTCTATCCTATAAATTATTACTCTGAAGTACCTTTTAATCAATTTTTTAAAGATAAAATCAATGACACATCCACCTGTTTAACCAACAGATATAACTGGTTTGGTCTGATTCCAGTGTGCATTTCCCTGTAATGACGTAAATACCTAGCCATCGGCCGGTCCTGTGTAGCAATTGAACGCTCAACCTCAATTATTTCAAAACAGCATGGACACACAACGGCTGGCCTGGGAAATATTCGCTTCTTGTCCTTTTTCCTATTGTCTTTGGTAATCATGTACACATTTGGAAGTAATGGGACAGGCGTAATATAATTTTTGGGAGATATTCCATGAATTTGGCCAAGATGCTGCAAATAGGCCAGAGTTTTTATGTTGAAAAATTTAATTTCCTTACAATAGGGACAGAGTCCTTCTCTGCTGGAATTTATGGGGTCCCCATTTGATTCATGATACAGCACAATCTGATGATTGTAAGGATAATCTGTAGAGAACATTTCTTCTTTATACTCAGGCCGAATATTTCCTCTTAGTTCCTCTTTGATTTTGTACTGTTCAAAGTCTTTAATATTCCTATGGTATCTTTTCCTTTCAACATATATACAAGGTGGTTTTATATTTCCAGGGTCTAGACAAACTTTCAGCATGATATATTTAAGTGTCATACTGGGAATCTCATTTTTGCAAAAGTTCAGAGGAATTAGCATTTGAAAAGTTGAGACGATTGTTGGAGGGTATTGGAAAGGTGGGACTAGAGGAGCTGACAATTTGGAAGAATGAGGCCGTTGTTTTTTTGAAACCTTTAATATAATATCAATGTCTTTAAAGCTTAGTTCTTGTTGAAATTTGTCATGTCCATGATGTTTGCAACAGACTGGTGAAAATTTAACAAGCCCCGCCAGCTTTGTGTATGTATGATTACCGCCATCATAATCTGCTACGGCAGGGGTCTCATTCAAGAGTGATGCAACGGGGATCCTTGAGGAATTGAACCTCAAGCCCTCAACTCGCCTCAATTTAACAGGATTTGTGTCACCATAAAATGGAACACTTGGGTCATGATTCATGAGAAATGGAATTGTCCCATTTTTGAAACTTGTTACATATGTTCTAGGTACTTCCTGATTCAAACATTGGGTGTTATCCCCTGATCCCGACTTATGAAAGCCATGATTCAAAATGTTGGTATGGAACATTATAATGTATTTTCTATACAAATTTTAGCCGCTCAAGAAATTAGACTTTCTTTTCGCAGCCATCCCCCGGACAAACCGAAGAAGTTGGACGGAAAATATTGAAACCTTGAAAATCCCAAGTGGGGACTTGTAAACTACCAATATCATCTATGTGAGTAGTGAGGGATTCAGTATCAGAGTCCGGTTCATCCAAGTGAATTTTAATGATAAAAGTAATGTTTGAATTTAAATAGATGTTGAACATTTATTTTATATTACATCTTATAGTCCCTTTATATATAAAATTTAAAGTTGCCAAAAAGCATTATTATTACCCATTAAAAAGACACCTTACCTCTTGGTTCGTAAGGGAAGAAGAAGACAAGCACACCCGAGACAAGAAACAAAGCACCAGAAACGAAAATAGGTGCACTTGTAGTCAAATCAGCAAAAATACCAATGATTGGGGCAAAGATACCGAAAATACGGTTTGCTGAAGCGGACAAACCAACACCAGTTCCTCTAACCTTGGAAGTGAACACTTCTGGGGTATATGCGTACAAGACCGAGTACATAATATTGGAGAAGAAGGAGAAAAGACAGTTCCAAGCCAAGTTTGCACCTGGAGTCTTAGCAGTGGTGGACGCAAAAAGCACAACACCAGTAGCAAGCAAGGAGCCGATAAGGGTACCCTTACGACCAAGACGCAACTCAACAAGAAGACCAGCAATAAGGGCACCTGGAATACCAAGTACAGCCACAATCATGGTGTTTCTTTGAGTTTCCAGAACACTTAATTGCTTTGTAGCACTACCTCTAGCTTCTAAATAGGTTGGCAAAAAGGCATTGTACAATGGGAAAGCCAAACCAATAAGAGCCCAAGTAAAAATGATCAAAGTTGAAGAGAAAGCCTGCTTTCTTGTTGAAAAAACCTCACGAATATGAGAAGCGTTGAACTTAGCCAACTTTTCCTTGACAAGTTGGTTACCTCTTGGAGAATCGCCAGAGCCGTAAATTCTGTCAATCTTTCTCAAGTCTTCCACAGTGATTGGGTTTTCAACCTTGTTTACCTTAGCAATCTTGTCCAAAGTTTCGATGGCTCTTTCATCCTCACCACGAGCGAGGTAGAATTTAGGAGATTCAAGAACACCAAAGGCAAATCTAGAAAGGAACATAAGCAAGGTAAGACCACCCATGGTAAAGACAAAATATCTCCAACCCCAGTTGTCCTTTTTATAACAGGGTCCTGCGTCCTTTGCATCACTACAGGAAAAGTTACCAATGAGACCCCAAGAAATAGCAGTTGTTGCAATTTGACCCAAAGCCCACCAACTTGACATACAGGTCAAAACCCATTGATGAGTTGCTGGAAGAGCCTCCAAGAAAATAGCCGAATCGACAGGTAAATTACCCCCAACACCGAAAGACCACAAAGCTGCAAAAGTACCTGCCGCAGCAAAATTTGGCGAACCTCCGGAAGCAATTGCGAAGATACCAGTAATTAAAAAGGTCAAAGTAAAAGCCCAACGACGACCAATGACATCAGAGGAAAAGGACCAGAATGCTGCGCCTGCAAATAAACCCAAATTTTGAGCCAAGGTGAGATATGGTGCACGCCCTGGTGGGAAATGAACTCCGTCAACTTCATTCAACCGTTGCAAGATCAATGAAGTCGCAACAGGCCAACAGTTATCAGCAAACCAACCTAACCCTGCAACAAAAAAGAGTCCCCACTGGTAGCGCCCCCAGCCCATTTGGGTAATAGCATCAGCAATCAACTTGGACTTAATCATGTAAACTTTATTATCCTCGTTAACTTCATAGAGAATGTCACTTTCACTGAACGAGCCAATGTCCGAGGCTTCCTCCACATGCAAGTGCTTCTTATCGTCCTTAGACACAGTGCTCAAGTTGTCACTCATGATGTTTTTTATTTACTTTTTCTCAACGATATATTGTTCTATATATAATTTCAATAAGTATCTTATTGCACCCCCAGAAAAAAACGATGCACTGTGGCTGACGCATATATATGCATGGAATGAAACCGAACGAAATGTCGACATTACTTGAATACAAGGATATGCTGTTCCGTGGAGATCAATCTTAGGGGGTGCTCTCGTGTTAAATGTTCTCAAGGAAGTTCGTACCGTGTTGAATTATGTCCGACAATGCGTTGATTATTTGACGTAAACTATCCATCCCTGAGGCAATTTTAAGATTTAAATGGAATTTTGGTGGCAAACCAAGTGCTTCATAACTCTTGTGTAATTGCAAGATACAAATACGACGATAGATTCCAAGTTTTACAACTACTTGAAAGATGCGTGATTTTTTCCTGCTATCTTTTTGTCTTGACGGATAATCATTGCATTGTGCTGTATTACGATAAATTTAAGGTTATTAGCAAATATGGCGACATTGATTAGGAATAACAACGGAAGAATTCGAACGGAATAGATAAGACACTGTGGATAGGGCTAAAAACACTAAACTGGAATGTAATTCTCTTAGTTTATAATTTGTCTATTTTACCTTCAAAATTCTTGGTAATTACAACAATGAGCCCTGATTTAAGCCTCAACGTATTACATTCACAATGCCCCTGGGTGAAGATGATTAAATCTGATAAAGATTATCGGTTAAACTTGTAATATTAAACAATCCTATTAAAACTATAATCATCCTTTCCAATAACTAATTCATATTCTTCAACCTTCCAATGCTTATACCACAGTCTAACAGCACGCATTGCTTCTCTATGGGTCTTTCCTCCTCCACCCTTTTTAGCATCTTGCTTGTTTGTCCACACACATGTAGCCAAGTTCTGTGCGTGTTCAGCATCTGGGGAACCGTACCAGTACTTAAGTAACCCACCACTTTCAATAGCTTCCTGATGTGAAGCTCTATCGACATCAATCAACCACTTTCTCTTGGAAACCAGCAGCCGTATTTCTTCAAATAAAATACTTCTAAATGCAATAATATAAAGTCTAGTATCTTCGAACTCTGTGCCTATGCGTGCAGCGTACTCTCGCGAAAGACCCACTATTTTATCAAGATCAAATGCTTCTGCATATGACGTAAATGCATACTTTTCTGTCCTTGGTTCCAAAGACATTAATGCTAACAGAACTGCCCTATAGTCAGGCGTCAATGTGTTTAAGTCAAGTAGATGTGCTTCATCGTGATATGGCAGGCCTCTAATGACTTGAAGACTTTCAACATCTAAAGGTTCTCCAGCAGGGTGAATGGGCTTTAATAAAATAGGATCTTCTTTAACTGACATTGCTTGTTTATTTCAAAACTTGACGGATTCTTAACAGTATATAAATTGCAGCCACACACCGGGTTTTCAAAATCAAAGTTTTGTGTATGTTCCGAATAGTTGCAAAATTCGCGATGAATTTGGCAAGTGCACGTGACATGAAATGTGGTTGATATTAATAATGAAGATATATTATTGGATAAATAGCCTATAGAGAAAACAGTAAACTCGTAAGATTTATATTAAGAGGATTTTTTACATGGCTTACATTTCAACTTCAAGATTCTAAAATCTGCAACCTTGTAATTACAAAACATATGATTGGAATATCACGCAACATCTACATAAATCATTAAAATATTATTTTACCACACAAACCCAAAAACAAACATAGATAATGCAGCATACCCAATGGTCTGCCAATCTGCGCCAAGTCTTAAAGCATTCGACAACTTATCTTCTTCACCCAGGGTGGTACCGGAGGATGTGAAATTCACACCCGGTTCATCAGAATCGTCAACATCTCCGTTCCAACAGTACTTTGCGAAACATTGTTTACATTGCTCAGTTTGCTCAATATTTTGTCTTTCTTGCGCTCTTCTGATAACTGCACATGCAACACAAGCTTGCCAATCCGAGTCCAAAGTACTATTCAAACGAGAAGCAACTTCAAACCCATTTTTAATCATACCACGTTTTTCGGTTTCAGTGTAACTCATCTTAAATGTAGATGTATTGGACCAGTATGAATATGGTCTGTTAGCAGTGAAAATAATAAGTGGGAAGTCAGTACCTGAAGTTCCATTTTTCAAGGTTGTCAAGTTTTTTGCGTCACATCCGAAAAAGGTTGGTTTTGCAGTCAAATTCAAATTTCTCAATGAACGAGTTGAAGGTATCCATGGGAAAAGAGACCCCTCCCCTTGAGGAGTAAACTGTCTTTGGAAAGTATGGACCAAAGAAGAACCATTTGGCCAACTTTGAGGAGTATCTGCTGAGTTATCATAAGCGAAAATGACATCCAAACCACGACGTTTTTGGATCAATGGGTATAATGGAACATTTTGATTATCTTCACCACCATCAACCAAGTAGAGTGATGAGTTCTGTTCGATAGAACTGACTGTCACCAGTTGATCATTCTTGAAGGGATTTGGAGAGTAAACTGCAATATCATTATCTGCTCTTGACAACTTTTGCAACAAAGCTGTGAAGACGCTTTCAACAGTTTTGGGTAATGAAGTTCCATTAATACGCAACAAGAACTGATTGAATAAAGACGAAGAGGTGCCCATGATGAAACCTGCATTGTCATACCCACCGATGTATTGTCCATCTACAGGTACACCGTTGGATACATTAGTACCCAAGTATTTAACTTGAGTGAACAGACCCAAAGATGGATCCCATGAACCCAACTCGAACGGATTCACTTCAAAAACAGTAGAATTGGAGTTAATGATAAAAGAATTGGGTGTTCTTCCGTCTGCAACAACTATAGGAAATGGCATCTGGTGTTGCACGAATGGATCCATCTCCTGCAAAGTGGACCATGTTAAACCAGCACCGAAATCAGGGCTGTTGGCAAAAAATTGATGTGAAAGCGCACGAGCCCAAACATCGGTAAAACTAACGGGAAATCCGGCATCACGCTTGTCACTGATTGTGTCATCAATATCTTTATAGTATGACCCGGTCTTGACCACATTGATACCACCGTAATTAACAATCAGATGCTTCAAGTTCCAGATGGAACCGTTATTCAAAATTTCTTCAACAGATGTAAAATTATTCATGGAAATTGTTCCCACTAACCAATTACCACCTGACAACCCAGCCAAATAAGTAGCAGACTGTAAGATACCGCCCAATCCATGTTCATTTGCTCCGGTGGTTCTGGAATCTAAAGCACTCAATTGTCCTGCCCCACAAAGCATTGCACGATACCCTCCTCCACTAAACGCAATACCAATTTTAATCGACAGGTTTGCCTTGTTTTTGATAAAGTCATCGGCATCAAAGTCCGTCAAGTTGGCTTGTTTCAAAAAAGTAATCAAGTTCTCGTCTGTAACCTTGTTTCTTTCTTGAATCCAATCCACTTCGTTTTTAGAAAGTCCATCGGATGCTTTTCTTAAAAGGCTCAGGTTTCCAGATGGTGCGTTAATTGGCCCTGGTGCATACCCATTGGTTGGTGACCACGCTGCCACTATATTCCCAAGCAAGAGAAGTGTTTTGAAATGCATTGCTGACTTTTAATGTGTAACTTTTCGTAGGTTTATATAAAGTCGCGAAAGAGCAAAACAAAAACAATTACAGCAAGCATTATGACCGGCCAAACTTGCCGATCGTATTATTGAGGGTCTTTTATTTTTTTGTGACAAGGCTTTGTAGGGTGTTTTAGTTACAATCATGAATAGCTGTTCGTATAGATACTTTAGTGGTAAGGATTTATTACCTCAGCCTTGTACAAGCCCCGCCAGCAATTTCGTAGCGGGTTTGTTCGGCAATTTTCGTTTCTCCGGTTGAGCGTGATGAGGTTGCAAAAACCGCGCGGAATTATGGAGAGGAACCTGTTGTCATGGTTTACTGCGCCTATTAAAAGTATGATAATGCCTCAACTGGAATAGTTGGTTGCATTCATGTGGTCACTACACAATAATCAATGGGTGAAACGAAAAGATTTATAATGGCATAAAATAGCAATTATAGCCTAAACGAGCGTTGTAAAGCATACATAAAAGGTCCAAGTAAACGACCAAGTTCCTTGACAGGAAGCAAGGTTGCGTGGTCTAGTTGGTTATGGCATCTGCTTAACACGCAGAACGTCCCCAGTTCGATCCTGGGCGGAATCAAGCTATCTTTTTTATTGTTGCAAATTTAGAAATTTTTGGCAATGGAGTGTTGTAATCTTCTTGTATTGCAGATCATAAGCCCTTAACTATAGCAACAAGAATCCAGAAGGACGTGGAGGATTAGTAATAAAGTCGGATATTTTAATTGAGTTCCGTGAGAACAGAATTGTGGAAGGTTGAGAACATGCTTCAAAATGCTATTTTTTGAAAAGCTTGTATGGGATATTGAAAACTTTCAAGGTGCTTAACCTCTCATGAAGATGAGAAAACTAAATTAGGTTATCTGGAAGCTAAAAGTTAAATTTTATGAGCAGCAATTGCCGCAAAAAAGTACATAAGTATGTCCATTTGCCTTAAAATTTACCCAAGATGATCTTTATTTTATTTTTCATAGCCGGGACATTTGTCTATTACTATCTAAAGAACCGAAACGTAACTAGTCAATTGGAAGAAAAGTTTGGAGCCAAACCACCAGTTAACGTTGAAGATGATGGGACATTTGGTTTCAAGACCGCTAGGAAAATGACTAGGGCACACGAGAAGGGTACCAGTATGGCTGCATTTGCAGAGAGGTTCAGACTGCAGAAAATACCAGATGTGAATACTTTCAAGGGAAAGATCATGGGGTTGGATCTCTTTCTTACCCATGATCCTGAAAACATCAAGGCGTTATTATCGAGTCAGTATGAAGATTTCTCTATAGGATTGAGGCATAAGATGTTTTTCCCATTTTTAGGAAATGGAGTTTTTACACTTGAAGGTGAGCCTTGGAAGCATTCTCGGGCAATGTTACGGCCGCTGTTTCAAAAAGACAGATCTACGCATATTGCAGTTTTGGAAAAGCACTTCAAGTACTTTACTAAGCATGTGGAAAAGCACGCGGGTGCTAAATTCGATATTCAAGAGCTACTTTTCAGTTTATCTCTTGATCATTCTAGTGAATTTCTCTTTGGAGCCAGTGTGGCATGCTTAAATGATGGTAGTATCAAGTATGATGCTTCTGCTATAGATCAAGAGTTTGTTAATACAAGCCAAGCCAAGAAAGACTCAAATTTCTTAAGAAACAACTTCTCGGAGGCTTTTGATTTTTGTCAAGGTTACACCACCAAGAAAATCGTGCTCCAAAAGTTCTATTGGTTACTTAACTCCAAGGAATTTCAGGAGAAATGTAGAATTGTCAAGTCTTTTGCTGAATTATATGTTAACTATGCACTTAGCTTAACTACAGATGAATTGGAGAAAAAGGCTCAAGGCAACTATATATTTTTGTACGAGTTAGCCAAGCAGACCAGGGACCCTGATCTTATTAGAGACCAATTGCTTAATGTTATGCTTGGAGCTCGTGACACTACTGCAGAAACCATTTCATTTTCTTTATTGGAACTTGCACGTAATCCATTAATCCAAAAACGCTTAAGAGAAGAAGTTGCAAATTTGTATGGAGAAGGAGAAGATTTGAGTTTAATTACTCCTGATTCGCTCCAAAATGCAAAGTACTTGAATGCTTATATCAGTGAAATCTTGAGATTGTATCCTCCAGTTTCCAAGAGTGCTAAGCAAGCCCGCAAGGACACCACCTTACCTCGTGGTGGTGGTCCTGATGGACAATCTCCAATTCTTATTCGTAATGGGCAGAATGTTCTTTTTATGGTCCAGATAATGCACAGAGATCCTAAGTATTACGGACTGGATGCAGACACCTTCCGTCCAGAACGGTGGTTTGAACTTGATACAAAGAAATTAGGTTGGGCATACTTGCCTTTCAATGGAGGCCCCAGAGTGTGTATTGGTCAACAATGGGGTCTTACTGAGGTTTCTTACGTTTTAGTTAGAATTTTGCAATTGTACAAACATATTGGAATTGATCCGGATTACGTGGTTCGTTATAATGCACATATCACGACCCTGATCCAAGGATCCCTTGATATGTATATTAGTTAGCTATTATAAATTCTCATATGATCTTTTTTTTTGTAGAAAATGCTCTCCAATGAAGATGTTCACACTATACGAATGTTGGAACTAGTTGAAGAGTACCAACGTGTAAGCAAAGAATACTCTGAAGTATACAGCAAAGCATATCTACAATTGAGTCGAGCCAAGTTCAATGGTCCTATGTATGGAGTGGAGATGTACGACCAACGACCACACGCAGCTGGGCTCGTGGTGGTGAAAGGAATGGCGGAAAAAAGAGCGGTATCTAAATTAACTAGAAAGGAGCCAGAGCTGATGCCTACCGAAGACAAGGGCCTGTCGAGCGCAGTTGAAAAGAAAAGTCAAGCATCGAATCGGAAAGTCAAAGAAAAAGTGGAAACCCCACTGGAAAGTGTCAGAGATCCTATATTTCTGTTCACCAAGGTGCCATCATTATTACTTCGTGACACACAAAAGTCATTCCAAAGAGCAGTGGAGTTACTGGTGAAACTTTCCAATTTAAAAAGTCAAATAAATCAAATGTTAGACTACAACACAATCTATTAATACATGCTAATTGATCACTCGTTATCACTAAATAAATCACTATCATTTTCATAATCTTCGGGATTGATGATCGGAGCATCACTGTCACTGTCACTAGCAGCATCACTTTCGTCGTCACTTTGAGCATCAACCTGGCCTTCTTGTCTTGCCTTTCTTCTTGCCTTCTTATCTTCCTTTTTCTTTAACTTAGCCTTCAAGTTTTCTTGTTGTTTGGATCTTCTTTCCTCCTTGAGTTTCTGCAACTCCTTATGCTTCTTATCCAACTTGGCCTGTTCGTCCTTCAGCTTCTTAACACGGGAGTGGTAGATGACCTTCAGGGAGCCGGTCAAGCCTTCTTCGATTTTAACAAGGGTCATGTTGACACGAGGTCCCAACTCAGTCAACTTGATGGCTCTCTTTCTCACAGAGGATTCTTGTTCTTGTTCCTTTTTCTTCACTTGAGTAGTTTCTTCGTGTTTGATTTCAACAATTGCATCATCTTCAACCTCACTATCCGAGGTGATCCCACCAACAGCGTATGGATCCAACAACAAGTCAGACACATCTTGTGCACGGCCCAAGTTAGGCAAGTTCTTCTTCAAGTTCTTGTGAGAGTTCAACAACTTTTTGATGTTACGCAGTTCCTCCACAAGCTTGGTATCGATGGCATAGTGTCTCAACTGGATTTCTCCGGTCTCGGCGTTTTTGTTAATCATCAATACTCTCTTGATGGTATTGACTCGGGTGCTTTGTGGCTGAATAGGAGGGAACATGTTCTGGAACACAGTCACCATCAATTTTTCATGTGGTTGCATCTCGCTCATCTTAAACCCATTAAGAACCAAAAGTGGCGGTGACAAGAATTCCTTGGAATCTCTACCAACAGACTTTGGGTGTCTCAAGATGTTTCTAACATCCTTAATTAATGAATAAGTATTAACTTTGAATTGCATCGTAGGTCCTCTAGGCATTTTTCCCATTCTTAAGGAAATGTTCCCAGATTCTTCACTCTGGTTGAATATAAACAAGTCAGACACTCCCAAAGGTCCTGCCATGACTATGAAATCCTTTAGTTTATTTGATTTTCTTTCTCTTAAGTTAATGGCTGTGTGAGGTTGCATAATGTATCTAAAGTCCTTAACCAACTGACTTAAAGAGTGATTCCTTAAAGTCAGCCCAAGTCTAATCACCATAGACCTTGGGATCTTGGCTAATTCTTCTTCGGATACCTTGGTATGCGTTCTCTTCTTAGTTCTTTTAGCCATCTTTTTTTTAATTTTTTATCTCATCGCAATATGAGATGATATAAGGAAGCGAACAAGAAATCAATAATGATCAAACGATTAAAATAGAGATAATATGACATAGTTGCTTAACATATACCGGTGGAATTCTATACATTAAAAATACGATTGCAATATTAACGACTCATGATACCTACTGTTTACCATAAACCACCTCTCACTAGAAAATCGTCGCTAGCTCATGAGATAAAAGAGATCTTTTTTAATTTTTAGCTCATCGCAAAATTAGTAATGTCTAAAGTCACCAAGAAGACTAAAAACAACACAGCCAAGGAGTTGGCTGAAAAGATTAAACGGAATGCCATGAAGGTGCAGAAGACCGAGGAAAAGGCTGTAGACAATCCTATGTTGACGGTGAACCCTGATGATCAACTTAAGTTCCAGAGTTTTGCAGAATTGGACTTGATTCCTGAACTTTTGGAGGCTACACAGGCAATGAAGTTTACCAAACCTACACCTATTCAGTCCGAGGCTATTCCACATGCTCTCAAAGGCAATGATATTATTGGCCTTGCACAGACTGGTTCTGGGAAAACTGCTGCATTTGCAATTCCAATCTTGCAAGCACTTTGGCACGCACAAACACCATACTTTGGGCTTGTGTTGGCACCTACTAGAGAATTGGCATATCAGATCAAGGAGACGTTCGATGCACTTGGAAGTTCGATGGGGGTCAGATCCACATGTATTGTGGGAGGAATGGACATGATGGACCAAGCAAGAGACTTGATGCGTAAGCCTCATATCATTGTAGCCACACCAGGTCGTATTATGGATCACTTGGAACACACCAAAGGCTTTTCTTTGAAGAACTTGAAATACCTTGTGATGGATGAAGCAGACCGTTTGTTGGATATGGACTTTGGTCCTGCATTGGATAGAATCTTCAAGGTGATTCCTAGAGAAAGAAACACCTACTTGTTTTCTGCAACCATGACCAGTAAGATCGACAAGCTTCAGCGTGCATCGCTCCGTGACCCGGTGCGAGTGGCTGTTTCCACCAAGTACCAAACCGCAGATAACTTGGTGCAATCAATGATGTTGGTGAGTGATGGATACAAAAACACCTTTTTGGTGCACTTACTTAATGAGTTTATGGGGAAATCCACCATCATCTTCACTAGAACTTGTGCTCACGCACAGAGAACCGCTATTTTGGCCAGAATCTTAGGTTTCCAGGCCGTCCCTTTGCATGGCCAGTTGTCCCAAGCCCAAAGATTGGGTAGTTTGAACAAGTTCAAGCTGGGCCTGTCGAATATCTTGATTGCTACTGATGTTGCTGCTAGAGGGTTGGATATTCCTCTGGTGGATCTCGTTATCAATTATGATATCCCTACTGATTCCAAGGCTTACATCCATCGTGTTGGTAGAACTGCAAGAGCAGGTCGTTCTGGTAGATCCATTTCTCTTATTACTCAGTATGATTTGGAAATGTATTTGAGAATCGAGCTGGTTTTAGAAAAGAAGTTACCAAAGGACCCATCTCCTCCAAAGCAGATCTTGGATGCTTTACATATCCATGTTGATAGAGCTGCTGCAGAGGCCATCAAACAGACAAAGGAACAGCATGAAAAGAGAGGAAGGAAAAGAGGTGGTGATGATAGAGACAGAGAGGAAAGGTAGTCTTTATATGAAGTAATATATGAGTGTATTATGAGTGTATTTTATATATCAATAGATTTTATTTGAATAGCTTTTATTTCTATAGGTTTTACGAATATTTCATATTTAAACTTCATAGTACCAGACTATTTGTGAAGAAAATGAACAGGACATTCACCATTTCCCCTATTGAACCAGTCCTTAATACAACCATAATGAAATACACATAAACACTCCAAACGTCCAACTTTATCTCCCGGATTTAACTCTTCTAAGCATATCACACACTCATTTTCCATGTCTTCTTCCTTTGGAAGCAGCAGCAGACCAATGTGCTCAACTACTGGGCTTGGAATGGGTTGCATATTGTAAACCAACATCTTATTTCTCTGTGGTCTTGTATCTTCATTGGCAAAGTCATGCCTCACCAAGCAATCATTCACATGCGACTCCTTGAATTCTTCGAACGAAGGTGTCCTGTGGTGCCATAGTTTAAACAAGTTCTTAGCACATACAGGGCAAAGGTTTACGTCCAGCGCATCATCCCGTACTGACGAGTTCGATGACCGTACAAGTGTATTTTGTCTAACGCTGGATTTTGCTAATGATGATGCACTCAGGTTAAGCGACGCAATAATAGGAGGGTTGAGTGCTCTAGTGATCATCTTCACCTCCTCCACACATGCATCGCACGTCTTGTACCGTTCACTTGATGATGATAAGCCATGGTCATACGGTCCCCGCGTAATCGTAGTGTTGGGAAAGTAGTGTATTCTCTGTGATGAGCAGTTGTTGCAAACAACCTTACCGCATTTTCGACAGTGATGCCGACGGTTGAAGAACGTGTATGTCTCATCGCAAAGGAAGCACGAGTTTACACTCGAGTCTTCCTGCCATTGGGGGCCAAATTCAGTCATGATTAATGATAAGAAATGCGACATGCGACAATTTATCCACAATTATAGTTTTCATGTGGTTTCTCATTCATGTGGTTTCTCATTCATGTGGTTTCTCATTCATGTGGTTTCTCATTCATGTGGTTTCTTATCCGGTAATATACGTTTGACCATAATAACAGTAATCTCATCGATGAAATTTCTTGGTAATTTCTCAGTATTACATAGCTCACAATTTTCTCAGTATTTTGCCATTGGCCTCAGTATTCTCACACTAATTTACTCGCATTTACCGCACTTCTAATGAAAATCTCATGAAAAGAATTCAGTAAATTTTTCTCAGAATCAAGATGTCAGATAGATTGACTCAACTTCAAGTCTGTCTAGATCAACTAGTAGAACAGTTTAATGCTACGGTGAACTATATTAATACAAACAGTGAATCTGTATTATTAAATGAAGATCCTATATCTGTGGCCAATATCGCTGCTAGTGCACCATTACCAGGCCAACAACAAGAAGAACGACTTTCGCTAAAACTGGATGTATCCGAGGAGTTTTCAAGCACAATCAACGAACTACTGACAGATATCATCCTTAAGTCTAGACAAATCGGCATGTTAATTGACCTGTTACCAGGTATTGGTGTTAGTCCTGAACTGCAGTTTGAGATCATACAAGACTTGGTGAAGGAATTGGCGGTGGTGGAAGATGAGCATTTACAAAAGATAAAAGAGAAGGATGTATTATTGGGGGTATGTGAGGGCTTAATTGTTGACGTAGCTTCGGGAATTGCCAAGAGGTAAGATGTTAAAGGGAATATGGTGTTAATTTCATCAGGTATATCGTTAATCGTTGATGAGAATGGCGTCAGTAATGAGAATATCCTTAAACAAAGCTTAAACCTGAGAAGTAATTAAGAGTCCTTAACAAAGTTTTTAATTTCATTTAAGTCTGAGAGGTTTTTAGCTTTGTCTCAGTTATCTGGGAGATTTAATCACGAGAGTTGATCATGAGAATACTTGGAATTTTATCATTCTATGGCACTCACAAATTCACAGCGTTTGTTTTTCGTCTCCTACAATAATCATCATAAATGTACATTATTTAAATTAAAAATCAGCAATTGTAATACCTGATTTTTGACACATCAGAGCAAAAATCAGATCTTGTTGGTTGAACAAAGCCAAAGGGGTATCAAATTCTTTCTTTTCACCTCTATCCAAAACCAAAATCTTATCATACTTAACAATAGTCTTGAGTCTGTGAGCAATACACAAGATGGTACAATGTGAAAACTCCTCATAGATAGTCTTTTGAATTCTCATGTCAGTTTCATAATCAACAGAAGAGGTTGCTTCATCCAAAATCAAAATGGAAGCATCCTTGACAAGTGCACGAGCAAATGCAATCAATTGTCTTTCACCAAGAGAAAAGTTCAGACCATCTTCTTCAACCTTTTGATCCAAAGAAAAATCCAAACCAGTTCTTCTAAGAGCATCTTTCAAAGCATCGTCTTTACTTTCTTCAAAAGGATCTAAGTTCTTTCTCATGTTACCTCTAAACAAGACAGGGTCCTGTGGAATGATGGCAATGCTACGTCTCAAATCTCTTAAACCAAGCTTCGAAATGTCAATATCATCAATGATAATTCTACCAGCAGACAATTCACTTAATCTGAATAAAGCTGAAATAATAGAAGACTTACCAGCACCAGTTCTACCACAAATACCGATTTTTTCACCAATCTGTGCTTCAAAGGACAAATCCTTCAAGACAGTAGGTAATTCTGGTCTGTATCTGAGAGTGGTATTATCAAAGGTGATTCTACCAGAAGGCCAGTTTGAAGGAGGAGTTGTTTCTGTAATAACGTAGGGGGCTTCTTGAGGAACGTCATTTCCGTACTCAATGATTCTTTCTGCCGAGTTCATATCATTTTCCAATTGAGTACCCAAGACCATCACATTAGACATCTGGCCTGTCAATTGGAAAACATACGACATTAACAAACCAGTAGTGGAAGGGGAGGCGTTGAACACACGGAACACACAGAGAAGGGCAACAAGCAAGGTGATCAGAGAGGTACACAAACTCAACTGACAGAACATCCATCTTTGAGCAACATTGTTCAAATAACCAGCTTCATTTGTGACATCGGACTTGGCATTGTTCTTGTCGATGAACCTCTGTTCATGGCCGTATGCTTTAATTGTTGGCATACCATTCATAACTTCATTAAAGTTGTTGTAGACGTGGGATCTTTGAACCGCTTCCCATCTTTTGATTTCACGAGCCAGCGATTGGTAAAAGTTGGCCACACCGAACAAGAGGAATCCAGAAATTGGAATAGCAATAGCGACATATGGCAAGAAAACAATACATAAAACAACTGTAGCAATCATATCCGACAAGGACGAAATAGAAAAAGACACAACACCACCCAATTCGTTATCCATGGCATCAGTATCCTTTGTAAATCTGTTGAGAATACGTCCGATTGGAGTCACGTCCATGTACAGCATTGGTGTTTTCAAAACCCTTCTTACGGCCTTAAGGTTCAAGTTGGTCAGCGCATTGTTTGTGATAAATGCAAGAGAACAGAACTCGATTCCCAAAAACAAAAATGCCATGGCCGTAAAGGTAATGTACAAATTGATGTAGAAACGGCTATCCTTGTGAAATTTGTCTTCGGTCCAGAACGACAACCAAGTGTTTGTGAAAACCTGGAAGAATGGGGCGAGAAAGACACTGAAGAAAAGAGATGGAAGAAGGAATGTCATGATACTGCTATGATTTTCAAACGCAGCTTTCACGTAGTTGATGTAGACAGAGTTGGATATTTGATTAACAGCCTTTTGCTCTTCTTGAATTAATTTACCATCTCCTGAGCTAGCGTAGTCCTTGCGCTCTTCCTTTTGTTCGGTTGGTTCCGATTCTTCCTTCTTAGTGATGGTTGAGTATGACATCAACGTGGAGAAGGCGTGGTTTGACTTTAATAATTCATCCATAGTACCAATACTCAATCTTCCATCTGAATTCATGTAGATAACTCTGTCTGCAGCACTGATAAGAGACAACTGGTGAGTAGCAAGGATCCTTGTTTTATCCTTCAACTCGCCCAAAATACATTCCTCGACAATGTGTTTTCCAACTTTAGCATCGACAGCAGATAAAACATCATCAAGAAGAATAATATCTCTGTTTGCGTAAACCGCACGTGCAAGGTTGATTCTGGCTTTTTGCCCTCCAGACAAGGTGATACCACGCTCGCCAACCTCGGTATTATCACCAGCAGGAAGAATTTGAAAGTCACTTTCCAATGAACAAGCGTAAATCACCCGTCTGTACCACTTTTCATCAAACGAACTGCCAAAAATAATGTTGTCGCGCACTGTTGCATTTTGCACCCAAGGCTGACCACACAAAACCATGGATCCATCTACATTGACATCACCACCTATGCAAGGCATGAAACCAGCAATAGCATTCAAAAGCGAGGTCTTGCCACTACCGATAATACCGGTGACCACGACGAACTCGCCCTTTTTAATCTGCAAGTCAATGTTGTAAGTTTTCTTTGGAGCTTGAGGAATTGAAACCAATTCTTCAACCTTTTCAGAATCCTTTTTGTTCTTTTTTTTATCTGCTTTATCCTTTTTCTTCTTTGCTGCCTTTTCAGGTTCAGATAAATCGTTAAATGACAGCCACTCGAAAGATCCAACAATATCCACAGATACATTTTCTTCATGCATCTTTTTGAGTTGGGCATCCAGGGTTGCCTCCTTTAAAGGAGCTTCTTCGGCATCCAAAAATCTTCCAATTCTGTCCATCGCCACAATCAAGTTTGAAGAGGAGGATAATGCAAGAGGAGCGTTACTTATTTGTTCATTCAAAATTCCGATAAGACCAAGGGATGAGAAAATCGATGCAGGGGTTGCTTTGCTCTTATCGATACGATGAAGAACAAGAAATGTAACCATGGAAATCAATAATGGAAGAACAAGCGCAACAGTGGTGTATACTGCACGAACAATATCCATAATACGCACATAAGCCATCTCTTCCTTACGAACAATACTAATTAACCTTTCGTATGCATCTTCCCAAGCATAAAACTTGATAATCTTAAAGTTTTGTAACACCTCTTTAAGGTAGTTAACTCTCTTGTCTGTGGTGATAGAAGCCTTTCCTCTAAGAGAAAAGAAAAGTGAAACACTCCATCCCATAACAAGCATGAACATAAAAAGTAACCCAATTCCCACGACAATCGAAACACCAAGGTTTACCACAAGTAAAGCAATGGCAATTCCCAAGGAAATAGGCATCACAAGTAACACAGGCAATTGATTAAATGCAAAAACAACTCTGGCACTGTCTGTACCCATCATTGCGGTAATACTACCTTCAGGAAATCTATGCTTCAGATGTTGACTCAATTTAACTGATTTTTTGAGCAAAGCCGTGATAACTACCGTCTTGGCCTTAATACCTGCCTGACCTGCACCGTACGAATACTGGTTCTGAAGAACTGTACACACAACTTGGAGAACTGCAGCACCTATAGCATAACCAACTCCCACACCGATATGGCCGGTTCCCTTTGCGCGGAATTCCACAAACTCAATCAATTTTTTAGTAAGCAATGGCGCCAAAGCCGTTCCAATATGATTCAACACTAAACAAATACCTGCAAACAAGTATTGCCACTTAAAAGCCTTCAAAATAGCCCATGTAGACACCCACTTCAGAACCTCGTATTCATCAGTTTCGTCAAGTTCCCTCTTTTCGTTCAAAGCAATCTGCTTTCTTTTCGCAAGGTGTTTTTCTCTCGCTCTCTTCACATCTGCAGTGAAGATCTCCATAAAATGCTCAGTGATCACTTCGGACTGGAGGTCTGGTGTTAATTTATAAAAGTCTTCCTCTTCCAAAGTTCTTCTATAACCAGTTGAGAGAAGTGGGTTTATCCACCAAAAGAATAATCGACTAATTATGTTTGCTTTAGTTTCTGGGAATGTAACTCTCTCACTTTCATTAGGAATAGGAGGTGCTTTCCCTCGTATCATCCACAGAAGTGCTCTTTTTTGCACCTGTAGTTTAGTATTCTCTTCTAAATCCATACTTGAGTATAGACAAGCCAAATCTCGAGTATTTATAATCTTTGTCGTTGGCGGTTAACTAAATAGATGCATATGGGTCCCTGCGATAAGGCTCTGGCATTTCTTTTTATTCATAACCATCTGGTGGCGGGACAGATCACAAAATTAATGTTCCATAATTTTCTTATGCAGTAATATTCTAGCAACGTTGACGTAGCACGGGATTTTCATGGAGTTAAGCCGTACATGAGAGGCGTCTATTATTCTAGAGCCATAATCAACTGGATCATTCTTCAATGCGCTATTTGTTCTTAAAATATAAACATTATTCAGCATCAATTCCGTTCCAAGGGTTGAATTATCAAGAGGGTTTACATCTTTAAGATGTTATTATTATGTTGTGCCTAGATAGCTTTCCCCACATGGAAATGACTCAATTGCTGTAACCGTGATGATATCAGATCAATTCCTCTATTAGTAATCAGTTTGTTTCCTTCATTTCCGCTCTCCCTGCATACTACCGTGTGTAGATCACGTGACGACTCGTACGATGATGATGATGATGAGGATGAGGATGATGAATATACACAGCATAGTTCTCGAATATCAATAAAATTATCACTCATGTTGGGGTAACCATCGTATATGCAGCCATTGTACCACATTCACTTGTTTTTCGATGTACTCGAATTTGTCCCCCATAAAAAGATCTACTGTTTGTGTAAAGCTATTCGGAATTTGATGTTAAGCATCCCGTCCCGAAAAAGTCTCAAAATATTTTAGTTGGAACCATTATTATAAAAGGAAATATTCTAAAGTCTTAAATATTTTAGTTGGAATCATTATTATAAAAGGAAATATTCTAAAGTCTTAATTAACAATTGAAATCCCATGTTGGAAACCATAAACGTGACAAGCAAACATCTTCAGACCATGGAGATCCGTAGACCAATGGTGCAAACGTCACAAAAACATACAAGGTGAGAGCACCAACGGCTGATACAAAGATGAAGCCTCTCCACGAGCTTTTGCTTGCTTGGTATTCAGCATATTGACCGACAATTAGAATGGAGAAAAGCAAGGCGCCAAAGTAAGAGTCTGCTTGTAAGTACTTGGAAAAGAGGGCCAATGGCAAGAAGTGCAAAGCCCATCCGAGAATAAAGTCCCGACTATTGGTAAGGAAGGTCAGATCTATAGGAGAATATTTGGTGTATGCGAATGGATTAATACGTTTGAACGTATCCGCTCCCAATTTGAACCATACTATAAGTAACACCAAGAATGCTGTAAAGTAAACAGCCACACTGCCAACCATATAAACCTGCGAACCGCTTTCTAAGTTGTCTGCATCTGAGTACAATTGTACACCAAAGACGGCCAAAGGCCACCCAAACGGCGAAGGTGCAACTTCCATGCTTTTACTTGATGGGTGCAAGAAGAGTCTGGCCAAGACGGAAAAATGTTCGATCAACTTGGCAACAAACGAGATTCTAGGCAATTGAATAGTTGGAGTATCCGCAGGAGCTGCAGGGTGAGAGTTCTTCTCCACAAACCAAAGAGTGTTTGGGATAGTTGGCTCATTGATACATAAAACTTCATTTTGGCGGAATGCCCAATCAGGAAGACGCCCCTTGTGGGTAAGCATGGTACATACAGTACCTCTATGAGCCAATTGAAAGATAGTTTCAGTGGCACGAAGCTTAATCATAGGTAAATCGTTACTTGCGTGCTTTGCCTTATCCATGATATTCACCTTAAACTCGTAGTTGACGTCGCCAAGGAGATCTCTGTCACCATTACACAGAACTTCATTAGCATAGTCCCCTTCCGTGATCGGCGGACGCACATTATTCACGCGGAGGTAACATCCGGTGGATTTGTGAAATAACCTGATGTAGTCTCCATCTTTAACAGGGTCAAACGATCCGAAAAGTTTATCGTCTGGTATGTTTCCGATAGGATGCACAACCCATTCATTGTTACCTTCCTCTCCAGAAAATCCAGTCACTTGTTGTTCACCACTACCATGCTTGTACACGTACTTGTGTGAGTGCAAGTATGTCTTGAGCTGATTATGTCTGATGGTGATGGTAGATCCATATGCAACCTGTACAGGCATACTGTTAATTTCAGAGTCCTGCAAGGAAGCTTTGAAAAGTGGTGTTAATAACCCACTTCCATCTCCATTATATGGCAAATTGGTCCAGTGAACGTAAAATGCTGATGTTAATACAAGTGCAGGTACCACTACCGTAGTGGTCACCCGGTTTAATAAACGCACAACCCATTTACTCTCGCTAACCTCCAAGTCTCCTAACACAGTCCACAACTCTCCTCCGTAAATACATAGCACCCACGCCCACGCAAAAACTCCTGTGTAGTTTAATGAAATTGCAATTCCAACCGCCAATCCTGCAACCACCAGCGAGGTCGACTTCTTGACTGCATATATAGCCAAACTCGTTGCAAAAAAAACAGGTGCCTCGAGCAGCACAAACCGACTCAGCGAGGCAATCGATGTCTCAAAGAGAACCAACAGAGCTGCAAAAAATGCTACATACGGACGGCAATGACTCAACCGCATCGTCTTGTACGTGAGAAGAACACTTGCAATCCCACAGAGTGCAGGAAAAAGCCTCAAATACGTAAGTGGAACATCACTGCTGTCTCCTTTCCATCCTGCAAAAATAGCTATCCAATAGTATACCAACTCGCCAAGTGGTGGCTGTGTATCCACGAATATCTCTCCGCGATAGTATGCACTTACATGTTTGAGAATATCCACTTCTTTAAGGCCAACAAGTGGCATATGCAAGTTCAGTAACCGTGTTACAATTGAAATGCAGAGGAGTAAAACAAGGAGAAATCGGTCCACTGAAGTCGAACGCACCTTTGTAGGTTCCGTTGACTTGATAAATGGCCGCTTCCCAGGTATTTGCTTGTACTGTGGGGGAAGATCCATGTTGATTTTTCAGTGATAGGTTTTTTTGTGAAATGAACGACAATCGAGTAATTAATGAGCGAGTCAGTAATTAACGAATGAGCCAGTAAGTAACAGACGAAGTGAGTCAGTGAACTTGAAAAAGTATTGAATTGAGAAGTGAACTTGAAAATGAACAAAATGAGAACTACTGTGTATTAGTTTTACAAACTTTGAGTTGAAATCTTTAATATATCCTGACTTACTTGTTAGTATACTCTATATATGGTGTACCAATAATGATTTACTGCGAGTAATAATCAAAGAAGATTCTGAAAACGTACAGTTGGTATAAATCAATGAAATTTTATTTAAATTTTGCACCCAAACTAATAATACATAAATTGAACATGATAATCATGATGGATCAAATGAGACCAGAAGGAACAGCACCAGAAGCGGCACCGGCAGCACCAGAAGCAGCACCTGCGACGTTACCTGCAGTACCGGTGAGTCCACTAGTAAGACCACCTGCAGCACCAGTTAAACCGCCAGCAGCACCAGTTACACTACCAAGAGTGTTAGTGAGACCGCCAGTGAGACCGCCGAGACCACCAGTGAGACCGCCAACAGAACCAGTGAGACCACCAAGACTACCGAGAAGACCCTTAAGAAGCCCGGTAGGAAGAGAGAGAAGACTGGAAAGAAGTCCGGTCACTTCGCTGGTAAGACCACTGGTCACACCAGAAAGACTGCTGGTAAGACCGCTGGTGAGAGCAGAGGGGTCAAGAGGAAGTCCATCACGAGGAATGACACCGGCATTGGCTTCAGTGAGTAAAATAGCAATAGTGATAAGAGTGTTTGGATTCATTGTGTGAGTGTGTGTTGATATTGAATTGAAGAGAGTTGCCTTCCAATTTATACAATTTTTGCAATGGGATCTGATTCAGATCTTGTCTAGAGTTAGCGGTTTTTCCCCCACTACAATACATCTTCCTGAATCATCAGTCAACCAGCTTGTTTTTCGCAACAATAGAACAATGGATTTGATTTTTGATTTGATTCAAATGGTTAGGCTGGTTCATTTTAAGAAGGTGTGTCATTACTGTGTTTAGTATCTGTTGAATATTGGTTCAATGGAGCTTTAATCTGATTGCAGTCCATTTTTATTCAGCATCTGTTTGGGCTACAATTACAATTTGACTAATTTCACAGCAATGTCACTCAGAATAAGTAGAGTGACTAAACCAACTCTTTGTTTCGGTAGATCTAATCTCATTAATAGTTGCTAATCCAGGTTTAATTAACTACATATTGTTCAATTGAAATTATTGTTGCAAATTTCATCCATGAAATAAGCATTACGATGTTACGATTGTTCACTGAGTTCAAAGAGTAGGAGGGGTAATAGTCATAGGTAAAACCTTAAAATAATCTTTCTTTGAAGATCTACTCAAATTCACTACATTTGTTATCTAGGAAATTAATATTAAACAATGTGCTCTTCCTTATTAGCACTCTTAATCAAAACATAACCCTTATACAAAGTACCTATTAAACATCCTATGGTAATCATTATTAAGGCAACTCCATAGACAGTTCCCATGACTCTGAAAAAAACAAAGCCTTCACCAAAATTTCTAGCAAATTGGGCATTACCCAATGACATGGTTCCAAGAGGGAAAGTCATTGACCAAAACCCTTTAAAGAATTTGATATAACCATTCTTAGTACTGGCTTGGTTTGGAGTTGAAGCAAAAGGCTTAATCTTGGAAAGAACCGAGATCACTGCAAGATATGTCATGAAGTAACCAAAGGAGATGAGAAGAAGACCTGCTAAGGAACATACAATAAGCAAGATTGTACCAACAGTTTCACCAAATCCAGGTGGAATAGTTGAGTCAGCTAAAAACCCGAGGTAGTGTGCAGTAAGGTCCGCTTTATGAAGAAGACTGTAACAGTTGTTGCCCATCAACAAAATAGCGTACGATCCCTGGCCCAAGAACCCGATGGGCAAGAACATTGAAAATACCAAGGAAGTGTTTGGGATCTTATAAATAATTAATCTATAGAAATAGATGGTTGTGATCATGAAACTGGTCACAATAGCAATTGACCACAAGATAAATGTCACTGTTAAAGTCAACACCTTCAAGTGTATGTTTGGTAAGTCAGGTAAAATGATATTACCCGACAGTGCCACAACGGTAAGTGTAACTAATGGCAATAACAAAGTGATTTGCACATCCTTTGCAGTCAATTGTTTCAGGAATTTTGATTTCTGAAATTTGGCTATGTATGAGTAGTAGAAGGTGATGCATGCTGTATATACCGACATTGACACAGCAACCCACCAAAGTACCCACACGCCGAGAGGGCCATGCTTTTTATCTTTGAGTAAAAAGTTAAAATAATTAACTATAGTTGTGAAACCCATCGCATAACACCCCATAAAAACCGACTGCGAAATATCCAAGTTATACTGCAACAAACGCTCTTTGTTTCTGTAACATGCTGCTATTAAACAACTAGTTGTTACAACAAAACATATCAATGTAGCTGCAAAAAAAATATATGAACATATCACTAACCAATGTGCATGGTATGGAAAGTTACTTAATATGTTAGCTGATATACCACAACCCATGATGGATGTGAAGAATGCAGGGGTGAAGTTACCTATTAAAGCTTCATCCAATGCAGCAAGTACCTTCGACACCTTGCTTTGTTTAGGAAGTATCGTGGGTATGTCTTTTTCTAGAGTTGATGATGATGCTGTGTCTGACATTATTGTAGAAAAAAAAGAGCGGAACTTGGCGACGCTTTATAAAAAATGATCGGTGATGACTCTGCCCCGGTGCCTTCCTAATTGAGGGGAAGGCCGCCATGTCGGGATTTCCTAATGTGGTATTTTCCGAAAAATAAGTCTGTGAAAATTGTGAACACGTCGGCTTTGGTGGCCCGACAGCAATCACTTGAGAAAAAAACTGGGCACTGCACTGCGGCCGCGCCATTTTTTTCCTCAATTCGGAAGCTCCGTAAATGCATATACTGCGGCACGGGTTTTTCAGGTGCGGCCATTTGTGACGAGCGGGTCCGCATGACCCGCTGCATTTCCGTATCCGGGCATTTTCCAAAAAGTATAAATACCTGAGTCCCTCTACTGTTTTTACACCCCTATTCAAAAAATGTTAACGATTCTGGCCACCCAACATAGAGATATCATCTCAGACACTCCAGTATCCCTGACGTGTTCCACTCCTCGCGTCATCAAGAAGCCTTTGGACTTGAGAGCAACCTCTATAGATCTTCCAAAGGACTCCAAGTTTGGAGAAATGATCAAAAAATTACAAGACCTTCTTGGAAAGGAATATGGCTTGGCCCTGGAAGATATCGACATCGAAAGCGTCAAGGAAATCATGGAACTGTACACTTCAGATGAACTTGAATGGGAGCATTTGGCTTTGCACGACCCTTCCAGAAATTACTCCAGAAACGGAATCATCAACATAAACGACAACGCCAACTTGCTTATATTGGTTTGGTCTCCTGGCAAATCCAGCGCCATTCACGATCATGCTAACGCACACTGTTGCATGAAGATTTTAAAGGGCTCTTTGGTTGAATCTTTATATGATATGCCAAACGGTGATGGTACCGCTATGGTTGCAAAAAAGCACACAACTTTGCAACGAGATGTTGTTGGTTATATTTCTGACGACATTGGTTTACATAAAATCCTGAACCCACTCGATGGTTATTCAGTTAGTTTACACTTGTATACCCCTCCATACGCTCTGATGTATGGGTGCTCCATGTTTGAATCAGGCAATGGAAAAAAACATCATGTTGATATGTCAAAGTATTACAGCTGGCAGGGACAGTTGGTTAATTCTACTGGTCACTCAACCTGTTAGTTGAGGTTTGTATATGGGTTTAATAAAAATTAATATTTAAGGTTTTCTTAATAATTCAAGTCACTTTAGACGCTTGTATAACTTTCATTTAACTATTAACTTTCACTTAAGTGATTATCTTTCAATTAACTAATAAACTTATTAACTTCCAATTAATTTTCAGAGATTCACCACTTCATAATTTTTTTAAATTTAATGAAAATTTGCAACAAATGATATTGTGTTAAATTACTATTAATGATAACTATTGGTATAACTTGGTAAAATCAGTACCACCAGTAACAGGGATTTGTAACCAATTTTTTTCGTCATACTTGGAAGTCCCATCAATCAAATGAAAAGCATAAACGAATCTAGACTTCTCACTTACATTATCTTCCAGTTTGTGTAAAACAGAGTGATTGATCAAAACCAAAGAACCTGCCTTGCATTCAACAGTCTTGTAGTCTTCTGGTTTATCTTCTGGAAGAGCACCGTGTTCCAAAGGTTGGAAGGAAGTACCTTTACCACCTTCGTTTTTGACAAACCGCTTAGTCAAAGGAAAGGTTTTGTGGGAACCAGGATTGTAAGATAAGCATCCATTTTCCACAGTACAATCTTCCAATGCAAACCAAAAGCCAAGGGCTGAGGATGGTTCCGTGTACAAAAAGGTTCCATCAGTATGGGAGGGGACGGCATTGGCTCTACGTTCATTACCCTTACCAATAGGTTGCTTGAAAATACACATACTTTGTAAAACACGAGGGTCTTTATACTCCAAGTCTTTAGCAATACCTTGGACACGGGCATCGAAAGTAATATCTGCAAACACAGGTTCATGCATATGAAGACCATGACCAATTTTGTTTACCGCTTTTTCTTTTGAGTAAACCAACTCCCCTTTGTCGTTGATGGCATCTGTGTCCAAGAAGTAGCTGACCTTGTCACCGGAATCAAAGAAGTACTGATCGCCAATGTGATCTTCGTCGGAAACACCAAACTTCAGCTTGGGATGGCTATCGATGTCAAATTCTTCAAGCAAAGAACGTGAACGGTCAAGAAGTGTCTTTACTTGAGCATTAGAGAGAAAATCTGGAAGGCAAATCAATCCTTCTCTGTCGAAAGCAGCGATCTGCTCGTTGGTTAATGTCATTGATGAGATTCGATCACGTGTATTTCTTATCTAAATGTCCAATAAATTCTCGGAAATTTCCAATCAGACATATTCATAAAGAGAAATTACTATGTTCATTTTTCAATTGAATCGACATAAAAGGAATTTAATGGATTTAGGGAATTCGGCGTAGTATATACGAGTTCAATTCATGAATTTACGCGTTCTATATATGAACTTATAACTTCTTATATGAATTTATGAGTTGTTATTAGTTTATGAGCTCTTATTAGTATTGACGAATTGGAAATATATTATTGATGTACTTTTTTTTGAATATGCATTCACTTAAAACCCCTAGTTCCTAAAAATTTAATGTATATGTTTCTATGGAGAATTCAAAGCCAATGTAAAACACATTAAAGGTAATACTCCCCGCATAGACAAGCCAACACGGTATATCATATCATAAGGAAGCCCCGGAACTTCAACATCTACCATTATTAGTATAATTATTCGTTTACAACGAATTATGCATTTTATGGGAATTTGCAACCATATGCGCTTAGAAGGAAATCAAAGGTTATGCAATAAAATTGCAACTTTATACCAATAAAAAGGGTATTCAGGGATTCATATGATTCAGGGATTAATATAAATATCCCAACAATTTACCAGTAAATTTTAAAATTAACTATGACTAAAATCACATTTTGTCTCAATTGGGAAGCTGCTCCTTACCATATCCCAGTTTACATTGCTCAAACTAAAGGATACTTCAAGGAAGAAGGGTTAGATATTGCAATTCTTGAACCATCCAATCCATCCGATGTTACTGAATTGATTGGAAGTGGTAAGATTGACATGGGGTTGAAGGCTATGGTGCACACTTTGGCTGCAAAGGCTCGTGGATTTCCGGTGACATCTGTTGGGTCGTTACTTGATGAACCATTCACTGGAGTTCTCTATTTGAAAGGATCTGGAATCACCAGTGATTTCCGTTCTTTGAAAGGTAAGAGAATTGGCTATGTTGGAGAGTTTGGCAAAATTCAAATTGATGAATTAACCAAACATTATGGCATGACACCAGACGACTATACTGCTGTTCGTTGTGGAATGAATGTGGCTAAGTTTATCATTGATGGTACGATTGATGCTGGTATTGGAATTGAATGTATCCAGCAAGTTGAATTGGAACATTACTGCCGTGAATCTGGTAGAGACGTTGGAGATGTTCAAATGTTGCGTATCGATCAATTGGCTGAATTGGGATGCTGTTGCTTTTGCACCATTCTCTACATTGTTAATGATGAATTCTTAGCGTCTCACAAAACAGAAGTGACCAAATTCATGAAGGCCATTAAGAAGGCAACTGACTACGTCTTGCTGGAACCTGCCAACGCCTGGGCTGAATACACAAAGTTTAAGCCTCAATTGAACAATAAGTTGTCGCAAGAAATGTTCCTGCGTTCATTCGCCTACTTGAGTGAGTCTTTGTACAATGTTCACCGTGATTGGAACAAGGTTACCAGATACGGTCAAAGGTTGGAGATCTTACCTGAAGGGTACCAACCAAACTATTCCAATGAGTATTTGCTGTGGCCAGAACCAAAGGAAGTTGAAGATCCTATTGCTGCTCAAGAGATGATGTTGAAGCATCAAGAAGAGTGTAAGTCTTGTGGTGGATACAGAAGATTGATTTTAACGTAGAAATTTTAGTCGCTTTTAATGTATTTGCACCCAATTAGCGACCATTAGTTGCAATAGTTTATTTCTTTTCGGTCTTGTAGTTTACAATTTCGCCCTCATTAATGAAGTAAGCGGTAGCCTCGCAGCAACTACGCGGAAACTTGAAAGTTCTTGATGAAACTGTCACCCCTATATGCAAGTTTCATAAAACCGTTCAATACACAAAACCCAATTTTGTTTTCCCTGATGATTGTTATTATGAATCATGATGTAATAGTGCACCCAAATTATCAATCAATTATATATGTAGTTTACAAGATGCAAAAGGAAAGATTGTCGAAGAAAAATATAAATATTAGAATATTTCTTTCATTAAAAGTATGAAATTTTTAAAGTCTATAAATCTTGCACTAATAGCTACGGCTGTGTCGGCAGTGAGTAAACTCGAGTTTGTGTCGATTAAGGCTGGTTCCGAATACCAATACTTGAATGTCCATGGAGGTGATGGGTACTTTGGACTTCACCATGGAAATGTGGAGACATATATATTGAAGGACGATGGTTCATTGTATCAAGAGGAAAGCAAAAAGTATATTGCATTGAAGAATGAAATGTATGTTGAATCTGATGACCAGGACAAGTCGTTTGGTCTCTACAATGGATACTTAACACATAACCAAGATGACTTCTATGCTTGTCCAAGCGATGATGGTACGATAAAGCTAACTTCGTCTTGTAACACCGGAGGCAGTCGGATTGGGTTGAGCGCTAAGGTTATCATAAGTTATACAGATTCACAGTTGTCCAACATTACACCCCCCAAATCCAGTGCTGCATCAAGCATAGAGTCTTTATCTCCTGCTTTGGTGGAATTTAGTATCATAACCATTCGGTCTGGAACTAAATTCAAAAGTGGGGCAATTAGAAAGGTCAAGAGTCATCTCCATGCCTTCTCTGTTGGTTCAGATGAAGGGTATCCTGTTTTATTTACCTTGCATAAGGATGGCACTTTGAGTGACCAAGATGGGGTGGGACTCTTCCATGACCTAAGCTCAGGAGAATTGGGCGTTGTGGACCCTTGGGGTGTGGAAAATCCAACAACCGGATTTTCTATACAAGATGGGCATTTGATGCTTAATGGTCACTCCAATTGGAAAGCCTGTCCAATTGATGGAAAGTACCATTTAACATATAATGACTGTACGAACGGAACTCCTCTTCAGTTGGCTGTTGTGGATAAAAGAATGATATGATCTGGTATTATATAATTAGACAATGATTTTAGAATATGAAAAATAGATATTACAGTGATGATTAGTTGCATCTGAAAGTGAAATTTGAAGGAGGTTATAAAGAAAATGAAATAAGAGATAGGATAATCTAATAACATAGGAAAATGTACTAGCCAGGTAAATGTAATAAGATAAAAAGGAAATATATAAAGGTATCTTTTACAATGACAGAAAGAAACGCATGACTAATTACAAAGATGAAAAGAAATATCGAAAGTCTTGTCCTTGCCCTTTCATTTTAAAACGTTTTGGACGGAATTCACCCACGGGTTTATCTAAAGTAGAAGGCTTTGGGGCAATTTTGGAGGGTAAAGTATCATGCATGGGCATTCCATCCAACCAATAGAGTGGATTAAAGTCTGGCTCAGTATGCTTAGTCCTGGAAAGAAATGGCTTTGGATAGAACTTTCCTGTAGGAACATTCAAAGTGGAAGGTTTTGGCGTTACCAAAGGAAGGGATGAATCTAGGCTGTGTTCTGCATACACCCAACCAAGTGGATTAATAGACATTTCAACATAAATTTCTTTGATAATTCTATCCGGCATCGGACTATCCCCTTTAAAGATCTCAATGAAAGCTTTTAAATGTTCTTTAATTGGTGATGCTTGGGAAAACATTTCTTGCAGCCAAAAAAAATGCATTGAATTACATATTTTTACATACATACATTACCATACATACATACTATATACATGATTTTACTCAGAGTTACGGAATTTACTTATAAAGGAAGCCCAACCAACCATTTTTTCTCAGTTCTCTATCAGCTTCCAGAACAAAAGCATTGATATGTTGCTTAATCTTATCCACACCTTCGTCAGCAGTAGCTTCTCTTCCAATGACATCGACAAAATTACCTTCCTTGTCCATTATATAGAAAAAGATTGAATGGTCGACAAGGTAGTCTTGACCTGGCTTGACATCTGGAGGAGTAGAAAAGTAGACACGGTACTGCTTACAGGCCTTTTTGACGTTTTCATAAGTACCGGTGAGACCAATGATACTTGGGTGGAAGTCTTCCAAGTATTGCTTGACGATTCCCGGGGAATCTCTTGCAGGATCACAGGTGATGAAAATAGGCTGCAATTGAATGTTCTGGGATTGTAAAGTGTTCAACATTTCACCCAATTTGTCCAACTCATCAGGACAAACGTCAGGACAGTGAGTGAAACCAAAGTAAAGAATGTTAAAGTTGTCACCAACCAAGTTTTGATGGGTGAATTGGTTTCCATTGTGATCCACCAAATCAAATGGCCCACCAATCAATGGTTTCCCGTAACCTCTCTTCAGCTCAGTTTCCTTTTGTAAACGTAACTTCTCCTTCTCATTGTTGAACCAATAACTCACACCACCGCCAACTGCAATCAAAACCACAACGGCTTTCCATGTTGCAAATTCAATACTGTTTCCACCAGCAAATTTCCCACTTGGTTTGGCAGAGCCTCCGATGGCAACTCTACTAAGAGGTCTCTTGACCGGTGCTGGGGGTTGTTCTTGCCAGAAACGAGCGGACTTGGACAACAGGCGCACAGTGATTCGTCTGCTTAATAAATTTCTAATCATTGATGATTTTTTTTTTCAATGCAAGGTTTAGTTGAATGGAGCTTAAAGAACGGGGCCTCGATGTCTGAGGGCCTCAACGTTCAACAGATTGCCCCCGGGAACATCGGTGTTTTTGGTAATGCTGGTACACATGAAGTGTCGATCCCCGTCAAGATGATTGTGACGTGGAAGGTGGCTAAAGAGTACTTTGGGATGGAGTTTGGCACGAGAAACACTCTTTTGAAGGTATACTTGGCTAAGGCAAGAACACAGGAAGGGTTCTTTAGTGAATATTACAGACTGCTTCCAAGTCTTACTCAAATCAACCCACCATACGTCTGGTCTGCCACCCACAAGAGCTATTTAAAAGGTAGTAACTTGGGGAATTCGTTGGGTTTACACCTCACTCAGCTTGTAGAAGAGTGGTACAAAGCAGTGGAGGATGCTCCAGATAAGCCTACCAATCATTTCCTAAATCAAAAGTTCTATTACGAGTACAAATTTTACAAGGATGAGGATTGGTATGAGTACTTACACAAGGAAGAGCCTGAAAACTGGAGCAGTTTCAGCAATTATCTCTGGGCTACGTGTGTGCTAAAGTCACGGGCATTTCCTGCGTATTTGATGAGAGAGTTTTTGGATTATGAGGTGGAGCCAACGGAGATGATGCTTCTTCCGTTGGTTGATCTTCTTAACCATAATCCACGTGCTGTTGTAGACTGGGTGGCTGCAGACGGCAAATTTACGCTTAGGTGCGTGGACAGTGCTACAGGCGAGGTGTTTAACAACTACGGGTTGAAGGGTAACGAGGAGCTCCTTTTGGGTTATGGGTTTTGCTTGGAAGATAATGCCGCTGATACCGCAGCCTTGAAAATCAAGGTACCGCAACATATGATAGATGAAATCCAGCAATGGGGTATCCAACTTCCAACCATGGACGACTACACGATGTCGGTGGTCAAAACCGCCGATGCCTCGCCCCAATCTTACGAAGACGGCGTGCTCTTTTTCATCTCGAAAACCGCAGTTCCGGATTCATTGCTACAGGTGTTTGAATACTTGGTTAAGAACAAATGGGAGTCCAAGGTTACAGAACGCATGCAGCTTGCGGGTTTAAATCATTTGAGACAGGCCATCGAACAAAAGGCGCAGCTTCTTGTGGTGCCTGCACTTGATGGATCAACGACCATTCAAAACATCACCACGTATATTACCTCTCAAAAGAGTATTTTCGCAAACGCTGTCAAGCTTCTCAAGCGCCGTGAAAAGGACCTCCTCTCTACACACAAGGCGAAATTAACTTCGCTAAAAACTGTCTACAAAAACGACGCCGACTTCCAAAATGGTTTGCTCCTCGGTTTCGGCGTTATGTCCTATGATGACATTCTTGGAAAACACCTTCTGGACCAATGCTGGTTGCTTTTCTTGTTGCGTTGCTACAACAAAAAAGAGTTTTCCGAAGATCTGTATTTGCCTGAATGGGTACATGCTTTATTTTTAAAGGCAAGGAACATGCCCATAAACGCCGATGAGATTGTCCAGTTCAAAGACCTTTACTTGGGCTTGATTCCTCCTTTGGTTGAAGCTGCTCCACAGGTTTTTGGTAAGGGAAGCTGGACTGTGGAGGATTTAATTACGAGCACTCGCGTCTTGGATTTGATAGGTTTTGTGAGGGGAAAAGAGCAAGAATTGATTTTGGTCCAACTGGATTATACTTTGCAATGAGTGTTGCTAAAGCCTAATTATACTCAAGGCTACAAACTCGGAATAATTGACTTTAAGCGAGTATTTACCAGTAGGGTTGTTTTTAGAGTTTTATTAGTAATAATAATTATATTTGGTAAAGTGATATTGGTACACTTTTTATTCAAGTACTTTCTATTCGAGTGGGTATACTTTTTATTTAAGTACGTTTTATTTAAGTACCTTTTATTTGAGTAATTAACATACACTGTGATATTGATCGTTATTTCTTCACCTTTAAAATTTAAAATTGCTGTGCAAGTTTCAATTAACAATAGAACTGGCTCAAAATTAGATTGTCTAGACCAGAAGATTAAATAAATAATAAGGTTCTCTAGATTGCATGGGAATTCCACATACATCTTTGTGATCTGATTGTTATTATGTCCGGTAATTGTGTTGTTTATTGTAATTGCTTTTAAACAATTCGGTGGAAAACAAAGCAAATTTGAATTAGGCTGTAGCATACCCAAATTTGTCTCACAACCAGTCAACTATATAAATACTCAATAACCCCTATCAACTTTTCAGATAACAATGAAGGTTAACGTTTTATTTGCGGTTTTATTTGCTTCTATTGCAGCTGCTCAGGTTGCAAACGTAGTTGTTCGTGATGCTACAGCTACTTTTCTGCAGGTTTATTTAGTTAGTGGTATCCCAGATGAAGACTTACCGCTTGATCAATTTCCAACAGAACCATCTGAAGACGAACAGTAGAGTCGCTAGATGTGATTCCTGGATATAATTATATATATGATGAATAAAGAATAATATTACCAAAAGTAAAGTCAATACATAATACAGCTAATCTTCCTTAATACCACCCTTACCAGAAGCTTCAGCAGCGCTGACAGAGTGCTTGTCAGTCTTGACCTCACCAGCACCACCAGTCAAAGAAGCCAAGAAGTTTGGAGCAGCCTTGAAAGGTCTCTTCAAGTCACCGGAAGCTGGAACACCAAACAAGTGGATCTTAACAATGTTGGTTTCCAAGGCACTCTTGACAGAAGAGATGGATTGCATGACCAAAGGATTGGTGTACTTCATGTAGATGTGCATGAAGCCCATCATTCCCAAGGAGGTGAAGATAGACTTGATCAGCGAGTCGATTTGCTTCAAGTCATACTCCTTGACAGTGGTGACAACAACAGTCTCACCGGTACCACCCATAGGGTTGGCTGGCTCAACGTACTTCATGGTGGTCAAATCATTCTTCTTCATAATGATCAAACGAGTCACCAAGTACACACCAAGGGAAATGGCCTGGCACCCCAAGTAGAAGGCACGGACGTAGAACAAGATGTCTGGGTTCTCCAAGTCCAAACGACGGGAGACCTGCATCATGACAAGCATGAGCACGATGTTGGTAACGGCTGGGTTCATAGTTGTTGGTTTTTTTTTTCACCAATAAATTTTTTGGAATGCGTTGGAACGGAAAAGAACACGAAGATAACGGCAAAAGGACCAAGACTAAATCCGATCGTACATGTCGGCTGTTTGGTGGGTGAGAGTTTTCGAAGTTAATTATTTTGTTTTATTTTGTTTTATTATAATTTTTGTTATTGGTGGTTAATGAATGAAGTGATGGACCTCGTAATCGGTATTATCTAATGCATCTAATTCATATCTAATGGGCAGAAATCCGGCTTAGTAATGTATTACATCATACCAAGTGTGTTGTTGTCCAGATTTTCCTATGTGGAAGTCACTTCGTTCATTGTCTACAAGTTATAGTAATTCTTAGAAGTGTAATCGTTCGTTCATTCATTCATGATTAGAGTTCTGGCTCATCAAATTGAACATCACCAAACTCCCATGCACCTACTCTGCTAGATCTAGCATCCTCTTGAACCTTCTTAATCTCTTCAACATACTCCTTCACAGCAGGCTTAACCACCTTTTTATCAACAATTGCCCAACCTTCTTGGACTAATTGCTTGTTGATGGTATAAGTAGAATCAGTCAACAGTTTCTCGGAATCATACAAAACACTCTCATACTCAGAGTCAACACCCTTCAAAGCACTAATCACCAACTTCTTGTCATAAACCAAGTCTTCCAAAGCATAGACAGCTTCGGTCAAGTAGTCAGTAGGCTTGGAAGGGGGTAACAACAAGTTTTGCAAGGTGGTGGTGTGGGAAAATGGAGCATATGCTTGCAAGCTGAACTTCACAGGCAAGGAACGCAAGCTGGAAAGTTGAACAGTATCAACGTTACCAAAGTCCAAGTGCTTGACTTCAAACTTGTTGGATACCCTATCAAAGTTCAAAACTCTAGCACGGTAGTACTTTCCATTTTCGTTAAATTTGGCTGACACCAAGTCGCCCTTCTTAGGGGCTTTGGTGAGCTTGGATGGCAAGTCAGGAGATGCGCTACTGGCGGAAGGAGGCTGTGAATGGAACAGGTGGAAGGCTTTCTTGAAAGTGTCGAACTTAGTAGTTTCAGACGAAAAGTGGAATGAAAGAACACCCGTCTTGCTAACATCGGAAACTTCAATGTCAAAGAACTCAGGCTTGGCCAAGGATAAGTCTTGCAATTGCTTAACTGGAGCTTCAACAGCAACAGCGTGTTCCCACAAACCCCTTTTGGCTGATTGAGCACCTGACTCAGCCTTGAGTAACTCGTTGGCGTAAGGATTGGAGCCAGCAGCAATCTCATGCAATCTAACCAAGCCAAGGTCCAAAAGCGAAATTTGGAATGGTAATGTGGCAGCACTATTTACAAAAACATTACCAATGAATCCTCCAATTTTGTCTGCATCATACACTTCAAATTCAATGTTTCTTTGCATGAGCTTCTTATTCACAAGCTTGACAGCTTCGTCCAGAGACTTTTCGTTGGACAAACCACCCAACACCAAGGTCAACTTGAGGCCTTCCTTAGGGTTGAATAACTTGAGTCTGTTCGCAGAAGGAATAAAGTCAACATGGTAGCCGGAAATTCTACCCTTTTGCTTGAAACTGTTCAAAAACGTCTTGGACTTAGCAGCGTTTTCAGATGCATCCACAATTCTAGTTCCAACCTTTAAGAGTTTGTTGACATCACCAGCACCAAAAATCCCAATCTTGTTCTTTTTAGATTCCTCCTCCAACTCAACAAGTTTATCCCAGTTGAGCGATCTCTCTCCAACAGTAGCCTTGTTGTGTCTAATGACACCAGTAAGTCCCCTTTGCACCAATGTTTCAGACAAATCGGTCGATCCAACCTTGATGCTAACTACAAACCTAGAGTCGAATCCCAAGTCCTTGTTAGCAGGTCTGAACCCGTCCACAAACACACTCACCTTTTTACCCACAACCTGGTTTCTGACAAATTCACGCACAGTAGCAACCAAAGCCTGTTGTTGAGGAGCCAGAGCACCAAGGGTGGATTCCGAAGGTCTAGGGGCCCTGATCGATGCCAACTGCACAGTGTGCTCGGAATCATTAGGCAAACGAATCAAAAGAGTATCACCAGAAATCACACGGGCAACCTCAACATTCTGCAATGTCGCACCTGCCTTGAGGGCAGAAGTTGATGGGGTAGATGGAACCACAGCTGCTGCAACCTTGGAGGCAAAAAGACCCTTGCCGGTAGCCTTGGCAGTCAACTCGGCCTTTCTCAAAACCGCCATACCGGCAGAGCCAACCATGGTTGATTGCCAGTCGACGATTTCAGCCAACCCTTGTTCCAAGAGTTTCTCATGGATGTTGTTACCAGACGCATGGCCAATCAATGCAATTGGAACTGCATTTTGCGATTCCCCAATGATTGTGGCGGTCAACGCAGCTGTGGTGGTCAACAACTTGTCTTCGACAAACTGCTTGGCCAAGTGTGCGAGCTTGAGATTTTCAGTGTCATCTGTTCTAGCAGTCTTAATACCTCCCAAGATCAATGGTGTAACAACATGCTGTTTGTCGTTAACAAGCAAACGGGCCATGATTCTGTCACCACTGATAACCTTTTCCACAATCAATGGTGCAGAAGTGACTGAACTGTCCAAAGCAACAACCTCAGGTGTGCTTGAGGCACCCCAAAGCCCTAATCCGTTCAATTTGGCGTTTTGTTGGATTTCAGACAATTCATAGAAGATGTCACCATCGGCGTCCGTGAAATTGTCCTTTAACTTGACCCAACCAAGCAGCAACAAGTGAGCAATCAACGACTTGAAGATTGGAGCTTGAATGTCTCCGAATTCCCTGTTGGAGGTTGGGTTTTTATAGTTGACTTTGAATTTGATCTCTTTACCGATAACCAACTTTCTAAGAAATTCACGAGAAGCGAACGAGTCTTCCGAACGAACGTAAGAAAGTGTAAGAAGACGTTCTGGAATTGGAACTTGGCTTGATTTCGTTGGAACAAGCACAAGTGTATCCCCAGATAAGATGTTTTTGACTTTGGCGGAGAAGGACATGTGGTTTGATTTTCTTCGAGCGTAGCGAGATTCAATGCGAGCTAACCGAGCGGAGCGAAGTGAGTGAAGAGAACAAAGTGTGAGTAGTGAGTGAAGATAACAACGTGTGAGTAGTGAGCAAAGCCAACAAAGTGTAAATATTGTAATACATTTAGAATATGAAATTAAGATGTGTTAGTGAATAATTAGAAAGGTTTATTGATTACAGAAAGATGACGAAGAAGAGCTAAAGATTAATAAGAGTAGATTATTAATGTATATTAATTAATAAGAGATAATGATTAATACGAGGCAAAGATGAATACGAGACAAGTATCTAAGACAAGTATCTAAAAACAAAGATTAAAGACAAAGATTATAGATAAAGATTAGTTTTCAAAAATTAACAAGATTCTTAGTACAACTGGCTATTAATTATTATTTTGGATTATTTGTATATCATATAGCACATTGCAATTCAACATTAATAATCTATGATAAGATATGTGGCGCACATAAAATCTGAAAATCAACATATGCCTCGTAGTACCGCACAAAAACGACTTCTCAAGGAATACCAACTGCTCTCGAGGGATCCACCACCAGGGATCTTGGCTGGACCAATCAGTGAAGAGGATCTCTATAAGTGGGAGTGTTTGATTGAGGGACCAGTGGAAACGCCATATGAGAACGGAGTGTTCCCAGCAGTAATGGAATTTCCCAAGGATTATCCATTGAGTCCACCATCGTTAAGGTTCGACCCACCGTTGCTCCACCCCAACATCTACGCCGATGGAACCGTGTGTATCCTGATTTTGCATCCTCCTGGAGAAGATCCCAATCAGTACGAAAGACCCGAGGAAAGATGGCTGCCTGTTCAAAGTATCGAGAAAATCCTTTTAAGTGTGATGCTGATGTTGGCCGAACCTAATCCTGAAAGTGGGGCCAATATCGATGCTTGTAAACTTTGGAGAGATAATAGGGATGTTTACGATAATGAGATCAAAAAACATGTGAGAGAGAGTTTAGGCCTTTAGATAGAAAAACAAATAAATTCGCAATGGACGTTCAAGTATGTATTATAGGGGGCGGTGTTGCCGGTCTTAAGGCCGCCGAGACGTTATTGAACCATCCCGAGAACCCAATTAAGGATGTGGTTGTAGTGGAAGCCCAGGACCGATTGGGCGGACGGATCAAGGCTGTGGATGGTTCGGGAGATTTCCCCAGTTATGACTTGGGTGCTCTGTGGTTTCACAATTCGCTTACTAACCCAGTGCTCAAAGAGCTTTTGGACGATCCGGAGTTCGACTTCCACTCAGACACCGCATACATCGACCAGGAACCAGTGGTGTTTGCCAGTGACGTAGACGGCCCCCTAGATGTGTGGGGCGAAAAATTGAATAAAGCTGTTGAGGACTTGCAACACTACATGGAAATCCAATACTTTGACAAGTTGGACGTTAAGGATGTTTCGTTGAAAGAGGCATCGGCAAACTTTGTTAGAGACTACGGTTATACACTTAGTGATGTCCAGAAAAAGTATGCGCCGTTATACATGAGATCGTATGAGCTCTGGTTCGGAATCAATTGGGAATTGGTTAGCGGAAAATACGCGGGAATCGGGAATCAGGGCCGTAATGTGTTTAACAAACGTGGGTACTCGTATTTGGTAGACAAGTTGGTGTCCAAGATTCCGCAAAGTGCTCTTTTGACCAATACCCTGGTTAAAAAGATCTCCAGAGGGAAGAGGATTCTGGTGGAAACGGACGATGGGAAGGTTATAAATGCAAAGTACCTTATAGTTACTGTTCCACAGAGTATTTTGCTGTTACCGGAGTCGGACGAGCATGGAATTGAGTGGTCTCCTAAGCTCCCATCTCCTTTCCAAGATGCTATCAACTCCGTCCACTTTGGTGCTTTGGGTAAAGTCTTCTTCGAGTTCGACTCCGTCTGGTGGCCAAACACTGACACGTTTTTGTTTCTTGCAGATGAGTCGTTGAATATCGATGGAAAGTTGGAATTGTCCCTGCTTCCTCCTTCTTTTAGCTTTCCTGCTTATGTCGTCAATCTTTCCTCGGCCAAGACTGCAACCTTGATGGTTCTTATTCTGGCTCCTTTGACACATTATCTTGAAGCTAATCCAAATGAAGCTTGGACTTACTTTAAACCAATGTTTTCCAAGTTTGCTGTTCTGGACATTTCTGAGCCAAAGAAGGTGGTGACTTCCGAATGGACCCAAAACCCGTACATTAGAGGTTCTTACACTGCTTTGCATGTTGGTGATGATCCACTGGATTTAATTATTCGGTTGCTGGGGGAAATTGAAGGTTTAGGTTTAGATAATGGGAATATCAGATTTGCGGGTGAGCATACTATTCTGGATGGCGCCGGATGTGTCCATGGTGCTTATATGAGTGGAAAGCGTGAAGCTGATTGGATTATTAAAGAAACCAAGTCATAAGCGGGTGGAGCGAGTTTAATAAATGTACAGTAAAATTTTTGTATATGATATTAATTAAACTGACTTCTTTAATGCATTGACGTTGACTTTAATAAGAATAAAATAATTCACTTATTAAGAATAACCATGAAAATGAATTCACTTAAGAATAAACTGATTATCGAATTCATATTAAGAATAAACTAACTAATTCATTAAGAATAAACTTTCTCGCTTCATAAATATTGAACAAATGAAATGAATAACAATAACTGTTGTTTAATAAACTATATTGGATTTATTCATCATTATCGCAACCATCCTCTCATCACATGATGAATGATCAAAAAATTTTAAAAAAATAAGACAAGATGAGTACTAACTTTGACGCTGAAAACGCAGACAACCTCGAAGATATTGAAAAGCAATTCGCTGTTAAGGCTGTCATGCAAGCCGAAACTTACTGGTCTTTGATTGAAAAGATTCCAGGTTCTAAGTTGAAGCTTACTCCAAAGGATGATGAAATCTTTGAACACTTATTCAAAGATTTCCCAGAATACAAAGATCCAGCCAAGCTTGCTAAGCTCGACGAAGCTGAAATCAAGTCGCCAGAAGGTAAGAAGAGATGGAGAGACTTCTGTGAAACTTACAAGGAAATGGATGACTACAACTTTGGTACTCTTTTGAGACCAAACGTAAACGACGAGTACCTGCAAGAAAACACCATTTTTGTTGTCAGAATTCAATTCTATGCATTTGAAATTGCTAGAAACAGACTTGGTTTGAATGACTGGGCTAAGAAGTAGTTATGTAGATTATCATAATAAATTATTATAGAACTAAGAATTCAATAAAAGAATTGAAAAGTTAGGGAAAGAATTAACAAGTTAATGGAAGAACCAGAATGTTAATGAAAGAATTAATAAGTAAATTAAAGAATTAAAACTTTAATGAAAGAATTAAAACGTCAATGAAAGAGTAATAGATGATCAAGACGACAATTATACTTCAATCGAAAATAAAGTTTCATTATTAATAAAAGAAACAAGAACTCCTCTTATCAAAAACTTGAGGTTGATGTATAACTACAATTCGCATTAATTTTACTCTATCATGTAAAACCTCCCATACTCATTTCATTAGTTTATCTAGCTTTAAAACTGGCACTAAAGTTCACTTGCTGTTTCCAAGTTAATTAAAGTGAAACAAAGAACGTGCGAGAAACCAAAGGAATATAAAATAATAGTAGCAGTACAAGAACATTAGACCGTTACGGAAATATTCCTGAAGCATATTTACGGGCTCGTACTATCTCCTTTGTTCTCATTAAAAATATTCTCAGGAAAGTTTCTTTAGAAATTTGCACATGTAAAAAAGGGTTGCATTTTCTTTTTGCAGCCAATAATCTCAACAAATTTATCATATTATACTACATACATACAGAAGTGGTTCATATTGCAGTAACCTTGTTTAATTGGAATACAAACCTGGCATTCGAATACCTTATAGAAATTGGAAAGTATAAATTAACAATAAATCAACATTTCTAATTAAACAATGAAGTGGGCTCTCTATTTTACGGTGCTCACCGTAAGATGTGTCTTTGGCAATGATATTCCAGAAGGCGCTTTCAAACTTGATTTTGAAAGAAGATACGGAAAGGATGTAGTAGATATGCATTGTCTCGTCGTGATAAAGGCTACTACAATGTTGATGCGTTCAACCTGAATTCCCTTACATTCTACTATGTTAACATTACATTTAGTGATAATGAACCTGTTAGTTTTGCAGTTGACATGGATCTTCTGACTTATGGGTGTTTGAAACTGATGGGAAATGCGATCATTTCAATTACCCTAGTAACACAGGCAGTAATCAGGCAACAAAAACACTGGCATATCCGTGGTGGCATTTCCTAGTATCGATGCGTATGCTACTCCGACTCCAATAGCGTCGAATACTTGCACCTACTATGGGTCTTTTTATACCATTGCGTATCAGGGACTTAAAAGAAATTATATCCAATTTCCCTTCACAGTGTATTACGGCGGTGGAACAGGTGCTCGTGGGTACTGGGCTCACGGTGATGTGAATGTCGCAGGACTTAAAGTTTCTGACCTTTCTTTTGGGGTCGCCAATATAACCAATTCTCCTTTTGGTATGTTGGCATGCGTTTGCTAGAGAATACCGCACCTTTTACAAATAATAATCTTGAGAGTCTTTCTGATCCAAGTAAGTACAATGCTTCTGATTACTACATTCATGACAACTTTCCTTGCAAGATCAAATCCCAAGGTGTAATCGACAAAGTGGTTTATGTATTTGGGTGCTGATACTGATGTTGGTGGCCACTTTCTATTCGGTGCCATTAATAAGGCAAAGTATTCAGGCCCTCTAGTAACTCTTCCAATTGCAAATGATTACGGGAATCTTGTTGATGACCAACCTAGTTCACTTAGCGTTATCGTTAGCTCTTTAAAATCGCAAGTCTGGTAAAACTCTTCTTGGTGATAAAGGTTACTATGCCTTGCTAGATTCGGGTTCAACGACATCATTTTTTTCTAAGGAATTACTCGAACGTATTGTTTCTGCTTACAATGCAAAGTATGATGAGAGTAATTCTGTTTACATATTATCTTGTCCTTCTAAAGATGAAAGTTTAATTATTGACATTGGTGGTTTAAATTTAGCGATTCCGTTTCACTTATTAACTAGAACTACTCGAAACATGAATTGTTTCCTTAATATAGGTCTTCGTAAACACCCATTAATTCTTTTGGGTAACAATGTTTTGAGAAGTTTGTATGTGGTTTATGACTTTGAGGATTTGCAGATTTCGGTCGCTCAGGCAAAGTATACTAATGATACTGATATTCATGTTATTAAATCGACTGTCCATGGTGCTGTACGAGGTATGCCTTATACTACTACCTTGAAAAGTCAAAGTTCTTCCACTTCGACTACGAAGACTGGTCATTAGTCTTAAGAATATTCAATGTATAAATATATATTTCAACTTATCTACATCATTAGTATTGTTTAAAGACAAATATTATGAATATTATCAATTCTGCATACTAAAAGTTCATTTATGTAAAGGTTACACTCTATTTGTATAATTCTTGATTCACTAATTCGTAGTTCAATTCGGACACTCGCTACTCATTGTGGAAGATGAAATCGCAGACATGCGAGGTTGTCATAAAAAATATACACAATTTGTATTGCCAAAGTAGTTATACCATTAGATCAAGATCAGTTTAGACTATCATGCAAGTGGGTTTATTTTTATAATTGCTTTAAGCAAGTTACATTCTTTGAGAGAATTCAAATAAAGTGATTGTTAGAGATTTGAAAGAGAAATTGTAGAAGTTGTGATTTAAGTGTATTTTGACATTTCACATTAGAGATATAAACGTATCAGCTCAAGATTAATCGGAAATTAACTCAGTGGTAACACATCCTGTAATCATATCATTAGCATTGGAAATGCACGTGACGTAAATCAAAAAAACAACACACCATGAACAGGCCTGGGCGAAACGGGAATGGTAAAAGCAACCTTGGAGGCTCCCAGTGGCAACAACAACTTAATCAGAACCAGAATTCACAATTTCCGCAAAATGTTCAGTATACATTACCAGGAGTGATCAACTATTTGACATCTGAATTTACGGAGTTGGAAAGATTCAAGATCCTGACCAACATAGAAAAACTGGAGATGAAATACAAGATTATACAATTGCAAGGGGAGGTAAACTCACTCAAAGTCATAAGAGACAAGCAGAAGCGAGTGATTGAGGAGTTGAAGGCTGAAAACGCTGCTTTGCGTGGAGAACCTTCGACATCAGTAGAAATCACACCGATCGAGATTCCAGAGATCGATCTCAACGTCATTAAGCGGTCAAGACAGCAGTTGACCAAGTCCATGAAGGAGATAGTAAATCTTCTTAAGGTTCCCACGGCCAAAACGGTTGATTACATGGGATTGCCTAATCCGGACGAGTCGTGTTATGCGAATGATTTAGATGAGCTTCTCAACCAGGAGGTGGCTGCAAGGGACGTTGAGGACGATGAAACACGCCAGAATAGTAGTTTTGACGAATCGTTTGACTTTAGCGACCACAGCACCTTTGGTAACAAGATGGTCAACTATACATCCAAGCAATCATTGACATCCAAGTACTTTGACGGGGACTCAGGCGATGCAGCATTGAATGAGTTAGCGTCCAAGACTGTCCCCAAAGAGGTTTTAATGGCAAGCGAACAGCAACCCCTTTCAAAGGAACTCTTACTCAACAAGAAAGATGACTTGGAAAGCGATGCCGAAACTGAAATCTTGGAAGCAATTGAAGAAGATGAGTCTGCTATAGATGACTCCGACTCGGACTCAGAACCACCAGTTAAGCCGTTGGTTTCTGCTTTGCTTCCAGAGGGCACTGCACCAAGAAGAAAGTCCGTCACTTTTGATAAGCCTGCCATGGAGAAATTCGAAAGAGATAAGGAAGCTTCTAAAGCTAACGAAAAAACTTACTCCAAATTTAAGACTGTTTATGAAAACGGTGACATCTCTGTGTCTTTAAACTTGGATGATGATGATAAACTGGCTCTTTTGGTGACCTCAAACAAATCAAGCGGTGTTAGTTCTTCTAACGCTGCAACTTTCACAAATATAAATGTCAAGAAAATAGTCAACATTTATGTTTTACCTCAAACTCTGCATAACGAGTTTTTGGTTGTTCAAAATGATGCTTCATTGTATACAGTCATCAATGGATCTGAACAACTTGTTCAAGGTCCTGTGAAACAAAAGAATGTGATTGTTTCGCTGAGTTTGACAGTTATAGAGTCCATTCCTGGAGAGTTTATGCTTGCTTTGAACTCACTGCCGTCTAACTTTAAGCTGTTGATTTATACTTTGAAGCATTTGAACAATGCATACGAATCTTTAGAGGTTGGTTCTTATACCTGCTCGTTCATTTCAAAAGAATTCACCGATGTTTCCGAGGTACTGTTCAGTGATTGGAAGCTTCGTGATGGTGCTAATTCTCCTTCCAAGAGAAAGCGTTCCGGCTCTTCTCCGTTGGAAAATATTGCATATGATGTGATTTATGATGTTGATGGTGTTAAGGTGGTTATAGATATGAAGGCTAAACAAGTTAAGAAGGTATAGTTTTAATATAGTAATATAAAAATAAATGAACCGAATGAACAATTGGGAGACCTATAGATTAACTCATAGATCAGTGTAATTATTTTTTTTTATTATGATCAATTGTGCTGCTTATAAATTTTTAATCATCTCCATCGCCTATATACAGGTAGTTACAATCTTATCATGATTGAACCCTGAACACAAAACCACATATCAATTGTATAATCAATAATTCTATTTGGATAAATTTAAAACTCGTAATCATTACATATCTACAAGTCATCATAACCATTTCTCTTATACTTTCCAATCATCGCAGATCTTGGGTGCAAACCGCGCTACCATACTCATTACCCTAAAGAAAAAAAACGAGATGCGCAAAATTTTAAATCAAGATGCTGTCCTTTGACGATTTTATTAAGAAACAGCAGGCTGCAAACAAGCCTAAAGGGTTTGTTTACAAGCCAGCTGAGCATAATCAGTATGCTAATCAGTTCGGAGGTGAAGATCAATACTATAACCAAGGTTATAACAATCAGTATCAGAATAATCAGTACAGTGGTCAATACAACAACCAGTACGCTTACAAGCGTGGATTATCCCAAGGAAACACTCCAGTTCAATCTGTTCCTACTAGTGGTACTGCTACTCCAAATGCCGGGGCTTCGACCACTTCTCTTACCTCATTGAACACTGCTTTGGCTAAATTGGATATTGAAAACATCCCGATTCAAGCCAACTTGGCCAACATTGAAAAGGCCGCCAAGATTTCAGATGTCCGTACCGAAGTGGAGGCTATTGTTGCTGCTATCAAGGAACAGCCAATTACTATCATCAATGAATGGAAGTTGCTTGAAATTATCAAGTCGTTTTCTAAGCCAAAGAATTCAGCCTTGGTCAGAGAGTCCAGTTTGATTCTTGTTCAACAATTGGCTATTAGCATCACTGGAGAGAGTCCAAAGGAAGCCCATTTAATTCAATTCTTGGCTCCATGTTACGATTTGTTTGCTGACAAAGACAAAAACGTGGTCAAGGCTGCTAAAACAGCTGTTGATGCCTTGTATGCTAACTTCCCTGTTGAAGCCCTTGGTTCCATTGTGTTGACCGAATTGTTAACTTACTTGAAATCAAGTGCTAAATGGCAATGTAAAGTTGCAGCAATTGCTACTTTTGACAAGTTGGTTGAAGATGTTCCAGCTGATTTGCTTGAGATTACCTTTATCCACACTGTTCCAGTTTTGACTGATTTAAGTACTGATTTCAAGCCTGAATTGGCCAAGCAAGGTTTACAAATCTTGAAGAAGTTTGTTAAGGTTTTGGACAACTTGGATTTACAAACAAAGTATGACCTTATTGTTGAAACTTTGGCTGACCCTCAAAAGGTTACTGAATGTATCAAATCCTTGTCGAGTGTCACCTTTGTTGCCGAAGTCACCGAACCTGCATTATCTCTTTTGGTTCCTATCTTGGACAAGTCATTGAAGATGTCTTCTTCTTCCAACGATCAATTGAGACAAACCGTCGCTGTCACTGAAAACTTGACTAGATTGGTTAACAACAAACGTGAAATCGAGCCATTTATTCCAATCTTGATGCCTGGTGTTGAGAAAGTTGTCAACAACGCTTCTTTACCGGAAGTTAGAGAGTTGGCATCTAAGGCCCTCAAGGTCTTGAAGGATGCTGAAGCTGAGCAAGTTGACGGTAAGTTCCATGGTAGAATTACTTTGGAGCAAGCAAAGGACTTCTTCTTTGCTGATCTCTCTGAGGAATTGGCTACAAAGTCTCCAATTACTGACGATGTCGTTCAAAGCGTTTACTTGACTCATGTTTTACAATCCAACGCAAATGTTAACGACTGGAAGCGTCTTGAAGAATACTTGACCAAGGTTGTTGATGCTGAATACGCTATTGCAGTTGTTGGAAACTTGAAGAAGTTGTTTAACCCAGAAAGTGCTTCCACTGCTGAAGATGACGATGGAGCCATTGAAATTGTTAACGCAGACTTTTCCTTAGCTTACGGTACCCGTATGTTGTTGAACAAGACCAACTTGCGTTTGCTCAAGGGTCACAGATATGGTTTGTGTGGTCGTAATGGTGCGGGTAAGTCCACCTTGATGCGTGCCATTTCCAAGGGTCAATTGGAAGGTTTCCCAACTGCCGATGAATTGAAAACTTGTTTTGTCGAACATAAATTACAAGGTTCTGAAGCAGACATGGACTTGGTTGCTTTCATTGCCAGTGATGCTGAATTGCAAAACGTTAGCCGTGATGATATCCAAAATGCTTTACTCAAGGTTGGTTTCCCACAAGAAAGACTTGAACAGCAAGTTGGTTCTCTTTCTGGTGGTTGGAAGATGAAGTTGGAATTGGCAAGAGCTATGTTGTTGAATGCCGATGTTTTACTTTTAGATGAACCTACTAACCACTTGGATGTTGCTAACGTTAAATGGTTGGAAGATTACCTTGTCGAGAACACCGACATCACTTCTTTGATTGTTTCGCACGATTCCGGTTTTTTGGACACTGTTTGTACTGATATTATTCATTACGAAAACAAGAAATTGGCTTATTACAAGGGTAACTTGTCTGCATTTGTTGAACAAAAACCAGAAGGTAAGTCTTATTACACTTTGACAGACTCCAATGTTAAGATGACTTTCCCACCACCAGGTATTCTTACTGGTGTCAAGTCTGCTACTCGTGCTGTTGCTCGTATGTCCAATGTGTCTTTCACTTATCCAGGTGCAGCCAAGCCACAAATGACCAACGTTTCATGTTCTCTTTCTCTCTCATCTCGTGTTGCTATTTTGGGTCCTAATGGTGCTGGTAAGTCCACCTTGATCAAGTTGTTGACTGGTGAAATGATTCCAGACTCTGGTTCTGTTGAAAAGCATCCTAACTTGAGAATTGGTTATATTGCTCAACATGCTTTACAGCATGTTGAACAGCACAAGGAAAAGACTGCCAACCAATACTTGCAATGGCGCTATAGATTTGGTGACGATCGTGAAATCTTGTTGAAGGAATCACGTAAGGTTAGTGAAGAAGAGAAACAACAATTGGAAAAAACTATTGATATTGGTGATGGTAGAGGTCCTCGTCAAATTGAAGCCTTGGTTGGTAGACAAAAGTTGAAGAAGTCTTTCCAATATGAAGTCAAATGGAAGTTGTGGTTACCAAGATACAACAACTGGGTTCCTAAGGAAGTTCTTTTGGAACATGGTTTTGATAAATTTGTTCAAAAGTTTGACGATCACGAAGCGCTGAGAGAAGGTTTAGGATACCGTGAATTGACTCCAAGTGTTATTAGAAAGCATTTCGAAGGTGTTGGTCTTGATGGTGACATTGCCGACCACACCCCAATGGGATCTTTATCTGGTGGTCAATTAGTTAAGGTTGTCATTGCTGGTGCCATGTGGAACAACCCACATCTTTTGGTGCTTGATGAACCAACCAATTATTTGGATAGAGATTCGTTAGGTGGTTTGGCTGTTGCCATTAGAGAATGGTCTGGAGGTGTTGTCATGATTTCACACAACAATGAATTTGTGGGAGCATTATGTCCAGAACAATGGCATGTTGAAAATGGTGAAGTTGTCCAGAAGGGTACTGTCGCTGTTGACAATGCTAGATTCGAAGATGGGGGTTCCGAAGCACAAGAAGGGGATGCACCGGCTGCTCCACCTGCACCAAAGAGAGCTGATGATGATGATTCTCCAGCAAACATTAAGGTTAGAACTAGAAAAAAGAAGATGACCAGAAATGAAAAGAAGCTCCAAGCAGAAAGAAGAAGATTGCGTTACTTGGACTGGTTAGCATCACCAAAGGGTACTCCTAGATTCCCAGATACCGATGATGAGGAGGATTAATAGATGTGTTTTATTTATTAAATTATGTACAATTTTGTTTTATGCAATAGACTGGAATTTTTAACTAACGGGTATTTTTACCAATAAGAATGTAGTGAGTATTTTAGCGAATGAGAGAATAAATAGTGATTTTATTTCTCGATTTTAGAAATAATAACAATTATGGAACTGACTTATATTACATTTTAAGCTATAGACTTATGAGAGTGAGCAAATGAGGTCATTGGTTGCAATTTAGAAAGATCTTGATGAGTAAACTCCAATTTGTTCAATTCTTCTTCCTTATCGTTATAATGGTGGAAGAATATCCAGAAAGCACAACCACCAAGGAAACAAGCCACACCCAATCCACTGTAAGTCCAGACCAACTTTGGATCCTCAGATGTAGAAGATAATGCAATACCAATTGCAGCACCGATAGCGTTAGTGACCAAGAAAAGAGACATGATAAATGACTTCATCTTGACAGGGGCCTTGGTATAAGCATATTCCAAGCCAGTAATGGAGGCCAAGATTTCAGACATTGCAATCAACATATAAGCAGGAACTTGGGTTGCAATATGAACACGGTTTGGAACATTCTTAAAACCTTCACATTTCTTAGGATTGTCATAACATGGACCAGCTTTGTAGATGTAATGCTGTAGGACGGCAGCATAAACCATTGCTGAAGCACCAAACATGTAACCAAAGAAAATCTTCGAAATGGCCTTGAATGGAGTAAACTTTCTAATGAATGGGTAGATGAATCTTTCACAGATAGGAATAAAGATAATAATGGTTAAAGAGTTGATCACCTGTAAGAAATCGTTTGGTAACCCATGTAATTCCATTTGACCAGCTTGTGAAACAAAGTTATTCACCATTTGACCATAAACAACCCAATAAACCGGGTAGAAGATGAACACTTTACAAGCGTAGATGGCTCTTTTGATTTCTTCCACAAACATATCGTCCCATTCAAAAGTCTTGTCGCGGTTCATTGAAGGCTTGGCCGCATTCAAATTGAATTTGTTTTTGGCTGCAATCCACACACACTTAAAAGTCTTGTTGATGATTTTATCACCAACTGGAACCTTAACGTAGTAGCTTTTACCAAAAACTAAGGTAATAATTGCAATGAAAAAGAAGCAGAAAGGTAACAAGTACGAAGCCCAGAACCCAACACGATGCTCCAATTGGGTGGTTGCAACCACAGACAAAGACCCAATATTAATCATCATGTAGAAAAACATAAAAACATTTTGGATAGTAATGTTAGGATCTTGAATAACAAGTTCACCAGTCTTTAACACCTTAATAACAGGTTGGGTCTTTGGAACCTGGTCAGCAATCAAAGGAGAAACATTCGATTTAACACCTCCAGTTGCCAAGCCAATAACAATTAATGAAACCACAAAACCACCCAAGGCAGTATTATGGGAAGTAATACTAGGAAGCGAGGTGATGAAAAGTATAAAAATACCAATAACGTAAATCACACAAAAGATAAAGATGGTTGTGTACTTTCCTAAATAAGTATCCGAAAGCCAACCACCGAAGATTGGAGTGATATAACACCAGAATTGGAAGAAATAAGACAAGGCGGTAGCACCATTTTGGTTCAAGCTCAAAGCACCAGGTGGCTTGTCATCTGGTCCATTCTGCATATAATTCTGGAATGGAGCAGACAACCCATAGTAAGCAAAACGTTCTGCTAACTCAACAATAGCAACAAGCCAACAAGACAATGGAATCTTTTCAGAAACATGTCTAAGAGTCTTCATTTCTTCATCTGTTGGTGTTCTTCCTTCATTTTCCATTAACGAGAGTGAACTCGCAGGGTCCATCTCAACTTTTGTGTCTAATTTATCCATTGCTAATTAATGAGATTCATTTACAAGTATATATCTATATATATAAATATATACGAATAACAACCAAGAATTTTTAAGCTTGAAATTAGCCTTGTGAAATTCTGATAAACTGATAAAATCTGGCAATAATATTATGTTTACCAATGATGACTCGCTATTTTTTCTTTATCTTGGCTTATTGTTGCCTTATAGTAATTCAACAACTCTAGCTTTTATGATGATTATGACGGTGATGTTCGGCTAAAGCTTCGACGTGCCAAGACCTTCGGTAAACCCCACTGTACAAACTTGTTGCAAAAGATCCCCTGCATATAGCAACTAGAATAAAGTTAATTTATAGGTGCCGTAAATGGATGACTTAGTTTTGGTGATAGATGTCAAACTGATTAAAGAAATGGATATTGAACTGAATGTTTTCTTGAAAAGGGAACACGGTTGCAATCAATATTGCATGATCACAACCCGTCAATTCTGGGCGTTTAAGAGTCCGATAAGTGCTTACGTAAATGTCGCGGATCACACTACGACATCCCAAACCGAAGGCAAAAAAAACGAAAACCAACAACTTCTACAGAATGGCCGATAGATATTCCTTTTCATTAACCACGTTTTCGCCAAGGTAAGTAGATATGCTTTGATTAATTCAAATGTGATTTTAAAACTGAATGAAAATACTAACAAAATAGTGGTAAGTTGGTACAGATTGAGTACGCCTTGAATGTTGTCAAGCAAGGTGTCACGACTATTGGTATCAAGGCTGCCAACGGTATCGTTCTTGCTACTGAGAGAAAGTCCAATTCTACTCTTTTGAAAAGTGGAACCAATACCAAGGTTGAATTGATCACACCAAACATTGGGATGTCATACAGTGGAATGGGTCCAGACTTCCGTGTTCTTGTTGACAAGGCACGTAAGCTTGCACACACCAACTACATGAGAATATATAACGAGTATCCTCCAGTTAAGATCTTGGTTCAAGAAATCGCCAAGGTTATGCAAGAGTCGACCCAAAGTGGTGGTATCAGACCTTTTGGTGTATCATTGCTTGTTGGCGGGTATGACGAGCATAGCGAACAGTTCCAATTGTATCAAGTAGACCCATCTGGAAGTTACTTTCCCTGGAAGGCGACTGCCATTGGTAAGACTGCCAGTTCTGCAAGAACCTTTTTGGAAAAAAGATGGAATGAGAATTTAGAGTTGGAAGATGCTATACATGTTGCTTTGTTGGCTTTGAAGGAATCTGTTGATGGTGAATTGACCGGTGAAAACTTGGATATTGCAGTTATAAGTGATCCTCAACAAGAAGCATTGGGTTTCAAGGGAACAGACATAAACGGTCCAAGATTTAAGAAGTTGACTGCTGAAGAAATTAATGATAGGTTGGATGCTTTGTAGTTGATAGTTAGTCAGAGTTGATAGCAGAAATGGATATAGTTAAGAATTAATCTTATGTAATGTAGAGTCACGTGCCGCACATCTCATCAAATCATCGCATCTGCAACAATTTTTCATACAATCATGGCTAAGAAGAAGACAGGAACCAAGAAAAGATCACAACGTAAGGTCTTGGATGCCTTCCAAATTGCAGAAAGACAAGAGGCAGGATACGACAACTCAGACAAGTCCGGATCTGAGGACGAAAACGATGTTTTCGATGGTGTGATGGATGCCAGTAGATTTCTTAAAGATGGAGCACAACATGAATTTGAGGATGAAGAGATTGACTCTGATGAAGCATTAGGTTCGGATGATGACTATGATGTTCTCAACTCGAGATTTTCCCAGACAATTAGAGATAAACGTAAGAAGAATAAAGAAAAGGAAAGAAAGAAAAAGAGAGGAGAGGAGGAGCTGGAAAGTGACGAAGAGGAAGAGTATTTTAGTGTGGATGAAGACCAATTTGTTGGCTTATCTGAAGCATGGGCCATGGATGACCAAGACTTGGAAAAGACTTTGAAGGAAAACCCAAAGGGTACAGACATTGTATTGAATGATGACTGGCACTCCGAAAGTGAAAAGAGTGGGAGTGAAAGTGAGAGTGAAGAAAGCGAAGAAAGCGAAGAAAGTGAAGAAGAAGATATTTTTGAAACAAAGGATGAAGATGTTGACCTCTCAAATACGCTTTCACTTCTTAAAACCAAGAAACCAAAGCAAAAGAAACAGCTCATAACGGAAACCATTGAGGAAAATGAGTTTGCTATTCCCTCAAACCAAAAGTTATCTCTTGCAGAGATGATGTCAGCTGTTGATGAGAGTGTTTCCAAGGATGCTATACTTATTGATGACACTGCTAAATCGTTATCTGTTCCATTACCCAAGCGGATCCAAGAGAGACACGATAGAAAGGCCGCATATGATATAGCCAAAGAGGAAGTTAGTAAATGGCAAGATGTCGTTCACCAGAATAGAGAAGCGGATGCTCTTCTGTTCCCAATGAATGAACCAGAAAAACCAGACACAAGCACGAATGCATTTAAGACCAAGCAAAATACCAATGAATTGGAATCCAGAATCAACTCTATCTTAACTAAATCTGCATTAGTAGACGACACAAAGGAATCTACTTTCGAGGAGATTGCAGTTGCAAAGTTGTCACCAGAAGAAATGAGAAAGAGAACACAGGAGTTGAGAATGATGCGTGAGTTAATGTTTAGAGATGACTCTCGTGCCAAGCGTATCAAGAAGATCAAGTCCAAGCAATATAGAAAGATCCACAAGAAGGAACGGTTGAGAAATGCTGAGTTGGTGGAATCTGACGATGAATCTGACGAGGACCATGATGCAAAGAGAGCAGAGGAGAGAATGACCTTAAAACACAAAACTCAATCACTGTGGGCCAAATCCATGATTAAAAGTGGGTTGTCCAAGGATGCACAAAATAGAGGTGAATTGGAAGAAATGTTAAGACAGGGTGAACGTCTCCGTGCCAAGCAGCTTGGTTATAAAGAAGGTGAACAATCCGATGATGATATTTCAGACTTGGAAAATGAATACGCCATGGATAAAGAGTCCGACGATGAAGCTAAACGGAAATTGGGTAAGGGTGTGTTAGGTATGGACTTTATGAGAAGAGCTGAGGAAAAGAGAAGGCAAGAAAACTTGAAAGAGTTAGCTGAAATGAGAAAGTTAGAGGCTGGTGAGACCGTGGAAGCTGTTGTGCACAACTCTGTCAATCTGACCTTGAACCAAGGTAGAAGAGTGTATGCACCAACTGTTGCCGCACAAAAGCAAGAAATGGATGAGCTTGACGGTAGACTCCAGGAAGAACTTGGTGACGATGAACTGAGAAACTTGGTGAACAGATTGGATACCAAGAAACCAGATCTTGAGGTTCGTGAGGATTCCGAAAGCGAACTGTCTGAAAGCGAAGAAGAAGAAGCCGAAGAAGAAAACCCATGGCTTTCTGCTGGTCCACTGAAAAAGTCCAAGAAGACCGTCACCACTATCGACAAGACCTCTTCCAAGTTCACAAAGGCCGCTGCCAAAATGGCCAAGAAGAGAACGTTTACCGAACGTGAGGAGGATTCCCACATCGATATGTCTGCAACTTTACGTGTAGAGGCCTCCGACGATGAAGATGGAGGAAACATGATGTTCAAACAAAAGGATTTGATCAAACAAGCGTTTGCTGGTGATGACGTTATCAGCGAGTTCAACCAAGAAAAGCAATTGGTTATCGAGGACGAAGGTGACAAGGAAGAAGACGTCACCTTACCTGGATGGGGCTCCTGGGGTGGTGGTGATGAAGACTTCAAGCCTAAGAAAAAGTTCGTACGTAAAATCGAAGGTGTCGTGCAGAAGGACAAGAGAAAGGATAAAGATCTTAAGAATGTTATTATAAACGAAAAGGTGAATAAGAAGAATTTAAAGTATCAATCCAGTGCTGTTCCTTTCCCTTTCGAATCCAGAGAGCAATACGAACGTTCTCTTCGTATGCCTTTGGGTCAAGAATGGACTTCCAGAGCAACTCACTCAGATATGACTGCTCCAAGAATCAACATCAAACAGGGTGTTGTTATCAATCCTTTGAAGGCTCCATTCAAGTAATTTTGCATTCCACGTCGTGGTTATTAATGTATATTAATTTAGAAATGTTCTCAATTGAAGAGTAGACAACAAGCGATGTTAGTTCGTTCGTTTATTATATTTTAAAAGTACAACCAATTGGTATCCATTTTAAATAAACAACCAATTGGTTTCCAGTTTAATTAAGTGAGTATACCGACTCTATATAATGAAAAGTATAATAGACTATAGGATAAGAGATGGACTAGAAATTAGAGAAATGAATATAAAGAGATACAACCAACAATAGAAAACTCAAAATGAATGATTTAAAACACAATTAGATTACCATCCACTTGTTGGAGCTAAATGTTTGTATTGAATGTTCTTTTCTCACAAGATTCACATAAACTCCTGAAGTATCGCCTCAGCTATTTTTGAAATTTATTATTTACACCAGCTTGTCTACTCTTTCAAAGTTATGTCTCTAGGTAAATTATTATTACTATTCACGAGAGTACTTATCGCCTTCTTACTCAATATTTACTCAGTATTTACTCAATAACAATAATCCATGACTAGCTCAATTGCATATTGAATGACTTGCTAAATCACTTGCTTCCGTACTCGCTTCCTTAATCACCCACTCACTCACTCACTTCGTTCGTTCGATGGTTCGTTCTTTGGTTCGTATGCTCATTCGTTGTTCACGCTCGTCGTAAAATTCAAAAATCCAAACTTTTGCTCCTTAAAAACAACATGGCAGACAAGCTATTTAACGATGCAATGTCGAACGACGCAGTGGATGGGGTCCCAGACGATGGAGTGATTGATGCAATTTTTAACGAAAGAGGGACAAAACACGCAGATGATGCAATCGATTACGAAGATATAGATGAATTGGCAGATGTAGAGTCGGAAAATGAACTACACTCAAATGATGACTTTGATAACTTTCTTGATGATGTGAACAAAGAGAGCTTTCAAGACCCCATGGATACGGATTTTGGATTAGATGCTGGAGACGCCTTTTTCGAAGAACCAGAGGTGAAACCTAAAATAGTAGACGAACAACGTAGGCGATTGAAAAGACAAAAATTGCAACAAATTGTCAAGAGACTAGAAGCCAGACGTTTACGAGTGAATATTAAATATCATTATCCAGGTTATTCCAAATCCAAGCTGTTTAATTTCCATTTGTTTTTTAACCCAGCTCCTCAATATTACCATGGCTCCAGGCCAGCCCGAGATGGACTCAGGCCATTGGTGCCCACAAAAATGTCATTGGAGTTTGCACCAGACCAAAAGAAGATATTTAGGAGGAGAATCGGCTCAAGTGCAGAGCCAGGAGTGGTAAACATCACAGAGGCCGACTCCGACTTTGTTCGAGACTTGCAGGAAAAGTACACCAAAAGAGAGTCGTTTCTTCAAGAACTCTCTTTCATTAAGAGGGATTGGTCGACTCAGGATAAATTTGGGGACTTTCTGAAAGATCTTATACTATCTACGACTGATTGGGATGATGATGCGATTTTTAACGCCGGTGATGATAAAGAAACTATGGAAATCAAAACGCTTGATCTTGAGGATTATGATGATGAGAATATATTTAATGGTCAACTTAATACAGACATGAGGTTGGATATGAATGATCCTAACCTCTTGTTTGCACCGCCAGCCGCACTTACAAAGTCGCGTGCGATCATTCCTATACTGGAAAAGCTCATGAATCACAAGTTCAACTTCCTGAATGACCTGGCATATGATATATTGCGTAAGAACTATAACACCAAGGTGCGGTCACAATTGAGTAATTTGAATATTGAGCACTCAATCCCGGCCTTAAGACTCCAAACTCCTTACTACAAGGTTTTACTACAGAAAAACGAAGCAAGAGCTTTCCATCGTGCCAAGTTTGCAGCCCGTCCAGGTGCCGTGATATCGATATCCAAGTTGCGTAAACGTAAGAAGAAGAAGGGAAAGCTGTTGCAGGAGGTGTTTTCCAAGTCTTCGGACCTCACTGCTGCGGATACAACCGATTTGATTGCCATGGAGTACTCGGAAGAACATCCACATATCCTCTCACAGTTTGGTATGTGCTCTAAGTTGGTCAACTACTACCGTAAGGAACGTAAGGACGATACTTCGCGTCCCAAGGCACCAATCGGAGAAACACATGTGTTGGGTGTTGAGGATAGACTGCCGTTCTGGAACTTGGGTGAAGTGGAACCTGGTGACTTTGTGCCTACTTTATACAACAACATGATCCGTGCACCTATTTTCAAGCATGAAGTTAGAAATACAGATTTCTTGCTTATCCAATCACAGGGTTCTGGAAGTCACCAGAGACATTTCTTACGTCCTTTCAACCATATTTTCGCTGTAGGGAATGTATTCCCTGCTGTTGAGGTTCCAGCTCCACACAGTCGTAAGGTTACAAACACCAGTAGAAATAGATTGAAGATGATCGTTTTCAGAGTGATGAATAAGCGTGGGATTGCTCGTGTTCTGATAAAGGATGTACTGAAACACTTTCCAGACCAGAACGATATGCAGAATCGTCAACGGCTCAAAGAGTTTATGGAATATCAGAGACAAGGTGAAGATCAAGGTTTTTGGAAGCTCCGTAACAACGAAAGTGTACCTAACGAAGATGAGATTCGGACTTTGGTCACTCCAGAAGATTGTTGTTTGCTCGACAGTATGCAACATGGGCAGCAGTTATTTGACGATATCCAAACATTATTCAGTGATGATCTGAGAAAGGAGGAACAGAAAAGAAAGGAACGTGAAAAGAGAGAAGAAAAGGAAGCTCTTGAGGAGGAACGGGCAAAGAAGAACAATGGTGAAAAGGAAAAGATCCGTCGTCCTAGAGATCCCGATGCGGAGATCGACATTGATGAGGAGTTGACGCCTTGGAACCTCACCCGGAACTTCATCAACTCCAACCAGACCAAGACCATGCTTCAGTTGAACGGCGAAGGTGACCCTTCAGGTATTGGGTTGGGTTTTTCATTTTTGCGGTCCACCCAAAAGAACGGTTTCCATCCGTTGGCAATTCCCAGATCAGAAATCAAAAACAAGGAAACTTCCTACCAACAGAAGTTGTATGGAGAAGAAGTCAAGCGTATTTGGTACTCTCAGCGTAGTGCTCTTGTGGACCATGGATCGGACATCGACCCACTCCAGGCCATCTACGAAGAATACAAACCAATGAACCATCACGAATATATGAAGACTAAAATCCAGGAAGAATGGAGAAAGGAAGAAAAGGCAAAGGGTGGTGTTTCTGATGAAGGCAAGGTTCTCCGTATCACCAGAAGAGTTCGTGATGAAAATGGAATTGTTCAAAGACGTATAGAAACTGTTAGTGATCCTAGACTTATCAGGGCTTACATTCGTCGCCGGAAGCAGATTGAAGATGAACTTTTGAAAGATGCCGATGTTGGAGACATTATTCCTACTAATGATAAGGAGCTTAATAAGATAAGAAAACGTGCTTTGGAACACAAATTGGCCAGTTTCATCAAACGTTCCAAACAGCTGAAAGCTAAAAAGGATCTGGTTCAATCTGCTACTTAATTTTTGCATTAATAGTTTTTACCAGTTTATCTTATATAGCTTTAAATATTATAAATAATTTTTAATTAGACAGTTTTAGAATAATTTTGTAAATTGCTGAATTTAGCTGAAATTCTCTTTTATCTATTTTATGCAACCTTGAAACTTGGCTTTCCAAAGTCTGGAGTTCCACCAAGGGTTCCGAAAATATCACCAATATAGTTTTCAGCCTTGTAGGTAGTACCTTCCAGGTACACGTTATCCCAGTCGGCAAGAATATCCTTGATAATTGGATAACCAGCATTAACCAAATTAGACAAGGAAGCACTAATTCCACCAAAGTTGGTATCAGTGAAAAACTTTACAGTATCATTAGCCAAAGATGGAGGAGGTCTTGAGAAATCGGAAATAGTTCTAATAACAACAACTCTTTCAAAATCAACGAGACCAGCTACATGTAATCTGGTAAGAACTTCTAAAGAAGCATTGTCTTCTTGAGCAGTCGAACAATAAGTAGAGGACCCGTTAGTCAAGATGTTAGAGTATCTGGAAAAGTAGTCGTTCAAAACGTTACCCGTAAAGTAAACGTCCGAAGTAACAGCATCACAAGCAACAGCACCTGGTAATGCCTTTGCAGCAGGGAAATCGTATAATTCTCTGAATTCGGCATTGGCGGCAGTTCCGTTATCAAAAGTTGCTTCTTTAGCCAATTCCAAGGCTCTGTTTCTTAACTTTTCATTCAATTCGAAAACCTCAGTCCCGTAAACATTCTCTGGATAAGCATATGGGTCATTGGTACCGTAAGGGAAGTAACCAGATGGCCAATCTGGGTTTGTGTTGACATAATCTTTGTAATCAATTTGGTATTGCAAACCAACTTGAATTGCATACTTTGCAAAAGTAGCGGAACCCAATGTAGTGTATTGAGGCTCACCACCAGCAATACCAGCACTAATCCAATAAGCTTTAGAGAGGTCGAATTGAGGGTTTAAACCAAAGGCAGTCAATGAAGATGCGGCATTAATTTCACCTTCACCCAATGTGATTTGACATACTTCATGGTCTTCAGTACAGTGTATGGTTGGGTACACTGGGGAAATGCCTGGAAATGTATGGTTGGTAGTTAAAGACAATGGAGAAGAAGTTAACCATGGGTCTCTTTCCAATTCAAATAATGAAATAATAATAACTTTTGGATGGTAAATAGCATTAGACTTGTAAACTTCTTGAGAAGTTTGGTCGCGCTTGGCAGTTGGTTGAGCCAATACCAGGGCAATTGTAGAAAGGAAACTAATTAAACTAAGAGAATGCATGGTTATTTTCATATGCTAATTATCTATGTTTTATAGTCAATGGTTATGAGATAAGAAAATTACAGTAAACGCTTATTATTTCTTTTTGTTATAACTAATTAGTAAGATTTATCCGAAGATAATGCATGAATACTTCATTCTTGCGCCTATTGAATTTGACTCGTAGAATTATTAATTTAAAAGCAACCGGGAAGCTTGGTAAAATTGTGTAGCAATAGAAACACTGTGACATAATTGAGGAAAATTGACAACGGAATTTCAAGAATAATGAACAATACATGAAATAAAAAAAATTCATAGCTTGCTAAATTGTTATCAATTGGGGATGTTTACTGCATCGCTTATCTTGTTGTATAGTAAAAAATCGTATGAATTTGCAATCTACATGCAAGTTTATCTTTTTGGGTATCACTTTGTGTAACTGACGGATTTGGATCCGAGTTTGTACCGAAGGGAGAGGAATATGTAACCGCGGAATTGCCGTTGACCCTACATTAAAAGGATGGCCATAGAGAATGAGGTATTAATTACATAAGCTGCAGATCTCTAAGCTGCAAAGGTAATCTCTACAGAAAGGCTTAACACTGCGGAATATATTGTTATCTAGGATCATTGTAAAACACCGTTTCTATCTGCCCAAGCTTTTCCACTGAGGAAAACGCCGTCTGGGTCCATTTCTTTCCGGACGTTATTAAAGTTTATTAATCTTTCGCCGAACCAATCCTTCATAAGAGGCTCAAAACCAATCATCGAATAGAAAGGTTTACCTCCGAATCTGGATTGTAAGTTTAAGTCCAGGGCGGAGGCTTGATCACCTTCAACCCCGATGAAATTCTTTGCCCAATGCGGCTTTCCGCCTGCTTCAAACATGATATTTTCAAAAGTTTGGTACCAATTGTGAGTTTCCACATTTGTACCAAATGGTCTGTACATGGTTGCATTGATGAACAAGGTGAGTTGATCGTTTGTGATGGCACCAGAGGAGTAGACGGTATCTGGAGAGTTATCTAAGTACGGACGAAGATTATTACCAGGAATTGGACCTGGGCTCAATCTATCTCTAGTGGCAAGCCATTGCTGGCTAGGATACAAGGAAGGTGCGCCTGCGTCATCTTCAAAGGGAGTTTCGGAGTAGGTTACATTGGAACATCTAACCTCAATAGGAGCATGAGAATAGTATTGGTTCGCGGCAGCAGCAGCTTCAATGGTATCACGCAAATCCGTCAAAACCTTGACACCACCCTTCAAAGGAGCAGACCATTCATTCACAAATTGCGAAAACAAGCAGTCAAGATTAAGGCCTTCAACCGAATTCTGGACTGCAATGTCACCGCTTCCCAAAGTTTCAGTAACTCCGTATTGTCTTCTAAATACAAACTTTTCGATGGTTGGAGTAAGAGAAGGAATTATATGAACCGCAACCCAAAGTAAAGATTCGTAGAACAACCGTCCGAACCTAGTTTCAAACCAACTGTATCTTGGTTCACTCAAGGGTTCGTCGGATTTGGAAGCCCTCCAAAGAACACAGTTACCGGTGTAAGGGTACCACCACACACGGATGAATTCGGCATCCAACCAAATAGTATCCCAGTCTTTAAGAAGTGTTTCAAAACGAATGATTTCTTGTACAGATCTAATGGTGTACTTTGGACAAGTTCTCAAAGTGACATGGGTGATGATACCAATTTTACCCAACGACAACATGGCTGCTTTGAATAAATGGGGGTTTTCGATCGATGAGCAAGTGATAAGTTTACCTTGGGAGTTCAAAATCTTGATGGAAACAACCTGTTGGGAAACCAACCCATGGTACATGGTGGAACCATGAGTACCTGTGGAAATCAAACCGGCAATTGACTGGTCACTAATGGAACCTAAGTTCTGGATTGCCAACTGATGCTTTTTCAAATAATCGTTAAGCTCAAAAACACGGCATCCGGCCTCAACAGTTAAATCAACAAACTTGACTTCCTTGGTGCCATCCTTAGCAGGACCAGAGAACTCTTCCTGTTTAATAACATTATTAAACAAATCTAAATTACAAAGCCATTCGTCCGTCATGGTTAAATCGCTGGGACTGTGGCCTGAACCTACAGTCATGATGGTTTTGCCATTGATTCTAGCTTGGTTGATCAACTCTTGGATCTCTTCTAGAGTGCGTGGTTGAAAAATAGCCTGTGGTTTACAGAAGAATGTGCCTGCCCAAGTTCTATGGATCACCTGGGACGACTTGAATGGCTCAAGTGATGCTGGAATCGACATTTTATGGATAAATATTCAGTCATGTGGCACCTGTAATGCGTCGGGTGCTGACGTAAGCATGGCCCGAGGGCAGGAAGGAAGAAAAATGTGGATTGAGCGTTTTATTGTATGCACACAATTTTCTTACATAATATACGATCGTTTAGACAGATCAACTTCGAAAAAGTACAAATGTTAAAAAAAAAAGTTATACGACACATTTTTCATTATGAGTAGACCACAGAACATTGGTATTAAGGGTATTGAAGTGTATATTCCAACACAAGCAGTCAACCAAACTGAATTGGAAAAGTTTGACAACATTCCAGCTGGTAAATACACCATTGGTTTGGGACAGACCAACATGGCATTTGTCAATGACCGTGAAGATATCTACTCTCTTTCTTTGACTGTGTTGTCCAAATTAATTGAAAACTATGATATTGACACCAACAAAATCGGACGTTTGGAAGTTGGTACTGAAACTTTATTGGACAAGTCCAAATCCGTCAAGTCTGTGTTGATGCAGTTATTTGGTGATAACAACGATGTCGAAGGTATTGACACTGTTAATGCATGTTACGGTGGTACTTCTGCTATTTTGAACTCCATCAACTGGATTGAATCTAGTGCCTGGGATGGTCGTGATGCTATTGTGGTGGCTGGTGACATTGCCATCTACGACAAGGGTGCTGCCAGACCTACTGGTGGTGCTGGGTCCATTGCCCTCTGGATCGGTCCAGACGCTCCTATTGTGTTTGACTCCACTAGAGGTTCCTTCATGGAACACGCCTACGACTTCTACAAGCCTGACTTCACTTCAGAATACCCTGTTGTCGACGGTCACTTTTCTTTGGCCTGTTATGTTAAGGCTGTTGACCAGTGTTACAAAAACTACTCCAAAAAGGTTACCAATGATGCTGCCAAGACTGTTGGTATCTTGAACCACTTTGACTACAACGCTTTCCACGTTCCAACCTGTAAGTTGGTTGTCAAGTCCTTCGCTAGATTGTTATACAACGACTTCAGAGCTAACCCTGCTGCTTTTGAGGGTCAACTTGATAAGGAAACTTCTGATCGTTTACAATCTTTGACTTATGAGCAATCTTTGACTGATAAGGATGTTGAAAAGATTTTTGTTAAGTTGTCCAAGGCTGCTAGTGATGAAAGAGTCCAACCAGCTTTGACTGTTCCAACCAACACTGGTAACATGTACACTGCTTCTGCTTGGGTGTCATTGTCTTCTCTTCTTTACTATGTTGGTTCTGAAAAATTACAAAACAAGAGAGTTGGTGTTTTCTCTTATGGTTCTGGTTTAGCTTCTACTTTGTTGAGTGTTCAAGTTAAGGGTGATATTTCCAAGATTACTAACAACTTGAACTTTGACCATAAGTTGGGTGCTGGTAGATCCATTGAAACCCCAGAAAAGTATATTGAAGCTATTGCTTTGAGAGAAGCTGCACACTTGAAAAAGTCTTTTACTCCTGCTGGTTCTATTGACCATTTGTCCAAGGGTACCTACTATTTGGTTGAAATTGATGATAAGTTTAGAAGAGTGTATGCTAAAAAGGATTAAAAAGTCAATGACTACTAACGAAGTGAGTAGTGGAAAACTTTTAATATAAAGAAATACAAAGAAACAGATTGTAAAGTACGAATGTAAGCTACGAACGAAATAGTTGGTAAACTTGTAAATATACAAAGAGATTATAAAATTGTAAAGTAATAGATTGTAGAGCAATAGTTTGTAGAGTAATTGATAGAGAAGAATTCATACATTGTAAAGGGAATTTATTAAATTAATCAAACTATCATAAACGACCTTTCAAAGGAAATAAAATATTTGTAAGGAAAAGAATAGATTTATACGATAAATCATACTTTGTTACAGATCGTCTATGGTCGTCTGTCAAGGTCATCCGCAAAATGAAGTATCGCGTAACCTTGTTTTGAAATCAGCCGCATTGGGCAATTTAATCCTTACACGCACCTGCTTATGCAATCAAAGGATACAATCAAAACAACAAAAATTTGTAAATTTTTTTAACAACTCAGTTATCTTTTTTAATAATGAGAGAAGTTATTAGTGTCAATGGTGAGTATAAACGGATAAAAGCATCAATCTATCATCGTTACTAACAATTTAGTCGGGCAAGCTGGTTGTCAAATCGGTAACGCTTGTTGGGAGTTGTACTCTCAAGAACACGGTATCAGACCAGACGGTTACCTTCAAGAAGGATTAGACAGACCAAAGGGAGGAGAAGAAGGATTTTCTACCTTTTTCAGTGAAACCGGATCTGGTAAGTACGTTCCACGTGCTCTTTACGTTGATTTGGAGCCAAATGTGATTGATGAAGTCAGGACCGGTGCCTACAAAGACTTGTTTCACCCAGAACAATTGATTGCTGGTAAGGAAGATGCTGCCAACAACTACGCCAGAGGTCACTACACTGTTGGTAGAGAAATCTTGGATGATGTTTTGGACAGAGTCAGAAGAATGAGTGACCAATGTGACGGTTTACAAGGTTTTCTCTTTACACATTCGCTTGGTGGTGGTACTGGTTCGGGTTTAGGTTCTCTTCTCTTGGAACAATTATCTATCGATTACGGTAAGAAGACCAAGTTGGAATTTGCTGTCTACCCAGCTCCACAAGTTTCAACCTCTGTTGTTGAACCATACAACACTGTTTTGACCACACACACCACCTTGGAACACGCCGACTGTACTTTTATGGTTGACAACGAAGCCATCTACGACATGTGTCGCCGTAACTTGGAGATCACCAGACCAAACTTTGACTCCTTGAACAGCTTGATTGCTCAGGTTGTTTCGTCTGTGACTGCTTCCTTGAGATTCGACGGTTCGCTTAACGTGGACTTGAACGAATTCCAAACCAACTTGGTTCCTTACCCAAGAATCCACTTCCCATTGGTTTCTTACGCTCCTGTGTTCTCCAAGATCAGAGCCAACCACGAATCTAACTCGGTTGCCGAAATTACCGCTTCCTGTTTCGAACCAGGTAACCAAATGGTCAAGTGTGACCCAAGATCCGGTAAGTACATGGCCACCTGTTTGTTATACCGTGGTGATGTTGTCACAAGAGATGTCCAAAACTCTGTTGCCCAAGCTAAGGCTAAGAAGACTGTCCAATTGGTCGACTGGTGTCCTACTGGTTTCAAGATTGGTATCTGTTACCAACCACCAACCGCTATTGAAGGCTCCGAATTGGCTGCTGCCAACAGAGCCGTCTGCATGTTGTCCAACACCACCGCCATTGCTGAAGCTTGGAGAAGAATCGACAGAAAGTTCGACTTGATGTACTCCAAGAGAGCTTTCGTGCACTGGTATGTTGGTGAAGGTATGGAAGAGGGTGAATTTACAGAAGCTAGAGAAGACTTGGCTGCTTTGGAGAGAGATTATATTGAGGTTGGTACTGACTCCTTCCCTGAAGAGGAAGAAGAGTACTAATGGTTTGTTTAATAATACCCTTGGATATGAAATTATACACTACAAACCAGTAGTGTGAAGTAATGTAGTTTATAATGCAGTAAAAGTATTCACATTAAAATCATTAATAATATACTAACAAACTACAGGCACTATGAACGAGGTGATCTAATATATATGATAGTGCAATCTAAGTGCTATAGACATTCTACTCACTTCGTTCGTAGTGTGTTCGCAGTGCGTTCGTAATGCGTTCGTAGACATTCCTCATCATTCCAAATCAGAAAAAAAAATATCACTCATCATGGAAGACAAAAGAGAACTATTGAAACAACCATTACACTCGATATACATTCCTATTGGGCTCATCATCTTTGGTACGCTCATTTTTGGAACTGAGTACTTGCCATATAGTATCTCTTTTATTGTGATTGTGTGTTCATTCAAGTATTACGAAGCTTACCAAAGAAGAAGCTCACTTCATTTGGTCAAGTGGAGAGAGTTGGAATTGATCGACAAGACCCTTATCGCCAGAAATGCTCTGATTTTCCGTTTCAAGTTGAACCGTGAAGATGAGGTTTTGGATATCCCTCCAGGTTATAACGTTGCGTGTTGCTTTGAAGTTGATGGCAAGGATGAAATCAGATACTATTCGCCTATCTCCAATCAATTCGATGCTGGATTCTTTGATATCTTGGTCAAGCACTACGAAAACGGTGTTGTTTCAAGAAAAATGGCTATGTTAAGAGAAGGCCAAACTGTCAAGTTCAGAGGTCCATTTGGAAAATTAAACTACCAAACTAACATGGCCAACCATATTGGTTTGATTGCCGGTGGATCGGGTATAACCCCTATCTTACAAGTCATCACTGAAGTTATTACTAATGCTGAGGATCAAACCCAACTTTCTCTTTTATTTGCCAATGAGTCTGAAAAGGACATTTTGTTAAAAAATGAAATCGATGACATCAGCTCAAAGTACCCTGGCTTAACCGTGCATTACACTGTCACCAAAGCTACCGACTCTTGGAAGGGTAGTACTGGTTACATCACTAAGGAAATGATGCAAAAGTATTTGCCTGCTCCTTCTACACAAAATAGATTATTTATTTGCGGTCCTCCTCAAATGAAAAAACTGGTTCTTGAATCATCCAAGGAATTGGGTTGGGATTCAGAATCAGTGTTTTGCTTTTAAATACTACGGAAATAATGATTTTTATGTAGATTTGTAATATTCTCCGTTTTGAGCCTCTTTTCACTTCGCACATTTTCCCCGAAATCCTTCTTTGCAACTTGTCAAAATGAAACTCCTTCCAATCATCTCCACTTTGGCGCTGATTGCCACTGCCACAAGAACTTTCAAATTGGATAATATTTACAATGCTGCATGCGTGAAAATCGATTCTGTGGTTAAGGATACTTCCATTGATGTCGCCTTCGAGCACAAGGGTGTACCAGACATTTACGAAAGCGAAATCCCCGCCGTTTTCTTCAAATATGGGGATATCATTAAAGTCACCAATTTGCCCAACTTGGATGATTTCTTCAATCAAACCTTTTCAAATGAGAATGATGAAAGCTTTCTCTTATATGATGGCTCCAAACTTGAATTTAATTTCGATGTGGGAAAATCGTTTATTAAGGAAGGGTTCCCAAAGTCAATTGTTCATGCCATAGCAACTGTTAACTTCAAATCTGGCCTGGATTCCGCCTCTAGATTATCCTACAACGTAACTGAGCCAAACGTCTACTGTCTTTACTTGCCTCGTTATGCTGTTGATGACGTGCTTATCAACCCAGATTCTTTCGAGGCAACTGTCACTGTCTCAAACGAAAAATACGCCCCAGCAGTAGTCCTGAGATACATGGCCCACGGTAAATTGGTGTCAATTCTTATTTTATTGCTTGGGATCCTCTATGTTCTTGGTGATAAACAGTCCCCAGTCCTCGATGCTGCCAATAACCTTCTTAAAATCAAATTGGCTTTCTTTGCTTTTTCAGCTTTCTTGGGTTTTATTACCGTGTTCTTGAACAACGATACCTTGACCTCCAAACCTTTGAGATTATTAAAGTACATTGAAATCATTTTCATTGATAACATCCAAGATTACTTCTTCATCACTCTTTACTTGGGTGGCTATTCTGTGTCTGATTCTTACAATGGTTTGTCTAAAAAGGTTGCATTCTTGATGTTGTTATGTATTGGTGCTCATTTCGTCAACCAGTCTCTTTTCGATACTGAACAATTACTGAAATATGCTTATATTAATGATGTCAGCTTGGAAACTTTGTTCGAATCGGTCATCGTCTATCTGGGTTACCAGGCTAATATTGGTATTGTTGACTCCATCAAATGGGTAATGGTTGTCACCACTTCATCTCTTGTCAATATCACCGCATCCTCCATCCTCCTTCTTTTCACTATGATTTCCGGTCTTTTCCGTATTAAATCTAATCCTTATGCTCGCTGTTATGCTGTTGGTATCTTGGTGCATTTATTCTTGTTTAAATGTTTCTTAAAACCTGGTCTTTTCCCATCTGAAAATAACCCTATTTTATTCAAAGGCTTCTTTGATATAGCTGATTGCTTGAATAGAATATCTGCAGCTTATAATGATAGAGAAATTTACTTTCACCATGGTGTTCTCTTGTTTGAAATTGTCCTCGAGTGGTTTATTTGGAGATTTGCTGGTGTCAGAGATAAAAAGGCAATTGCTGCTAAAGGTGCTGCTAAGATATTAGATAAAAAGAAGAAGCAATAATACACAAAGAATTAGTTGTTCCATCCGTAGTGTTTAATTTACTATAAAAATATATTAAAAAAATCCATTAGTTTTCAATATATTGTAAAATTCCTTAATTTTCTAATGTTCTTAATTTTGCAAAATTACTCAATTTCCTATTAATTAGGGCAAATTTAGGCAGATACTCTAATATTACTATTTGCTTTTGAGAGAATTATTATTACCTTACGGGACAGTCTAATGTCTCATTATTCTCTCTTATTAGTGAAATTTGTACATATTCCCTGAAATAGCACTAACACAATTTCTAACTCTATAACATTTCCAATATTATAATTAATTACACTTATTACACGTACGGCTACAAATCTATTTTCTGATTAATTCTTCCTCATGATTATTTTCATCTCAATATTTTCTGTTGATAAAGTTCACAAAGAATCTCCTGCGAAGTATTGGTTTAGGAGGTAAGGCGTTAAAATATTTTGGTATCACTCCAACATCGGTATTATTTTTGTAAATGGCCGCGTGTTGGTGATTATTACTGAAATATCGAAAGATGACCTCATTAATAGAATTAACAACCGGTTCCTATTTTGGAAAGAAACATTTTAACCGAACTTCCTTCCGGTTTGAAGGCCCTTTTGAATTCACATGGCATCTCATATAAACCTTGGGAGATAATTAAAGCTACAACGCATGAAGCAACTATATCTACAAAAATAAGTATTTCGAGCATCTTAAATCGATTTCGTTTTCCTCGTTAACTAATTTTTAAGATTTCTCCACATCGTACTCTTCTGTGGATTCTATTTTTTTGATTAGATCTAAACCCGGTGAATCACAAACTAAAGTCGGCGGTGCTACCTTCCATTTAAATAATTTTCCACCAAGGCTTATACTAAAATGAAGTGCATAAATGAAAAAGTTGTTTTCTGGAAGCCTGCGTTGTTGCCTATTTAGAGATAGGCGATAACTTATTCCCCAGAGTATTATTTTTTTTCAGGTATGTATAGGACCTTCCGCTCAAACAGATAACACAAATATATTCGCCAATTTATTTGCAACTGGTGCGGTTTAAGCTCACACAAACTATTTTTTCAAGTCCACGTATAACAATACGGCTGCAATCATTGAGATTCACTTCAACATACTTATACTCAAAAAATACAGTTGTTTATTCAACTCAATATGCATAAGTTTCAGGTCGATTAACTGCAAAACCACTTTCCTTTTCTTTCCAAATGAGACTTAAGCCTTCTTATATGAAATATTTAGGCTTCCAACTGTGGAATACATGCTCAGAATAATGATTGCAAAATGTAGTAAAAAATTACTTGATTAATACTCGAAAAGTTGTGGATTAAATTAGCTATGAGTCTATAGACCAGAAATAATTTCAAAAAAGATGTATCAAAGAGAAGAACAGAAAATGAATATAATTTTTTAAAAAATGACTTCTTTATGCAGAAGCAGTTTGGATAACCGTCCTGAGAGTTGTTGGAACCCCAGAAGTAGAAAATACAAATGAAGAAATAGTAAAGAGTCATTAGGTAGTCAAATCAAAAAAAGGGAGGTTAACCAAAAAAACTCACTGAAAGAGTCATTAACAATTGAAAGGCCGCCAATGGATTCAGCGATTTCCCCAACCTATATAGAAACTGGAGAAGTTTGAATATAAAACGCTTCCGAACGCTTAACAGGGTTTTTCCAAATAATAACATTCTTCATTTGCTGAGCAAATTTAGCGCCATTCTTTACGTTATTCCAAGCATCCCACGTCATCACACCACTAAATCTTGAATGTTTAAGAACTGGAGCCAATTTATTTAGCACTACAGCCGTCTACATATCCAGAACCAGTGACAGGAGAAGCAGGTAAACCAACATACATCTTGATGTTTTTGTTTGGAGAAATGTCTTCAGCAAAGTTAACCAAAGTATTCCAATTGAAGTGGCCAACTCTCAAGTTACAGTAGTTGTTGTAGAATTGAATAGAGATCATGTCAAATGGAGCGCTGACGAGGCCTTCACCAATATAGGCATCTGAGAAAGGAGATTGTGTGGCAGCATTAAGAAATTATGTTTAGATGGATTAGTAGCATATAAACCTTTCAACGCAAAGCACCATGACCATCTGGGGATGTATCTTCAATATCCAAATCAAATTCATCAACAACAGCGTCATCAAATGGTCTTTCCGAATCCCATCCCTTACCAAACTTGTTCCACAATATTTTAGCGAAATGAGTAGCTTCTGAATGAGTCAGGAAACCGTAATTTCCTTGAGCTCTTCCGATAGAAAGCAACACCTTCTTTCCTTTAGATTGACAGGTCTTGATATCAACACGAATTTTAGTACACTTTATGAGACCATCAGGCTTAGGACCATCACAAGAATTGGCAAAGTTCAAGTCCATCTTGGGAAAACTATCCAATAATGAAAAAACAATAACAACAGCTGGAGAATCTTGACAGTAGTGAATCAATCATTGTTGAGTACCATAGTCTTCTTGACCTCAGTAAACAACATTATCGTTGGCACCAGCATTGAATGCAGAGAAAACAAGAGAGTTCATGAGTAAACCAACCAAGGGGACTAAGATGTTTTGGCTAAAAAACATAATAAAAGATAGTAAATAGTTGGGTTAGAGAATTATTAGGTATTTGCTTGAATTTCAAAGAAACCAATTACTCCATTACTCTCTATACTCTGATTTGTATTAATTCATTCTATGGAATTCAATTTTGGTTGCAAAAAAAAAGAATATTTCGCACCGTCTCTATTGATGAAATCAACCTTCCAAGGAAGGTTATTACAATAATGATTTAGTCTAGGTTTACATCAGTATGATTGAAGTTAAGCATTCATGCTAATATTTCACGGTTTAAAACTTGAGATAAACAAATCAATTCATTCTTGAGATGAAGTAAGATAAACAGAGAATTTCAATTATATTTAATTATTCTTGAATCCGGCTCAAAATCTAGACAGAAAGTATATTAAAATTTATATTCCTATATACTTCATTAATTGAACGGTTACAATGAATTCAAAAATGTAGCGAAGTGCTATGTTCGTTTGGTTGTTTATTTACTCTCCTTTTCCAAAAATATTACGATTATGCCTTCATGTCGTTTTCACAAATACTATTTTGGTTTATTAAAGTTAGTTTGTAATATTTAGATTTTCATAATTCTTCTGACTACATTAAATCAACAATTCTATGACTGACTTTTAATAAGAAGAGAAATACATCCTTCTTTTAAATATATGCCTTAATCGTTCATCAGCTGCAATAATAATTTCGTGGGTCTTGTTTTAGGCACTAAGCGTTTACTGAACTGTAGTTTACGAATAGAGAGTGCTATTTTAAATGTGTTACCCAAAGAAAGTTGAAATAATACAAAATTTATTTATGGAGAAATATGAAATCACCTTTATATTTTGGTGGGTCAATTATTTGGAAAGCAATTTATTCGTTACACATCAAGGAACTATCGTATATTCTATTATCGTATCACAATATTTTCAAGTTTAAAGAAAATATCACTTTATAAAATTAACACAGTGATTTGAACATCTAGAAATATCCATTGATCAAATAGATAATTTGATTCTTTGGAATAAGATTCTTTAATATGTATATTTTCTACTTGATGAAATCCTAACATGCTATTAAAACTCTCAACATGCAAATACGTAAATTACTAGAAGGCTCAACCCATCACATTTGACAGGTTATCAAAAAAAAAAAAGAGAAAGTCGTGCTAGTCGAGTCCTACAAATTCCACAAGATCACCAGAATTGTGCTGAACAGCACTAGTAGTTCAAGAGTATTTGTAAAGTTACTCAGTCTTTTTAGAACTCTTGCAATAGTCTGTCAAGGAAATGGTATGCAAGGGGAGTTTCGCTTTGGGAGTTGTAACCGATAATGTATAGAAACTGCGAATGTATGAATTTGACACATATATAAAGAATAACAGGAACTTGATTGTATTACAACATTAAAGTTAATAAAACACCTTTTTGTCAGTTCACAATCAATAAAAAAATAACGACAACTGCAGGACTCGAACCTGCGAGGGCATAGCCCAAAAGATTTCAAGTCTTTCTCCTTAACCGCTCGGACAAGTTGCCTTTTAATAGAATTTTGAAAAATTAAGAAATACAAACAGTTACATAAGTGTAGTAATTTAACAAGTCATTGGTAATCTTATTGACAGTAGAGAAGTTTATGTACAGGATCACGCGAAGACCAAGAATTTGCCTAATTCGGATGTGTTGATCTGTTGACGAGATGGCTGGTTGATGTTTTGTGTTTGTAATAGAATCTAGATGCTACATATCAAGGTCATCGAAATACACTTGCACATACACAAATATGATTTTTAGTAGTGATTTGAACGCCCAAAGTCAATTCATACTCAGCCTTGGTCACCACACTAAAAATAGATTACGGGATCTGCTATTCATTGAGGGAAAAAATTAATTGTTAAACACACTTAAAGATCATATATATTGAATTTTTTTTTGTTTATATTTTTTTTAAAATTAATTGACCATGTCATACAATCGACCAGGAAATTCGTTTCCACACTCCCATAAGGAGGATGAGGAGTCAATTAATGAGTACTTAAATCCAAGTGGTCACGAACATCCTTTTGACGACAGTCATTCTATTAATTTTCAGCAACCTCAAAGAGCACATCAATCAGGAGCCCGTTCTAATACTAGTTATGACAATTATTCAGGATATTATAATCACCAATCATTGGAGAGACCATCTAATGTCTTCAATACTTCTAGAATTCAAGCCCCAAATTTAAATCCAATCAATCAAAACCACAATGACTTTCCATTTGATGATTCGCAATCTTATCAACCAAGTGGACATGCGCTGATGAACTATGAAATGAGTAATTTGAATGCATACCATGGGGCTGCGCATCCCGGAAATAACCACTTCCAACTGGCTTTTGTGCCAAATATTTACGAGGAGGAAGATTTGGATGAACATGAGTTCGATAAGCAAATTCTGTACAACCACTTCGAGGGTGATCACTACGATTTACAAACAGTCAGAATTCCACTGCCACCACCGAAGCCACTTTCTGTAGCCTCTTCAGTTGTACCACCCCCACCTCCACCTCCGCCACTGGCACATGGAGATGACACACCATTGGTTGATCTTAACCACCCACCTCCGCCCCCTTCTGTCATTTCTGAAGCCCGTTTCCCTCCACCAAGATCACCATTTGTTGACCCTAACGAATTGCAACCAGAGCCATTACCAGAAAGGGGTGAACACGAGTTCCAAGAGCCACCCCAAGAGGAGCCAGTCCGTGAAAAGCCTCAAATTGGTATTGCTTCCGGGTTAAACGGTCACTTGGTTTTGGATTGTCCTGTTGCTACAGAGTTACTTTCCAAGTTCCCAGATTACAGGCCAGCCGAAAAAGATGGTGGATTATCAAGAGAATTTGCCTACATGAGATATACTGCAGTAACCTGCGGACCTTCTAACTTTTACAAAGATGGCTATATCTTAAGACCTGTTCACTACCCTCAAAGAAGACACACCGAATTGATGATTGTTGTCACCATGTATAACGAAGATGACATTCTTCTTGCCCGTACTTTGAAGGGTGTGTTTAAGAACATCAAGCACTTGGAATCTCGTACAAGATCTAAACATTGGGGTAAGGATTCGTGGAAAAAGGTTGTTGTTTGTATTGTCAGTGATGGTCGTTCCAAAATTAACGAAAGAGCTCAGGCTTTGTTGGCTGGTTTGGGTGTTTACCAAGATGGTCTTGCTAAATCCAGAGTTGATGATAAGAAGGTCCAAGCCCATATCTACGAATATACTACAAGAGTTGGTATCTCTTCTGTTGAAGACACTGTGAAATTAACGACTGAAAAGATCGTGCCCGTGCAATTGCTTTTCTGTCTTAAGGAAACAAATGCAAAGAAGATTAATTCCCACAGATGGTGTTTCCAAGCCTTGGGTCAAGTCTTGGATCCTCGTATCGTCATTCTTTTGGATGCAGGTACCCAACCAAGTGGTAAATCCCTTTACCACTTGTGGAAGGAGTTCGACAGAGACTCTCAAGTTGCCGGTGCGTGTGGTGAAATCAAGGCGTCTTTGAAGAAAACTCAAATCATTACAAACCCAATTGTTTACGGTCAAAATTTTGAATATAAGATTTCAAATATCTTGGATAAACCAACAGAATCTGTGTTTGGTTTCATTTCCGTCTTGCCTGGTGCTTTCTCAGCGTACAGATACGTTGCTTTACAAAATGACGTGAATGATAAGGGTCCTTTAGAAAAGTATTTCAAGGGTGAGTTCTTACATGGTTCTGGTAAATTGGATCCAAACGATGATGAATTTGCGTATAAATCGAGAATGCAAGATGAGGCTGGTATTTTCACTTCCAATATGTATCTTGCCGAAGACAGAATTTTATGTTATGAATTGGTTGCAAAGAAGGGATGTTCCTGGCTTTTACGTTACTGTAAATCTGCTAGTGCTGAAACAGATGTTCCTGAAACTTTAGCTGAATTCATTTTGCAAAGAAGAAGATGGTTGAACGGTTCTTTCTTTGCAGCCATTTACTCTTTGGTCCACTTCCCTAAGGTGTGGTGGTCCTCCCACTCATTCATCAGAAAAATCTTCCTTCATATTGAATTTATCTATCAATTCTTGAATTTGATTGTTTCTTGGTTTTCTATTGGTTCCTACTTTTTGGTTTTCAGAATTTTGACTACTTCCTTGGGTGATCCAGCTTTACATTTTGCACCTGGTAATATCTTATCTGTTATATTCTTGTGGCTTTATTTGGCTTCTATCGTTACAACTTTTGTCTTGTCATTTGGTAACACTCCAAAGGGTACAGAAAGGTTCTATATTGTTATTGTTATTTTCTTTGCAATCTTGATGGCTTATATGATTTTTGCAGCTATTTTTATGGCTGTAAATTCTATCCAACAGATTTATAAAGATCAAACGAAAATTACAGTGGCATTATTTTTCCAGAATGCTGAATTCAGAGATTTGGTTGTCGCAACTAGTTCCACGTATGCATTATACTTTTTGGCTTCCTTCCTTTACTTTGAACCATGGCACATGTTCACCTCCTTCATCCAATACATCTTGCTTTCCCCATCTTACATCAACGTTTTGAACATTTATGCTTTCTGTAACATTGATGATATCTCATGGGGTACCAAGGGTGATACGGGTGCTAAAGATTTGGGTGTGGCTAAGGTTAGAGAAGATGGTACTTTCGATGTTAATATTCCAATTTTAAGAGAAGAAATTAATCAATCCTATTTGAATCAATTGGAAAAGATTAAAAAGCCAATTCCAGCTGATGACGGTAAACATGTTGGTTCAAACGAAGATTATTACGCCTTCATTAGATCTATGACTGTGTTGATATGGATGTTCTCAAACTTTGTCATTGTCGCTTTGGTTTTAGAAACCGGTGGATTCAATCAATTTGAGACTCCGACTGGTTTGGCTGGTGCCAAGAAGAAGAGAACAGATATCTATTTGACGATTATTTTATGGACCGTTGCATTTATGGCACTTTTCAGATTTATTGGTTGTGTCTTTTACTTGATTGGTAGACTCGGCCGGAGCTTGAAGGGTTCTGATAATAAAGCATAATATGTAAACAATAAAATTATAAACTAGTGAGCAGAATACAAAATGTAAAATCTCTTATAGCAAATGCTGTAATTATATAAAAAACCTTATAAACTGAGAGCAGTTTGTAAATCTTCAATCAAATCATCAGGGTTCTCAAGACCAATACTCAAACGTAACAAAGCAGGATGAACCTTGGTATCAGATAAAGCTCTCCATTCAATCAAACTTTCAACACCGCCAAGAGATGTTGCATGTTGGAAGTATTTTAATTTAGAAGGAAAGTGTCTGGCTAATTGTTCCAGTTTCAAAGTAATAGTAAACACAGGAGCATGACCATGTGGCAATTGAGTTTTGATAAACTCCTCAGATTGTAAAGAGCCGTGTGTGATATCTATTAAATTTGGAAACTTATCTTTATTGGTTACCAAGTATTGAACAATCTGTTGAGTATTCTCAACTTGCTTCTGAACTCTGATTTCCAAGGTACGTAAACTTCTAACAAGTAAAGATGCTTCTAAAGAACCAATATTGGTTCCAAGAAAGGTTCTGTCAAAGATCAAACTTTTTCTCTCCTCAGGAGTCTTGACAACAAGAACACCAGCTAATAAATCACTATGGCCACCAAAGAATTTTGTAGCAGAGTGTAATACAATGTCCGCGCCATGTTTGAATGGATCTTGTAAAGGAGGTGGAGCAAATGTCGAATCTACTACAAGTAATGCGCCCTTTGAGTGTGCCTTATCAGCAAACTCTTGAATATCTTGAACTGTTCCACTTGGATTTAGAGGAGTTTCTAATATCAAGAGATCACCTTTGCCTAACTTGTCCCAGTCTTCATGTTCTACCTTCTTAGCGCCACTTATACGAGCAAATAAATCAAACGACAGATGCGTTCCGTGATATCCGTCACTGAACGCAACAACCTTAGGGTTTACATGAGTCAAGAGAGCGTAGACAGCAGAGAGTCCAGAATTGTAAATAACAGCATGGCCTCCAGTCAATGACCCAATAGTCTTTTCAACATAAACAGAATTCTTGTGAATAAATCTTGAATACACAAAATCTCTATCCACGTCGTATACCACGTCAGCTGCCTTGACTAGTTCCTCAGGGTTGTCACTATATCTGAAGGTCGTAGCGACATGAATGGGAGGGACCACGTCAGATAGGTTATCTGATCCATCTCCAGCATGGATAGCTCTTGTTGAAAACCCACTCATGATAAAAAAATTCGAAAATGCGAGTTTAAGTAGTACCCAACTATGGCTGAAAGTGTGGTGGCTTCATGTCAATCATAATTAAACGTTGTCAGTTAGCTAAATCAACAGTGATGATTCAATGTCTGACACTATAAGCCATCAAATGAATCTTTACTAGAAAGAAAATGTTTTCTTGTGTAACTTAGGCCTGCATACCATTTCTAGAATCATCCAATTATGCTCATAGCGCAAGAAGTTGCTCATACCAAGTTCTATTGACATTGCACGTTTCCCCAGATCACAAAGTTTGGTGATATATATATTACTAAAGCTTATTAATCACTAAAGTGAATGTAGATCTATTGTTACTGTAATTTTAATACGGCTTTCTTTAATTATGATCTTAATATAACCCAAATCATTATTATTCATGTATTCTTTTTGCAGCACGTGTCATAATCGAAGAAGGATAAACACCATAAGCTTAAACAAGGATAATCGCCATTTTTTAAAAAGTATAATCACCTATTTTGAGAGATAATCACCAAGGTTTATTTTTTTTTTTTTGTATCCAAAAAATGGATGTCTTCAAAATTGCTCAGTGATATATTTATATCAAGTGTAGAAATCTATAAGTCAGAAACACTTAATCTCAATTTTATCTTCTGATTGTAATTAAATAACAGGTTTGGTAACCTGGGGCTTATAGTCGGATTTAGTTTTCAATTTATTATGCAGCAATGTAAAGGATGTACGGCTGTGCAAATCCCCGAGAATAAAATATGCCATGGCCTTGCGGCTCGGGGGCAGGCCCGTTTGATAAATATCCGATCGATACCCGGAAATAGTGCTCGATCGTAAAATTAATTTTGTGATTCAGCAACATTGCTCAAACGCTGATCTCGTTGATAAGCAAAAAAAAAAGAGCGTCGATATGAAAGCTGATTTCTTACGAGAGCTCCCAAAATGCGAGCATCATGTTCACTTGGAGGGAACATTAGAGCCATCATTATTGTTTCAACTAGCTGCCAAAAATAAAATCAAGCTTCCAGAATGGTTTCCTAAAACAATTGAAGCGTGTGTAGATCGATACAATCGGTTTAGCGATTTACAAGACTTCTTGGACCACTATTACGTTGGGATGTCTGTATTAATCAATCAGGACGATTTCTATGACTTGGCCATGGAGTATTTCCGCAGAGCCAAGCAAGATGGGTGTATACACTCAGAAGTGTTTTTTGATCCACAAGCCCATTTAGAGAGAGGAATTCCGATGGAATCTATAATTAATGGATTTGACTTGGCATGTCAACATGCACAGGAAAAGTTCGGAGTCTCGAACAAACTCATTATGTGTTTGTTGAGACACCTCCCAGCTAGTTCTGGATTAGACACCATTGATGCAGCCAAGCCCTATTTTGAAAGTGGAAAGATTCATGGGCTCGGACTTGATTCGAGCGAAAAGCCATTTCCGCCGGATTTGTTCAGTGAGTGTTATCGTACAGTAAAGGAACTTTTCCCACAGGTTGGTCTAACTGCACATGCAGGTGAAGAGGGAGACTTCACGTATGTTGAAAGTGCTCTAGACAATTTAAAGGTGAGCAGAATTGACCATGGAGTTAACTCAAAACAATCTGCCCAGTTATTAAAAAGACTTTCTGAAAACAATATCTTATTGAGTGTGTGTCCGTTGTCAAATGTCAAGTTACAGGTTGTTAAGGATGTTTCTGAATTGCCAATTAGGCAATTTTTTGATAGTGGAGTTCCTTTTAGTTTGAATTCAGACGATCCAGCTTACTTTGGTGGATATATTCTTGATAATTATTTGGAGGTTGATAAGAAGGTTGGCTTTTCCGTTCAAGAATGGGGGGTTATTGCTGTGAATTCTATCAATGGATCATGGTGTAGCGAGGAACGTAAAAAGTTTATGAAAAATGAAGTTGACAAAGTTCTCGACAAGTATAGTAATCATTAGGTAATAATTAGAATACAGCCGAGTATCACCGTGCGTTAGAAATAGTCGATATTTCAGTGCTATGTGTCGTCTAGCTTGACAATGTCCTATAACTGATAGTTGCATCCTCGTATAAACCTATTTTAAAAAAGCTGGTTAGGTACACAAAGTAAAAGTAGGCAGTGTTGTTTCACTAGTGATTTGACATAAAAAGCGTCGTTACAAACACATTTAGGGTAGTTTGTGGGGCGAACTCAAAAGCATAGTGGGAGCTGATCTTCTAAGCCTTCATGACGGTGCACTTTTTTTACGTTTCTTATGTCAGGGACACAAAATATATTTTATCGTTTACGGCACTACTGGTCGCTGTGGTGCTTATTAATGAAAGGAAAAATATTGGCTCTGCATGAATAATGTCTCACTAAAACATAAAATTTGTAGCATTATCGCACGGTTGCGGCTTAGAATAATGCTTGGTGTTATATATAATTCGTCTTTGGGTTACCTTATACGACACTTTTTTTTTCTGTCGCGATATTTAATCCGCTGTCACACAAAGAAACTACAAAACGCTTCCGTAACTTCATTACTAAGCTAAACTAATAGTACAAGCCTTTTCCCCAATAGAGTCCTTCCACCTTTGGTGCATTATTCCAGTCATATCTTTCTCTTTCCAAACAGACTCCACGCATCTTCTAGCCATCTTAATACTAGCCAATTCTCTAATTTTCTCCATTTTCTTAAACCGTGAAAGCACAAACCAACGCTCTTCTTCAGTTTCAACCGTAACCACACCAATGACAAACAACGGCCAAAGCATCGACATAGAGACAAATGGTAGCGATTCAATATACTTTTGAATCTCACGCGTTATCTTTTTGGCAACCTTGTATCTGTCGTTGAAAATTCTTGAAGCAGAACTATTACCTTGGTGTTTATGAAGATATTCTAAATCTATTCTTGCAAACAAATACACCAACGCAGATAAACGTTTAATCTCTGCAATCTTAATAACATTTGCTTGCTGCGTGAAATCAAGTTCATTCAATATTAAAGTTTGGTTAAGTTCATTAATCATTAATTCCAATCCTTCACGTTCAGCAAAGATGGTGGATTCATCATGTGAGTTTGGATTGGAGATTTCATATTGGTTGGCTAGGTTTGTGATCTTGTTTACTATTGATATTAAACAAGGAGACGCACCCAAGACCAAATCTATGTCACACTTCATGTCATTTTTTAGACTGAAGGAATGTTCATTGTCAGGAATGACTGTCTGATTAGGCCACACTGTTTGACCCATGATTTCATGGAAGATAAACCATCTTTTAAAGAACTTGCTTACAGGCGAGTTGCTTGATTGTATAGCATTTTGCCTGAAGAGTTGTTTTGCAGCGTTGACATGACTCAACCACGAATTGTCACAGTTGGTAGAAATGTCAATAAAACAAAGCATAAGAATGGTTGCTAAAACATCATCCCAATCATTCCATCCAACCTCTTGCTTCTCTTTGATTAAGAGTGGGAGTTGTTTCAAAACTTTTGAGATATAGACACTTGAAAATGATTCAAAGTTGTAGTTTCCGAGCAATGCCAACTGTTTCAGAGATACCACAATTAATGTTTGGTATACTATCGGCGACTTCAATGCTAATGGAGCAATTAGATTCATGTATGGGTTCAAATCCGGATTCTTTGAAGTTGAAGGAAAGATTAATGTGTTTGTAGTTAACTGAGTCTTTGGGTAACTGATACAAGTTGGGCAGATGCTTTGGACAAAGTAAGCAAACACCTCTCTCTCTAATTTTTGGTTATCAGTGAAGAACTCGTTGGAGTATATATTTGTCACTGGTTTGAAATTGTACGAAAATTCTTGATCGAAGTTGTCGAATAACCCTTTCCTTTCAGGTTTCAACGCCGAGTGATAGCTGACCTTAGAAACAGATAACTTCTTCGTGCCCTGTTCTTTGAGGGGCTCCTTTGTAAATGCATTAAAGATGAGCCCGAAGTCATGGTAATCCGTGTTGAGAAACAAGTTTCCCTCTCTGTACTCTGGCCACTTGATAGATTTGTTTCTTTCCACCATTTGGGACAAAGTTAATTGTCGTACTTCGTTGGGGAGTAAAACCTTGTTCTGTTGTTGTTTAATGACTCTATTTTGTTTGGATCTTCCAAACAAAATACCCTTCTCCTTGGCTTCGTCTTCCCAGAGTAACGAGATACCATATCGGCATGTCAAACCGAGTCGCTGGCACGTATCACATGACGGTCTTGCTTCATCACACTTCACTCTTCTGTTTCTACATGTGGCACATCCATTCCGACTTCTGTCGAATCTTCTTGTCCTTTTTCTTTTGTACATTTCATTCTTAAACTCTTCATTGAAGTTGAATAGAAAGTAGTCATCCGTGAACTTAGACGGCCACGAGGCCTCGTCGTTTACTTTGATATCCATTGGTTATTTTAAAAAATTTTTTTTTTTTGTCAACTATATATATAACCTTTTTTGAAAGGTTGATCAGCCCTATAAAAACCATAGGGCTACGATTGTGTTACATGCTACCAATCCAAAATATTTTGTAGCCGCGTGTACATATCTCTATCAAAAATTATGCCCAGTATAAGCCCTTTCAGCCTCACGATGTACGGTAGGTGATATATGTGCAGCATTATCACAATACAAGATGAAATAATAGAAGATCTTATATTTCTTTTTCTTTTTTTTTAGATGCGGCTAAAAATTGCAAATTACAAATCACCAATAGGAGATCGAGTCCTTTTTATTTTTTTGGACAAACAGTCCAGAATTTCTTTTGTGAAATGATCTTCATATATATGATAGACAGCACCATTTTTTTTTGCAGTAATCATGAATCAAGAGGAAAAAGAATACGATCAAGCAGTATTCTTTGTTTCCGAGAGAGAGATTCAATATGCAAAGACTCCAGAAAATTATGATTCTGCAGTCAGAAAAATGGACTTTTGCTTAATTCCTTTGTTAATGCTTACAGCTACATTAGGGGCAGTTGATAAAGTTTCCTTGGGGGCGGCATTAGTATATGGTCTATCAAAAGAATTCCATATGACCACAGTGCAATCTTCATGGCTTGCTGGTATGATTTTCTTTGGGTCATTGTTAGGTATGCTTCCATTATCGTGGGCAATTCAGAGGTATCGTGTCGGTAAGGTCTTAGCAACATGTTCGGTGCTTTGGAGTCTACTTACATTGTTGCATGCAGCGGCCACGTCTTTGAGATCGATGATGATATTACGTTTTTTAATGGGATGTGTCGAGGCGTGCATAGTGCCCGGAAGTGCACTAATCGTATCCCGTTGTTACACAAAAAAGCAACAGATGATGAGACTTTCTATTACGTTTATCTTCTTGCTGTCAATTTTTAATGGGCTCTTGGCATGGGGTGTCAGTTTCATTAAAGGTCCACTTCCAACGTGGAAGTATTTGTACTTGATACTTGGCTCGGTGTCTCTTACATGGTCGATCTTTATGGTTTTCTTGATTCCGGACTCCCCAATGAATTTCCGTTTCTTATCGGATCACGAAAAATTTGTCATCATCAAACATTTGATCGAAGTGGAAAATGACGGAACTTGGTCATTTACTGGAATTCAGTCCAACTCTTGGAAATATTATCAGTTCAAAGAATCTTTGACAGATTACAAAACATATATCATATTTCTTTTTAACGTATGCATCAATGTTCCCAACGGTGGTTTATCCACATTTTCCATCGTGGCTTTCAAAGGCTTTGGCTTCTCTACAAAGGTTGCAGCTTTGTTGAACATGCCCACTGGTGTAGTTGCTTCACTTGCTTTGGTCTTTTTTAGCTACTTATCAAATCTCTCTTGGTTCAAAAATAGAAAATGTCTTTTGATCGTCATTGCCTTATTTGTTCCTTTGATTGGTTGTTTCATTAATTTCATCATTATCTTTAAGAATGTTACTAATCTTCATGGTGTCAAGATATTTGGAACATACTTGGTCTTTTTTTATTTTGCCCCATATGTTCTAATGCTCTCCTTGGCTCTCCATAATACTAGTGGAAACACAAAAAAGGCAACCACTTACTCTGCCAATTATCTAGGTTATTGTGCTGGCGCGATCATTGGCCCCCACGTTTTTTTAACCACTAAAGCTCCTCGTTATCTTGGGGGGTTTATTGGAATCTTTGCTGCTTTATCTATTTGTATTGTTCTTTCCTTAATCTATTGGGCCGTTTGTGTTCATGATAATAAGAAAAAGATTCCAGGAGTTTCAGAAGCTTATGATTTAACTGATAAGGAATTGCACAACTTCATTTACGCAACATGATTCTAGCATTATATATTTGCATTTAAAAATATTGTTTCTATGGGAAGGTTATTATCATAAGAAACTCATCATGTGACATTTCCCTTGGGTGCGGGGACTATCAACGCATCAGATAGTTTTCGCAATTATCTCATGCATGTGTTAGGCAGAAAAACGTTATACGATTTCGTTACCTCTGTGCCTTTTTATGTGCATGTGAGCTATGAATTCCCCATACTTTGGAGGGGGGTTTGTTTTCCCCAATTGTACATAGTTTATAAAAAGGAATAGAAGCCAGGTTTACATATAACGTAACAATGTCATTTGCAGGTAGATGGACCCCAGAATATTACACAGCCTCCACAAAATCTCTAATGAAAGAGGAGTTGATCACATTCCCACTCACAGAGGATGAGAAGAAACAACTTCGTCACATTTTAGGAAAAATGAAAGCTGAACAGGTTGCGTTTATCTTTGAAGAGTTTTATCCCAAGTTGCCTAGAGCTTATAACGACGGGGAGTTCCTTTTGATTGTTGGTGCACTAGTTGGTTCTCTCTTTTTTGTTTATAAATCAGTGCTTTGTTTGACTGGATCTTCGTGTACTTGAATCGTTTATATTTAATATATAACATTATTTAAAACTGAAACTTGAAGTTACCTCCTCCGAAATGTTGGGCAAAATCAAATCCTCCAAAGTTAAAGTTATGTTGGTGGTGGTTTCCGTGTCCACCGCCTCCGCTTGGATCGTTTGGATCATCTCCACGGTCATATCTTTCTCTCAACTCCTTGGATGATAGCACCTCGTACGCCTTATTGATATCTTGCATCTTCTTTTCAATCTCCTCGGAAGTTAAATCGGTTCCTTTATATTTGTCTGGATGGAACTTTAAGGTTTGAGTTCTGTGCGCCTTCTTAATAGTTCTTTCATCGGCATCTTTAGATATATCTAAGATCTTGTAGTAGTCATGTAATGGTTTCCTTGGCTGTTGTTGTTGATGGAATCTTTGTTGTTGCTGTTGTTGCTGTTGAAACCTTTGTTGCTGGTGGAAGTTTTGCTGTTGAGCTTGTTCATGCTGAAGAATAGGATTGTATCTGCTGGTAAACAATTGAGTCTTTTTAACATTCACTGCAAACTGATCCAAAATATTCTTAGCCTCAGCAAACTTCTTCTTCTTTAAGAATTTATCCACTTGTTGTAAGTGCTTTGGAAGGAACGAATCCTCGGTTTTAGAACAGTACTCCGCTCCTCCTTTAGTCTTACTCTTGACAAATAATTCACACGCCATTTTATTCAATGTTTGAATCAACTTGAGGCTGTCTGTCGGGTGGTCAGGCCAAAACTGAGAAGCTTTGTACAAAAAGTATTGGTAGTTGGTTTCAACACCCTTCATTTTTCTCAAGTCCACCTTGGACGCCTTCACTCCATCCTTAAACAAAAATTCCAACACTCCACGCATATCGACATCCGGCTCTTCAACAACATCCTCTTCAAAATTTGATTCTAAAATGTTGTAATATTGACCAAAGTCTTGTAATGTACTGGAAAAGTCCAGCAACTTTGTGAGAAACTTTGACAAGTCCCCACACTCTTTATACTCATTGTTGATCTTAAGACACTGTTTGGCAATGTTCTTGGCGCTTTCAAAACGACCTTCCGTGAATAAAAGCATATTGGCCAATGTCGAATACAACGACAAATCAACCATAGGGTGGTTTTTCAAGATTTTCGAGATATCTTGTATGATGGCATTACTCGAAGGCACATCGTTGACTTTCACCTTTGGATCGCCTCTCTTGAGTATCTCTAAATGAGATTTGTAGTGGAGTTCAAGTGGTTGGAAGTTATCTGGTGAAAAGAACAAGATATTTCTGTCCAACTCTTCAATACAGTTTTCCCATTCCCCATTGGCATAAAGTGCTTGGGCCTTTTCCCAATTAACCTCCCATTCCTGAATTTCCACAAGCAACTGTTTGTCCTCTTCATCATCTGGATTGAGATATGGTTCTAATACCTTGAAGCTACCTCTGTCTAAAAGTAAATCAACCAATCTATCCTTGGCGATTTTATTGTGGGGTTCTAATTCCAAAACCTGCTGTAAATCATTGATAGCATGAGTATCCTTCTTAAGATTGAGTTCTATCAAAGCTTTTTTAAAGTATAATTGTGCGAGTTGGTCCTGAACCAATGCCGAGCTTTCAGCAGTGTTAGCCAATTTTAAAACTGCCTCGTATTGGATCAATACATCCACGGTTGGTCCTTCAGTTGAAAATAATCCATGTACATTTGTTATTTGCGAAAGGATATCTTCCTCGCTTACAGTATCACCTGCTGCTACTGCTCCTACCACAACTGTAAGATTTAAGATAATCTTCCAAACCAACATACTCTTGAAAAATAGCCACCTGGCGAATATATGATATTGTGCACGTGATCATGCACGGGAAGTACTTTAAATATTTTTTGATCTCTAGTCCTTCAATTATTAGAACTACGCAGCACTTTATCACTTTATCTTTTTAATAAAAACAGCACTGTTAAATATTTCACGTGGTAAATAGCTTAGTTGTTCATAGGTAAGTGGTAAAGTTTGTTCAAATCGCTTCCTAGTGAGAACTTTACAGGATGATAAGATAATTTATTTCAGATATTTAGTCAGTATTTCTAGTTTTCTATTCAGATTCTATAACAATCAGTGTAGAGTGAAAATCATCCCTGTTTCTTTAATTTTTTATACGAGTACCTGATAGGGTGTGTTAAGAAAAGCTGATATAAGGTATTAATAACCTAGTTTCCCTAACAACCACTTTAATAAAATTACTTACCAATCTAATACAAGAACTTTATTAACACTTCGAACTCACTTTATTTACTTAAACAACTTAGCTAAAGAAACAGCACCCTCATCATTCTTCGACATGACCTTTGCAACAGCCAACTCGAAATCCTCTTGGGTAATATGTATTCTTCTTTCTCTCAAAGCATACATACCAGCTTCGGTACATACACCCTTGACATCAGCACCAGAACAACCATTCATCTTTTCAGCAATCTTCTTCAAGTCAATACCTCTAGTCAAGTTCATAGATCTAGAGTGAATCTTCAAGATATCGGTTCTTGCTTGAACTGTTGGAGCAGGAAATTCGATTTTTCTATCAATTCTACCAGGTCTTAATAATGCAGGGTCCAAGATATCTAATCTGTTTGTAGCCATGATGATTTTAATATCCTTTGAACTTTCAAAACCATCCAATTGGTTAAGTAATTCCAACATGGTTCTTTGGACTTCGGAGTCACCACCCAGGGAACCTTCAGTACGCAGGGATCCGATGGAATCGATTTCATCCATAAAGATGATGGATGGTGCATGTTCTCTAGCCATGATAAACAACTCACGGACCATACGTGAACCTTCACCAATATACTTTTGCACCAATTCAGAACCACTCACTCTGATAAACTTACACTCAGTGTGGTGGGCAACCGATCTGGCCAACAAGGTCTTACCAGTACCTGGAGGACCGTATAAAATAACACCCTTAGGTTGCGCAATACCCAAACTTTCAAACAATTCCGGATGTTTGACTGGCAATTCGATCACTTCTTTGATTTCCTTGATTTGTTTGTCTAAACCACCAACCATATCATATGTAGAGTCCGGTACCTTTTCAACCATCATAAGGGAAACCAATGGGTCCACTTTGTTTGGCAAAATCTTGTGTAAATCATAACTGTCTGACTTGAGGCAAACACGCAAAGAAGGTGTCAACTTCTTGATGTCGATGTCCTTGGTCACATTGACAATGTACTTTCCTTCAGGATGAACCTTTACAAGAACTCTCTTAAGACCCATCACCTTAACCACTTCTCCGACGTACGATCCTGGCTCTTGTAACAATCTAAGTTCATCTTTTAACTGTCTAACCTTGTTGTTTAACTTGTTACGTTGAGCTTCCAATCTACGTAAATTTTGGGTTGTTTCCTGAATACGGATCTCCGCATCCTGGATCTGTTGTTCAAAGTAAGGTTTTATTCCTCCTTCATGGATGTATGGTTTATCGATTGAGGTCATGTTGCCACTTTTTTGTTGTTTGTGGATGCGACATGAGTTCCCAATAACCCCACGACATGTTTACGTGATCGCCGACATTGGAATTTTTAATTACAAACAATATAGACAGTATTCTAGTTGCATTTTGAACATTATTCTATGAAAGTCGGCGTAATATTGTTTCTCCTCACATTATCTACAGCATATCAACAATATTGCCGTTGTCAGTGTGATACCAAACATATCACAACCCCAATAGAGAAATGTGGTCTTTGTACCAAAGAGTTTTGTCTTGAAAAAGATCCAAAACTCTGTGAAGACTCAGAAGTAACTCATTCAGATATTGTTATAAGTTGTTATCAAGTTGAATCATTTAAAGAAAAGTTAATTGTATATCTGTTCATTACCGTGGTCACTGGAATGTTGTTCAATGCTGTCTACCACATGTATATTAAACACTAAACCCTACATGAAAAATGCGTAACTTTGGTCCTGCCATCGTGTAATTTTTGGTCTGCACACGAGTTACCTGCAGGTTTCTGTTCATGATCTAGTCATGGCAACTCGAGATTATAGCAGGCCCATGTTATAAGTATATAAAACCCAATTCAATTAATCAAATCCATTACTGCTATGCAAAAAAAACTATATGAACCGTACATTTTGATCCGAATCAATCACGTAAATTTAATTTACCCACAAAGAAGAAAAAATCAAACGGAAAATTTTTTCATCTTTACTTTTTAGAAATCTTTCTTTCTAGAACCCCCTACTTATTAGAGAGAGTGAGACCGTCGTCCCTCCTCTATTCAACCCATTGATTCGTCGGCACAGCTGTATATCATTGGATTTAGGTTTAATTATGACCGACAAAGCAGCATCCTCGGGTGCCCCATCTGCTACTCCAGCATCACAAGCTCCTACTGCTTCAGTTTTGGCTGCTTCAATCAACACCAACGAGGCTAACTCCGCTACTAGCGGCTCTACCGGATCTCCAAGCTCCGGCGCCTCTGCAAATGACAAATCACCCCATTATAATCAACACTACAATGGCAAATATTATAACAAGAATGCCAACAGACAATTCAACCCTACAAATAATCAAGCTTCTGGCAATAACACATCAGGAAGACCTTTCCAAAAGAAGTACCAGCAAGGTCAACAAGGTCAACAGCCAAAGTTTCAACAAGGACAGTCTCATCCACAGCACGGCCAACAAGGTCAACAATCTCATCCTCAAAATTACAATAATTATAATGCATATCAACAGCAAATGTATGGATTCGGTTATGTCCCAACTCCATACTATCAAATTATGCCAGCATATCCTAACCAACCCCAATATGTGCCAATGTCTACTGCTCCTACAAAGGTCAAGTTGACGACCAAGGATGGAAAGGTTGTTGATTGGGATGAAAAGAGAAAGGAAGCTCCAAGTGCTTCAAACACTCCAATTTCTTCTCCTGCTCCTGCTAACGCTGTTCCTGTCACTCCTGCCACTGAAGAAAAGCCAAAGGTTAACTCTGCCGCTGAAGAATTCAAGAGAAAAATTGCTGAAAAGGCTGCTGCTGCTAAGAAGAAGGCAGAAGAAAAGGAAAAGCTTGAATCTGGTGATGTTGAGCCTGTTAAGGAGGTTGAACCTGTTAAGGAGGTTGAGATTGTTGCTGAACCAGTCGCTGAACCAGTTGCTGAACCAGTTTCTGAACCAGTTTCTGAACCAGTTTCTGAACCAGTTTCTGAGTCAGTTACTAAATTAGTTACTAAATTAGTTACTAAATCAGTTTCTGAACCAGTGGCTGAACCAGTGGCTGAACAAGTTGCTGAACCAGTTGCTGAACCAATCTCTGAACCTACTGAACCCGTTTCTGAACCTATTGAACCTTCAAATGAAGATTCCTCTGAGCCTGTTGAAGACGGTGAAGCTGCTGAAGCAGATGAAACTGTTGAAGACGAAGAAGAAGAAATTGATGAATCCAAATTAACTATTTCCAAGTTTTTGGACAGATTGAAGGAATCTGCTGCAATTGAAGATATTTATGCCACCAAGTACCCCGAAGGATTCTTGGGACCAAGCGAAGAAAGAAAATTAGCTGGTAAGAAATACAGATATGACCCACAATTTTTGGTACAATTCCAACCACTTATTTCATATCCAACAGATGCTGCGTTCAAGGCGCAGATAGAAATTATAGAAATGAGTACCAAGAAGTCTGGCGCCCACGGTGGAAATAACGGATCACACAACGGTGCCAGAAAGTTTGGTGGCTCTGTTCCACCAAGATTTGGAAGTAATGGTGGTCCAAATAGAGGTGGTCAATTCAACGAAATGAGACAAAACTCCAGATCTGGTTCCAAGAGAAAGGGTGGCTCCGGTGCTAATGGCTCTTCCAGAGATAGATCTACAAGAAGAGGTAACCAATCCAGAAGAAACCACAGAGAAAGAAATGGTGAAGATGGTGATGATAAGGAAGAACAAGACCCACAAATCACCATTCCCGCTGATGAAATCAAGCCATTGGAAAAGTCTGCTAATAGATGGGCACCAAGAAAGAAGGCTGCCGAAGTTAAATATGCTCCAGATGGTTCTGTTCTTTTAAGTGCTGAAGACGTTTCTAGAAAGATCAAATCCTTGTTGAACAAGTTGACTTATGAAATGTTTGACGAAATTACTGACGAAATGATTGAGATTGCCAATCAAACCAGATTTGAAACTGACTTGACTACTATCCAAACTATACTATCACTTACTTTTGCCAAGGCTACTGATGAGCCACATTGGTGTAAGATGTATGCTGCTTTCTGTGCTAAGATGATTTCATCTGTTAGTAATGAAATTAAGGATCAAGCTGCCATTGAAAGAGGTGATGAAAAGGTTTACACTGGTGGTCAATTAGCAAGAAGAATCTTGTTGACTACTTGTCAAAGTGAATATGAAAAGGGTTGGGTTGACAAATTGCCAACCAACGAAGATGGATCTCCATTAGAACCAGAAATGATGTCTGATGAATACTATGCCATGGCTGCTGCAAAGAGAAGAGGTTTGGGTCTTGTTGAATTTATTGGTCACCTTTACAACGCACATTTATTAAACGATATGGTTATATTTATGTGTCTTAAGGATGCATCCAAGAAGGATACTTCTGAAGAAAATTTGGAAAACTTTACCAAGTTACTTAAGACTGTTGGTCCAACCTTGGACGACAGTGATGAAAGAAGAAGAGCCGTTGTTAATATCGCATTCAAGAGAGTGGATGAAATCTTGAACGACTCTTCTATTACCATCACTCTGAGAGCTAGATTTATGTTGATGGACTTGGTGGACTTAAGAAGCAACAAGTGGCAGTCAAGTAAACAAGATGATGGACCAAAGACTTTGGTTGAAATCCACAGAGATGCTGAAATTCAAAAGATGAAGGAACAAACCTTGCAAAATGAAAAGAGACTAAAGAGACACAATGAAAGCAGATCGAACTCTTCTAGAGGACACTCTGGGTGGAACAATAACAACTCTGGTAACGGAAACAACAACTCCGGTAAACTGGACAATAGTGGCCACCCACTTAGAAGGATTGCATCGTTCGCTAGGGATGGCAGAGACGCTAAGACTGCTCCTGCCCCTGCCCCTGGCTCGAACGCAGAATCGCTCCAAAGAGAATCATCAAAGAGATCCGAGTCTTCTCAATACAACAGATTTGCCATGTTGGAAGATGATGACGATGCAAATGACAATGATGAAACCGCTTAGGCGCATTTCGATTTTTGCATATTAGATTTTTCTTGTGTTTGTAATATAGTAATTCAATCTTTTGCCATTATTTAATCATTGTAAATTTCGATAGAGCGAATAAAAGTGCTTATATATACTATGTACGAGACATTTGATTAAATATTGAAGAAAATCGCTGTCTCTTTGCAACTTTCAGAGCTGATGTTTCTATAGATTGGACATCATTAAATTCACTAACTTTACTAGAACTTTCAATGGGCTTTTCAATCTCGGGCTCCTCTTGAGTTGGTTTTGCTTGAAAGAATGAATTAAAGTTTATTCTGTTTGAGCCTAACTTTGATTTTTCTGTTTGATCAACTGCTGTAGGTTTCGATTCAGTTACTTCTGGAGTGGCCTCTTGATCCTCTTTGACCTCTTTCGCAGTAAACTTTGATATGGCAGTTTCTAATCCCAGTAAGAATCCTAATGACACATGTATCGGTACATTCATTTGTTGTCCCACCTTATCAGATAAATAACCTACTCTTTGTTGAGTCCAGAATGCTTCATGAACTGAAGATGTCGAAATATTAAGGTGGGACCCACAAGCAAAATGAAATAAATTCAATGTTTGAGTGTGTATCAAAACAAATCCTTCCAAAACATACATGATTATCATAAGACCAAGTCGATTGACCGAATACATCATATCCCGAATGTGAAACAATACAACCATTTGAAAAACTAGATAGTTAATTGCTAGATTGACAAATAATAGAAGGATGAAAAACACATGGTTGACAAGGAAATGTTTTGTATTGCCAATCAAACCTGTACCATATGCTATGCTTGTTTGTTTTCTAAAATCGCCTAGTTTCATACTAGATAACCAAGTTGTGGGAAACATGGTTGCAAAATAAAAATTGCGAATATTTTTCTGAACATCTAAATATTGCTTAATTCTTCAGGGATATTGTAGTCTACTTCTATTGGAGGGCGGTCTATGGTTTTACTGATCACTGTTGTTTGAAAGGATTTATCGATCAAATTCACAGCTTCATCCAGATAGTCAACTATGATTTCTAATGGCTGTGGCTTCTGGGTATCATGGTATGAGTTAAACTCTTCAAGTTTCTGTGCAGTTCTGGACTTTCTTTTAGGCTGCCTGCTAATCCATTGCAGTACTTCAGAAAGATATACTTCTGGGTTCGACGATAGTTGAGCATTTGATGTAAGAAATGCAACCTTGTAATCCAATCTTTTCAAATTCATAAAAGCAAAGAGTAAAAGTTTTTTTAAAATAAACTTGGGTGACTCGCCTAGCCTTAAGAGTTGAATTAATAAGATAAGTGCATTATGTGGGTCGTTGTGTTTTTCTGGTTGTGGTGAGCCAGTTTCGAATCCTGCTTCATCGTCCGAAACCTGCATTTGGTGCATATACCCATCTTCGGGAAGTGCTTTAAACTCATCAATAAACATATCTTCATCTGCCGGTATGGGGTTCCATAGAGATTCAAGAAAACTATCCATTAATTCTGGGTTGATGTTGTCCTCAAAGTTCTTTTTCAACGAAGTAACACACCATTGTATCCCATCTACCGTCACTTCAGGCATGATGCTGATAAGCTCTATGAGGTTTATTGATGCTCTAGAGTCTCCTCCTGTTGATCGTATTATCAAGTCCATGTGTTCTTGTGTAAAAACAAGTGACTTGTCTCTGTTAATATGGTTAATGGCCCTAGTTAACACTTGGGTGGACTCTTGATAGGTATGTGCATGTAATTTGAAAAGTTGACAGCGAGACTTGATCGACGGCCTCACCCGGTGTGCTTCTGTAGTAGCCCCCATAAATGCAAAACTTCCGTCTTCGATAAATGGTAACAAAAAGTCTTGCTGAATAGTTGAAAAACGGTGAACTTCATCGATAAATACAGCTACCCTGTACCTTTCCTTGCTGCGTATTCTATTCTGAGCAGTGATCTTCTTAGAAAGTTGCCTTACTTCATCAATCGCGGTGTTAGTTGCTGAGAACTCCACCAATTTATAGCCACACTCATGTGCTGCGATTCGGGCAATTGTGGTTTTCCCCACTCCTGGTGGGCCCGTCAAGAGCATCAGCGGAAGGTATCCTAGTCGTATATAGCTAGATAACAATTCAATAACATGCTTCTGTCCTATGTAATCATCAAGATTGTTGGGTCGGATCGCTGATGCTAAAGACATTTTTTCATTGTGCTCACAAAATAATACACTCTATACATACTACAGCCTTTCCATCTAAATAATACAATTAAATCTATGGTTTTCTCCTCTTACCAGATTCCATGGAGAGAGGACTATTGATACCACTTGCTGTAGACATTTTACGTTTAAGCATACTTTTAGGATCGTCATTTTCGGGCAGTGGCAGATTACCAGTTTTAGCACCAAATTGACCAAAGTTCTGTTGTGTTTGTTGCTGTTGCTGTTGTATTTGTTGTTGCTGTTGTTGCTGTTGTTGCTGTTGTTGCTGTTGTTGCTGTTGTTGCTGTTGTTGATGTTGTTGTTGATGCTGTTGTTGATGTTGTTGTTGATGTTGTTGATGTTGCTGCTGTTGCTGCTGTTGCGTCATGAACAATTCTATTGCTCGGCTAGGAGAACTAATGTTGTTTAGCATAGAAAACCCCATAAGCAGTCTCAAATGGGACATTACATCACTAACTTTAAGAACGCGCATTGCATTTTCACCGATACCGGAACTGGAAGAGTTACGAAGTGCTTCGGTTGAAGAATACAATTCTTTCAAGAAATCCTCAGCCGGTACGTTGGGGCCATCTCTATGATTTCTCCAACGTCTTTCTAAGCCAACAAAACTGATAGAACATTGATAATGTAAACAGTGACAGTCGATCCAGTCGATTCTCAAGTCACGATTCATTAACAACTTTACATTTCCACTAAGCATTGCAGTCAGACCATCTTGGAATAAATAATGAATCAGCAAACGTGAAATAACAAAAATACATCCATTATTCAAAACCTGAAACTTAAGGCCCGGTAATGTGACAGTGCAACGGGCCATATTTCCGTTCAGGAAATTGGCTGCAAGAAACCTTGGAGCTGTTGAAGGATTCATTTCAAATTGACGTGCAGCATCATTTGGAGGAGTATTATTTAATGTGTAGAGCGGTTTTTGTCTTTTGTCGCCCATTTGTATATCTTCATTGTCACTTTCTTTCTTTAAATCTACAGAAGATGACGGTTGTGGTAATGAAGGAGCAATGGTGAACCTAACAATAGAGTTAGGTAAAAAGTATGCATTCATTACTCTCTTCCAGTAATCGACATTTACCAAGTTTTCAGTAGCCTCACTTGATATTTGTTCAATAATATCCAAAATACGCATTACACCCGAATTTCCCAAGTTACGTTTGAGAATGGATGCATTGACTTCACTTTGCAATTGTTCTTGTTCCAGAAGTTTGAATTGTCCATTTTGGGCCGCACGGTTACCTGTAGCACCTGCAGATCCATTTGCTGGGTTTCCTACCTGCTGAGTGGCTGGGCCTCCTACAACCCCTCCAGGTGGGACTGCACCTGGGACTCCTCCGTGAATTCCAACTGTAACTCCTCCTGGAACAACCCCAGGTACACCAGGTACTGCAGGGGCGCCTGCAGGTTGCTGGATTGGAGTCATTGAAATCGACCCGGGAGTAATGGCTCCACCAGATACAGGGGTCTTTATCGGCTGGCCGCTCAAAGAAGGCTTCTTTTGCATTGCTTGAGCCATTTTGGGGTTTTGTTGTGGATTAGGACCAGGTCTTTGTGCGTTTTGCGGGGTGAGTTGAACTCCATTCATTTTATTCATCTGGTGAACCATACCTGGTGTTGCACCTGGAGCTCCTTGGGCTTGTTGTGGGCCTGCCTGTGGTCCTCCTTGTCCAGGAACTTGTCCAATAAATGGTTGAGACTGATGTCTCATTTGTGGTGTGTGTCCCTGGGAATTACCTGCACTTCCAGTTGTACCATTTGCTGATGCTGTTGTTCCGCCTGACGATATTCCGCCGGCAGTCGAGGAACTCCCTCCTCCCATCATAAACCCATTAGGAGTCTTTTGTATTCCGCCATTTAGTTGTTGTATTGTAGCTCCTCTCTGTACCGATGGCCTTTGTTGTTGCATCTGTACTTGTTGCTGTTGTGCAAGTAGTTGATTGTTTCCTTGGTTAGGTACACCGTTCATCGCAGGGCTCATCGAACCATGACCATTCATCATCCGCTGCTGGTTCTGCTGCCCAGGATGATTATAGCCACCTCCTCCATTCTGATTAAACATCTGCTGGTTCGGTGCGTTCTGTTGGTTACCTTGGTTTGCCTGACTCTGGCTCTGTTGACTCTGAATTTGTTGTTGGTTTTGATTTTGTATCAATGGATTGTTGAACCCCTGATTCTGCATGAGCGCCGCTGCAATCGCCTGCTGGTTATTTATCCCTGCCATGTTCATGCCTACGTTCATCATGTTGAGGTTCCCATTCATAAGTTATCACTAAAAAAAAAAAAATCGTGTTAAAAAATAGCTGCCGAACAAAAAAAAATAGGACGAATGAAAAATAAACTACTTGTATCGAAAATTCTCTATAATCGGCTTTGTATCCTTCATGACGAGTGTTTAATAACACCCCCGTCACCCTGATCTTTGAAACGTAACACGCTTAACCTTACCCCTGTGTTAATGACACCCTTTTACACCCTCTGTTACACAATCTGTCGCGAAGTTGGCTTTTTCTTGTTATCTATATATCTGTTTAATCTCCCTAATGCTGTGATCCTTTCGTAATTCTGCTGAGGAATTTTTCGTCGGCTCTTTGCATCCACAGGGACGTTTACGATAATACACTTACACAAATCAAAAATTTTAAAAAAAAAAATCATCTTTAACGCTTTAGTTCTCATTTTTAAAATATGTCAGCAAAAATCCTTTACTTGTAACAATAAAGCGATTGAAAAACAATCAAGATGCCTTATTTAAAAATATTGGACAAAATGAAATTTCTTGGGTGAGCCCATTTCACTTTTAGTGTCACTAAATCTAATGAGTAAATTTTAATGTAAGGTTCCGCGCTTTAGTTTATGATAAACTATTTAGTTTGGCTGGGCTTTTGATCAAAATATGATGTCAACAAAATATGTGGTTATTAATTATTTTGTTTATTCGCTCGTTATGAGTTGTTACTAATAGTTACGTTATTAGTTATTACAAGTTCTATGAGGTCTCGTTAATTACTCTTAACATTCAAAATAACCTTCTCATAATAAGACCTCTGACCATGTAGTCACTGGTAAAAACCTAAGATAGCCTTCGCAGCCAAATTGCCATATTGAGTCTTTGTGTAACTAAATAAGTATTACCTTTATTATAATTGTAAAAATACATTCATCTCTAAGTACTATATGACAAAGCACTATTCCCTTCAAGTGAAGTAGTGTTTGAAATATATCTGACAAACCCTGGGTGTGTCAAGTATGGTCTACGTTGTTTTTCAGTGATGGTAACAGGAACTTCTCCATCCAATGCTTGAGTTTCTCTTGTTTTGGTGGCACGTCTCTTAAGCAACTTGTTAAGAGTATCCTTCTTTTCCTCTTCCAATTGCTTGTTCTTGTAATCCTCTCTTCTTCTTGCATTTTCAGCTTTACGAAGAGCAAGTACTTCTTCTGACTCTTTCTTCTTGTTTTTACTCTTTTTGTCATTACTCAACGCAACAAGCTCCTTGTCTTCTTCTTGTTCTTCCAAATAACGCGATCTTTGACGTTCGGTCATTTTGGAGATATCTGGGTTTGCATGTGGATTATATTCAGTTTCTTCGTCTGTTAAAATCAAGTCAGCATCCAAGTCAGTCGGTTGTATTCTCTTGGGTGGTAGCTTCGACCGCTTGCGGTCGGTAGATTCTTGATCTTCATCATCATCTTCTTCTTCTTCTTCATCCTCTCCATAGAATGTCAACTGACGTTTACGGGTTTCCCGGGAACCCTTCTTCGGCAGTGTCTTACCTAATTTGAGTGTGAGTTTTTTGGGGGCCCTCAGGTAGTCATCTTCATCATTTAGCTCTAAATCATCATCAATCTCGTCGGGGTCCTCAATCTGATAGTTGTCTTCTGATAATGGAAGATCGTCTTCATCAGAAAGAGGGAGGTCATCGTCATCATCAGCGCCTAATTTATCTAATTCTTCATCCAAGTCTGCATCGCTCAAGTCAGATGATGGATTGACTCCGTCAGATGGGGTTACTTCGTCGTCGGTGTAGCGAGCCATTCGAATTTGTTTTTGAAATATACGACATCATTTTTATTAATATACGACATTCATGCTTGACCACTTATAAACAACCCTTTGATACTACGTACCTCGTCTCTAGCCTCAACCGTCAAACTCTTCTTTCTCTTAATCCCCGCAATGTCCACTTCTTTGTACAAAAATGGCGCATCCAACAACACATCTGTTCTATTTTGAAGCTCCTTCAATCTATATTTTACCACCCTATAATGTGGTATTTCAATCGTCAGATATGCTGAACATTCAGAAAGCTTTTCAGATAAGCTTTTAAGTTTATCTGCCAACTTTCCTTGAACAAGTTTGTCTTGGACATCTGGTTTCAGCTCCTCGGTCTGCACAATTGCATCAGCATATAACTTTCCATTTCGGTTGATGGCAACAATAGGTATGTAGCTTACGGAGTTGATGAGACTGAGATAGCAATCACGGAGCTTGTGTCTAAAATGTTCCAACACTTCATACCGACGGCTTGCTGTGGTTTCCAACATTGGCTTTATCACAAGATACGCAACAGCATACGCAAGTGTCAATAAGATACCAGATCCACGAGTAAGTTTAACAAGAAATATTGCTAATTGTGACCGCTTCTTTTGCACGAGAAACAGCGTTGGGTCGTACGCAGCTTCTGGAATAGTAAGGATTGGAATCATGCCTTTTCTCCACAAACAAAAAAATTTGAACCGAGTTTTTTGAGAAAAATGTATTATACAATCTATTTACAAGGGGATCTAATCTATAATATCACCAGCACTTCTCAAATATGGGAGTCTGGAAAGATGGTTTTTCTTCTGCTTCTTTTTATAATAGCCATGGTTTTTGGTGCTGTCGAACTTAATCTTTCCATCCAGAGTTGTAAACTGTTTTCCATACTTTACAAAACTGGTGGAGGGCTCCTCAGTTACAAGATGCCCAAGTGTAATGCTTCGGGAATAATTCCGCTTCTTCTTTTGTAGTTGTAGTTGTTCTACTAATGACTTTGATTCCTGAGATCTTTCCTCTTTACGTTTGGCATTTCTACTTAACTTGCGGTCCTCTTCTTCATCATTTGGAACCCATTTCGATTTAAGTATTCTTCGAATCGCCTCTGGTGATATATTGTAATGATTAGCCAAATCAACAGTTCTCAAGTTAGGCATCTGTTCATGTAATCCTCTAATATCATTCATTTGTTGGTGCGACAACTTTCTCGTTGGGTTCCATACCTTGTACCTTTTAGCATGTGCCTCGTCCCTCTTAACCCATTCTGGCTTTGGAGGTGTTACAAACGCTTCATCTTTTCTTTGAACTATTCGTATTAATCTTTCTTCTTTTACGTCCTTTTGACTTCTTATTATACTGGTGGAAAAGCCCCGTAGAAGTCTAGGAATCGTTCCCCATTTATGCATCTCTTTTCTAATGGCCTGGATTTTTTTTCTCCAAATTTAAAAATTCATAAATCAAAACCAAAAGATGATTACAGATGATCAGTTGAATACCATTGCTTTGACCTTTGGTTTTGCTAGTGTCGTGTTAATCTTAGTGTATCATGCAATTTCTACCAATCTCAACAACTTGAAAAACTGATGATGTCAATTGATTTGATAGGGTGTATAATAGAATACATATTTTAACTTGGAAATATAGTAGACGTGTTTGGATGGTTTCTTAAATGAAATACCCATATGTAAATATATATATATATATATATATTAATTGAACATATTGGTTAATAGATAATATTGGTGTTGTTCCAAAAATATAAGTGTTGCTTTAAAAATGATCAATAACGTATTCTTCACTTATGAACTCTTCAACTCCTTGAATCCCTATTCATTTCATTGTCATTCATCGCCCTTTTGGCCTATATCTGTCTATTCCGTCATTTGCATTACGTATCAATAACAACACGTGCATAAGCACGTGTTATCGCTGAAGTAAAAATTTCATCCGCCTTAACTTTTGTTAAAAACAATTGTTATTTGTAAGGAGTATTACCCAACCCTTAATATTTTGCAATTGGTGTTTTAAAATAAAAAAACAGCTTCATTACTTTGTGATATCATTCCCATTGGTTATACACCTGTTTAATTTATCCTACCTCTTACTTCCAGCAACTTCCGGTTGCTAACTACTCAACAAAAAAAATGGACGCTGGTGCAAAAGATGTGTCCATGGTGGATGTATCATCCGTGAATGACGAGACTGCCAAGCTTCCTCCAAGAAGAAGGTCTACTATGATGCTCACAGACGATATGGATAGAATGCATATTGAGGGTGACGTACATGGTCAACCGCAACTGCTGCAACCCCAACAACAAACAGTCACCCCAGACCCAAATTTAAATGTCCCTGTTGACATTAAATGGGTACAAGGTGGTGATAAGGTGTATGTTACTGGTTCTTTCACCGGTTGGAGAAAAATGATTGGTTTGTCCAAGCAATCAGATGACACCTTTTTAATCACTCTTGGGTTACCCGTCGGTACACATCGTTTCCGCTTTGTTGTTGACAATGAATTAAGATACTCGGACTATTTACCTACTGCTACAGACCAAATGGGGAACTTTGTTAACTATGTTGAAGTCACCCCGGAACATATACTACAGGTGCATCCGAATGCTGCAAGGCAACAAGTCCAACAGTCTCAAGACTCTACTTCATCTCAGCCTCAAGAACAAAGTCAAGAACAACCAAAGTCCCAGTTTGCTAGAACAAAGTCATCATTAACACGCGCCGGTAGAAGTGACCTGATGTGGGGTTTAATTAATGATGACGATGATATGGGTAATGGTTATTCTAGATATCATGACGAAGTGGACTCGGGCCCTCAGGGCAATAGAACTTATCAGTACATTAACGATATACCTCCTATATTTACAGATCCAAAGGTAATGGAGCAATACTACGAGGCTATTGATAAACAAGCAAAAACTCCGAACATGCAACCACAGGCCTGGTTGCATCCTCCTCAATTGCCTCCCCATCTAGAAAATGTCATATTGAACAACTTTAATGCGGCTGATAAGGATAATAACCTGGGTGCTTTGCCAATCCCAAACCACGTTGTTTTGAATCACTTAGCCACCACCAGTATAAAACATAACACCTTGGCCGTCGCATCTATTGTGCGGTACAAGCGTAAATATGTTACTCAGGTGTTATATGCTCCTTTGCAACAGTAAAATCACCCTGTACAATCATGTAATTTCTACTACAAGATGTTTATCATCCAGTCATTTTAGATAGCTAATAATATTCGTAAACAACTGTAGGATTGTGACATCTTTCGCTGAAATTAGAAAAAAAAAAAAAATTCATTCGCATTTCCCCACATTCTACAAATTCCGAGCCGCTTAAAATATATTTTCTAACTAGTAATCGTCATTGTCATAAGAGTTGTTGTTGTTGTTGTTGTTGTTTCTGTTGGATGATCCGTAAGAAGAGTTGTTGTTGTTAGAAGATCCGTAGGAGTCGTCATCATTACCGTAAGAAGAGCTCTTGTTGTTGGAAGAACCGTAAGAGTCGGTGTTAGAAGATCCGTAGGAAGAGTTCTTGTTGTTGGAAGAACCGTAAGAGTCGGTGTTAGAAGATCCGTAGGAAGAGCTCTTGTTGTTAGAAGATCCGTAGGAGTCGTCATCATTACCGTAAGAAGAGCTCTTGTTGTTGGAAGAACCGTAAGAGTCGGTGTTAGAAGATCCGTAGGAAGAGTTCTTCTTGTTGGAAGATCCATAGGAGTCGTCATCGTTTCCGTAAGAAGAGCTCTTGTTGTTGGAAGAACCGTAAGAGTCGGTGTTAGAAGATCCGTAGGAAGAGTTCTTCTTGTTGGAAGATCCATAGGAGTCGTCATCGTTTCCGTAAGAAGAGCTCTTGTTGTTGGAAGAACCGTAAGAGTCGGTGTTAGAAGATCCGTAGGAAGAGTTCTTCTTGTTGGAAGATCCATAGGAGTCGTCATCGTTTCCGTAAGAAGAGCTCTTGTTGTTGGAAGAACCGTAAGAGTCGGTGTTGGAGGAACCATAGGAGTTGTCGTCGTCACCGTAAGAAGAGTTCTTCTTGTTGGAAGAACCGTAAGAGTCGGTGTTAGAAGATCCGTATGAAGAATTCTTGTTGGAAGATCCATAAGAATCATTGTTAGATGATCCGTAAGAGTCGTCGTCATTTCCGTAAGAAGAGTTCTTCTTGTTGGAAGAACCGTAGGAATCATTGTTGGAAGATCCGTAAGAATCATCATTTCCGTAGGAATCGTTGTTAGAAGATCCGTAAGAATCGTTGTTTCTTCTGTTGTTGTTGTTGTTGTCGTTATCACTGTCCTTTCCAAAACCAAAAACCATTTTTAAATTTGTTGGAGCAATTAATAGTTAAATTGGGCTCCTTTTATACTCTTTTTCAAACTAGCAAGCATTGCATATTGAAAAATCTCATTATACTGCATCAATTCATCAGCGCCAACTATTGTCCTCCCCCTGAAATTCCATAATTGTGATTCCTTTTCGCGGTTGCAAATACATTTTAAAAGGGGTTTCGAATAACATTAAAAGAATATGCAGTGTGTTGCAGAGAAAGAAAAGAAAAGAAAAGCGATCCGGTACATCGTGGGTGAAACTCGGTAGGCAACAAAGCCACACTTAATTGAAGCTTGTCAAAATATTCATTGTTTATTTAGATCCCCGACCATATGAAATTGATTGTCTCTGTTACAAAGTCAATTGCTTATTCTTGATTTTGTGATTAGTTCACAATTTCGTTCTTTGAATTCTCTAATACTTCATTTACCAATAAACCTTCGGTCCGATACGCTCAATGGTTAAAATATTGTTTGTTTTAAGTTTTTGTATTGCTATTATTTCAAAGCCTTGGTTAGTACACATGCATTGAAGGAAACTTAAATTGCCTCTTTTCTTAAATCGTCAACAACCCGGCAGACATGTGCCTATAAAAAAAAGAAAACAATACAATAACGTCATTTACCCCAATAGACAAACTAGTTGACAATACACGGATGTGTTCTATTTACTCGCGGAATGTAAACAGGAACCTACACGTTTTTTCGTATTTTTAATTGAGCAATTCTTAAAATAAGATGGCAAATTTGAAAAGCTGGATATTTTTTTGTGTGGAGTCTTTGAGGCGATCTGATTTTGTACGAGTTTTAAGATGGATTTTCCACTATCATGTAATCTCAACGTGTCATGTACATGCTTAAGGCCGATCCAAGATTTAGTCTAGCATATTTAATTAAAGCTAAGTTACGTATACACTGTGAATATCATCAATGGTTTCTGTCAGCAGTACGTGGCTTAGCGCGAATAATATTATCAACTCTCAACAACACTTCTGCTGCTTCAGATGCAGAAGAAACAACTGCTCTCTTTAATTTATAAGATTCAACGATACCCAATTCTTTCATGTCTGCAACTACCCCATTGTTCAAATCTAAACCCGAAGTGGTAATACCGTTGTAAATAGCCGATCTTAACTTGGAAACTAAATCGGATGAATCCAAACCAGCATTGTCTGCTAAGATAGTTGGCAACTGTCTCAATGCTCTTGCAAATGCCTCAATTGCCAATGACTTCTTACCAGTTTCATTTGCTGCGGCTTGGTCAACAGCCTTGGACATGATCATTTCAGCACATCCACCACCCAAACAAGTTCTAGTTTCTTTGGTTGTTTGCGATAAAACGGATAAGGCATCATGCAAGGATCTCTCGGCTTCATCTAAACCTTGTTCAGTAGCACCTCTCAACACGATTGTACAAGCTTTACCTTCAGCAACACCAGAAAACTTTATGAAGGTGTCTTCACCAATCAATATTTCTTCAACCAAATCACACTTACCTAATTTCACCTTCTCTGGATGGTCAAAAGTAGATACAACTTCACCGCCAGTGACCAATGCCAATCTTTCAATTCCATCGAAATCGGCATGCTCAATAGAATTTATCTTTGCGTCAGAGAACAATTGTTCAGGGTAATCATAAATTAATTGTCTGTTAATGAAAAGGTTTATGTCGAATTGCTTGATTTTATCAATCTTAGCCTTCATCTTGACCTTTTCTGCCTTTTCTAAGTCTGCTAATTTGGCAGTAGAGTCAACCTTAAACTTTGCACCGAAAATCTTAACCTTATCGGCATCCATGGATGTGTTTGCAATCAAAATTTTAGCATTAGTGATTGTTTTAGGTTGGTTAATACCAAACCTCTTTTCCAAAATGAACCCCTCATCCAAGTAAGAATCAGCCAATTTTCCTCCAGCCTTCTTAATAATTTGAATATTGTTCAAGTTGGTTGAGCCCTTCAATCTTAAAATGGCATCAACAGCTAACTTAGAGAAGAATTCTTTATCTTGAGATAAAATCTTGGATGAAAGTGTGGTCTTAGCAATGTTTATCAAGTCTGCACGGAAAGTTTCAGTGTTCTTGGAATTATCAACACTAACCTTAGTTAAAGCATCAACAGCAACATTACGGGCTATTCTATAACCTTCAATGATTGTCTGTGGATGGATTTTTTGTTCAATTAACTTTTCTGCTTCTCTTAATAACTCAGCACTGAAAACAGTGACAGATGTAGTACCATCTCCAACTTCGTTATCCTGGACGTTAGCAATATTAACAAGAACCTTTGCAGCTGGATTATCAAATGGAATAGATCTTAAAATTGTTGCACCATCATTAGTAACTAATGCCTTGTCTGCATCGGAGGAACTTTGCAACAACTTGTCCATTCCCTTAGGACCCAAGGTTGATTTGACCAAATCACCAACAGCAATTGCTCCTACAAATGCAGATAAACGTGCATTCTCAGCCCTTTCTTCTGTGGCTTGATCTCCAAAGATTTGAACAGACATTTATAATATATAATCAAACTTGAATTGATGATTTATGATCCTTCGTGTTGCTGAAAAAAAAATTCAAAAGTCGTGTATATTACAAAGTCATACTAAGCAAACTTTAGAACATAATATTCAAAGGCCTTCAAACAAACTGGCTTAAAACTGTATATAAATATTTAATCATGTTGTGTCTTCCTTAAAGTGGCAATCTAAACCTTGAATCAAGGGAAGGAAAAAATTCAAAAAGTAAATGGTCCCTAGCAGGATCGAACTGCTGATCTTGGCGTTATTAGCACCACGCCTTAACCAACTGGGCCAAGGGACCTCTTCTGATTTTTATTTTTGAGGTCTTCGTTATAATATTTAGATGATCGTTTTCATTTTGCTACAATTTAATAAAATATACGTGTTCCTGTATAACAGGAACAGATAAAACATATGGAAACCTATAATAGTTAAATGTGTCTTGATAAATCATACTTTGGAAATACACGAAACTCGAACTCGATTATAAAGATAAGTTAGCGCTCTAAGAAGATTAGTTGAAGGAAATGTATTCCTTCATGTGCTGTGGATTTCTAATTTATATTTCTAATTTTGTACAGCACTTTAAGGTTAATAATCTCGTTATGAAAAAGTCTCAGGTCACTCCTAAAACTTTAGCGGAAGTCTAAATATGGCATTTCAAAGAACTTTTATATTCTATGAAAAACAGAACTATCCAAAGAATATACTGTTGGTTGGATACTTAACTTCTATGGACCACGGTTATACGCTTTGATTTAAAACAAAGAGGTTTTATAACTATTATGCAATTTCCACAAAATTTGAATAAAACTTTCAAGACTAATAAGTTAACAAGCAATTCAAATTACACTAGTACTGAAGAATTAATTTCACACACTCTATTTTGTTAAAAAAATATTGGGTGCAAAAACTGGGCAAATTATAGTGGGATCATGTAAATTATGACCCCAGAATATGCGTAAGAGGACAAAGGAAGCGAGCTCACGTGACAAGAGGAGAATTAGCAAATAAAAATGCAAACATAAACAATCAACGGAATTCGAAAGAATTGGTGTGAAATATTCTTAAATTTTTTTGACATGAACAAAACTAATTAAATCCATAGAAACCGAACGAGGAGCTCTGAAATAAAAGATGAGAGAATTAGGCAGTCATCAAAAATTTTTTTTTTTTTGATGTCTGTGTTTTTTTTGCATGAACTTTGAAAGAACAATTATCTTTTCCAAAAATTGGTAAATATAAAGATTTAGTTCAAAAATGCACAGGCCTACTATAACCAGTGCATCATCATATAGCAATTACTCGGATTTGAAGGAGGGATCATCATCAAAGAATGAGCATGGAGAAATGGCCGAGCAAGATGATGTGGTGATACCACAGAAGCCGAATGACTATAAATCTATTTTCAAGAAGTTGGATATAAACCAAGATGGAGAGATAACTTTAGATGTCTTTCAAGAGGCTTTAAAGAAGTTGGATCATCCAATAAGCGAGAACCAAGAGTTGGTGGATCGTGTCTTCGATGCATTTGACTTGGATAAGAATAAGGTTATTAATTTTGAAGATTTTAAAGCGTATCTTATTAAAACAGATGACCAAATATTAAAAGGATTTAAAGAGATTGACCAGGATGGAGATGGAAGATTAAGCCAGGCTGATTTCGTTCATTACTTGAAGACACTCAACTTGAAGCCATCAAAATATGACACAAACATGTTGTTCAAGCAAATCGATTTTAAGAATGATGGATACATAACTTATGATGAATTCAGAGACTTTTTAATTTTGATGCCACGTTTGAATGGATCAAGAATAAAAACTGCATTCCGATTCATAGTTGAAGAACTCGACGTTTCCTCGGATGGTGACGTGACATTAATAGCACAATTTCTCAATGGGTTTGGATTTTTCTTAGCTGGTGGGTTGGCAGGTGTAGTCTCGAGAACAGCAACTGCGCCATTTGACAGAATCAAAGTGTTTTTGATTGCCAGAACGGATTTATCATCGACTGTTTTACATTCTAAGAAAGAAATAGAAGAACAAATCAAGAGTGGAATAAAGGTTGCACAAGAAGCCGTAGGTTCCGGTGCAAACATAGAACCTGCTAAAACTATCAGATCTCCAATTATTCAAGCTGCCAGAACTTTATGGAAGCAAGGAGGAATCAAGGCATTTTATGTAGGGAACGCACTTAATGTGTTTAAGGTTTTCCCTGAATCTGCAATCAAGTTCGGTTCATTTGAGGCTACAAAGAGATTTTTAGCTAGAATGGAAGGGGTAGAAGACATGTCTAAGTTGTCCAAAACTGCTACTTATCTTGCTGGTGGTATTGGTGGTGTAGTATCACAAATGTGTGTTTACCCAATTGATACATTAAAATTCAGATTACAATGTTCCAACTTGGACTCTTCATTAAAGGGTAATGCATTACTTTTTAGAATAGCTAGAGATATGTTCAGAGAAGGAGGCGTGTCAATTTTCTATCGTGGTTTGCTTGTTGGATCTAGTGGAATTTTCCCATATGCAGCATTGGATTTAGGAACTTTCTCAACAATAAAGAGTTGGTTGGTGAAGAGAGAAAGCAAGAAAACTGGAATAAGAGAAGAAAATGTTAAATTATCAAACTTTGTCGTATTGACCTTGGGTGCCTTGTCAGGAACATTTGGCGCGACAATGGTTTATCCTATTAATTTATTAAGAACTAGACTTCAAGCTCAAGGAACATTTGCACACCCGTACACATATACTGGGTTTAATGATGTACTTAGGCAAACAATTAAGAGAGAAGGTGTTCCTGGTTTATATAAAGGTTTGGTTCCAAATTTAGCCAAGGTTGCTCCTGCAGTTTCTATCTCATACTTTATGTACGAGAACCTCAAGACATTATTTAAGTTGAATGAAGGTTTTTAAGTACAGCATTGTCCTCTAATAATACTCATTATAGATATCAAAGTTTATTATTTTCAATGCAACTTCACCTATAGGTTTGATGGAATTAGCTTGCTTCTTATTTCCTGTTACTTTCACCCACTTTGAGTCAACTAAGTTTATAGAATCATCCAACTCAATAATAACTTTAAAATTTAGATTCGATAGGCTATGTAACTTTCGAAGTTCGTTTACATGCGAATGTAAAATCGAACTGAATTGTGTGAATATAACTGACCAGGTAATTCCTGGTATTTTGATAATTGCAGACTTATCGTCGCCATTCGGCGAAATCTGTTTGCTTAGAGTTTTTCCAAGAGTAATTAATAAATCATTAAAATGCAATACATGTTTAACTTTTATTACTTCTGCGACCTCGTCATATATGACAATTGACAATTGATTAGCTCTTGCCCCTGATGTTTTATGACCAATTAGTATTTCTAGAAGTTCGTGCACAAGATCGTCTATGTAGATATTTAGACTCGGATTTCGACTCTTATAGACTAGATGATTGAACGATTTCACGGTATCGAATATACTTTTATCATATATATTTTGATGATATAGAATTTGATTAATCCAGATGGCTATGAACTCCTTCAACGTATGGAAGATATTTTGTGATGTTAAGGGCAAAGTCATAACACTTTTTTTTAAAAAAATCTTGAAGTACGCGTCATGACGATTAGAAGTATTGATCTGAAGGATATCAATAGACTTACATCTGGTCAAGTCATTATTGATCTCAAATCCATAGTCAAAGAAATGATAGAGAATTCGATTGATGCTGGGAGTACTAAGATTGAGGTTACTTTTCACAATTATGGATTAGATCAAATTATTATCCAAGATAATGGAAATGGAGTCAACTCCGAGGACTTTGAGTCTGTATGTCTAAGAAGTTATACTTCCAAGCTATCAAAATTTGAAGATCTTGAATCTTTAGAAACATTGGGGTTTAGGGGTGAAGCGTTAAATTCGATTTGTAATCTATGTTCAATTAGAATGATTACTTCGTCAGATTATCCAAGAATATTCGAGCTCAAATTTGATAAAATGGGAAACTTAACAAGTAAAGATAAGAAGCCACCCACGGAATTGTCAAATAATGGAACCAAAATCATTGTGCTGGATCTTTTTAAGGGTCTTCCAGTAAGATTTAAAAACTTCGAGAAGAATTTAAAGAAGGAGTTCAATAAGGCAATTAATTTGATAATACCATATCTAATCATATTTCCCCAAATAAAATTTAGTATTTCAAACGTTGTTAATAAGAAGAAACAGAGCATTTTCAATACTAAAGGAGGAGCCAAAAATACAATTTTGGATAATATGTTAACTATTTTTGGTACACTGGGAGCAAGAGGACTCATACCTATCAACTTGTCTATAAATGATGATGTGCTATTGGAAGGATATATTTCCAACTTTTCATTTGGGCTCGGCCGTAATATGAAAGATCGTCAATTCATATTTATTAACAATAGACCCGTAATCTTAAAGAAGTTGAACAAGATTACAAATGATATATTTCAAAGTTATAACCATGTTCAATTCCCTACCTTCATCATTAATTTAGTTATTGATACAAATATTTTGGATTTAAATATCTTACCTGACAAGTCAACGGTTTTCATTCACGAGGAGCAAAAATTACTAGATGAAATACGGCTCAAGTTACAGGAACACTTTGAATCTCAAGATGAGTACGTGTATCCAAAGAATGAAATCAAGATGAAACCAATATATGAGAATCAAAAAGTAGCAGTTGCTATACCAAAAGATGTTCCCGAATCAGCTGAAACGACAAAAGAAGTACAAGAACCAGCTGAAAATGTCTTTATTCCAAGGGATGTACCCGAAAGGAACATCCAAAACGAAAATACTACAGTGGTATCACAATTGAGTAGTGATTATATATTGGAAGAAGCCAGTGAAGTTTCAATTCGTATTAGTGAAGACAATATTGAAGAGCAGAATAGATCATCAGATCTTTTTGTCGATGAAAATTATGAGGAAGAAGTCACCGATGCCGTTGAAGACATTAACGAAATTGATGAAATTGATGTTGATAAAGAAGGTCAGGCTCGCAAGAACAAAGATCTAAGCAAAGAGAGCCCATTGCAACAAGATGATACCAATTTTAATGATAAGGGTATTACTATAACAAACATAAACCGAGAACTTGATGAAAACTTGAATAAAATTGCTAATGATGTTGATGCAGATAGTGACACAGTATACACAATAAACCCCAATAATAATGATGATGATACAGAGATCACAAATAAGGATCCATTTGTACCTACAAATGAAAATACACACTCTGCAACTACTCAAAATACTGGTGTTGATAAGTCATATACATCGACTCACTTAAATTTCCCAGCAAATACCAATAATAATTACGGGAAGAATTTCTTCCCCGTAGAAGAAAATACAAATAGAGCCCATGTGACAATCGGTGGGAGACCTATTTATGAAAGATCTATGAAGAGAATAAAAATTGAACTGTTGCACAACTTTTCTAGAGTCTGGAAGTATACTAAACCACATAAACTTGAGTTCAAACCATCTAGTAGTGGAACTAAGCTGGTGTTAATAGATGATGTTGCTCTGGGTGAACAAGAACAGAAATTGTCACAGTTTATTATATCCAAAAGTGATTTTGAAAAGATGCAAATAATAGGGCAGTTTAACCTAGGCTTCATTTTAGTTAAACAACTTCCCGAAGAAACTGAAGGTTCCACAAATATTTTTATTATAGATCAACATGCTAGTGACGAGAAGTACAATTTTGAAAAGTTAAACGAAGAATTTGAAGTGAAGTTCCAGAAGTTAATTGCCCCTATAAAGCTTGATTTAAATGTCATTGAACGAAATTTAGTTATAGAATACAGAAATTTGTTTAAAGAAAATGGATTTATGGTGGAAGAAAATTTTGCAGAAGAAGACTATATTACTTTAGTCACATTACCGACATACAAAAACATAATGTTTAATGTTGACGATTTCTATGAGTTACTTGACTTGGTTCGAAATAATCCATTCAACAAGAATGCAAGACTAGAAAAAATAAGAGATATTTTAGCTATGAAGGCATGCCGCAAAAGTATAATGATCGGAAAATCCCTAAATTCTAAGGCTATGGAGTCTGTTGTTCGTAATCTAAGCAAACTCAATAAACCATGGAACTGCCCACATGGACGTCCTACAATGCGTCATTTAACTGAAATGAAGTGGAAAAGTAACTTCTTAGATTACGAGCTCTAATTTGATGACCAAATATAGTGTAAAACTTAGTTTCGGCGTTTTGATTCTTAAAAAAGTTAATACATTCACAATGATGACAGAATGTTGACGTCGCCCCTATCTAACGTCAAATCTCCAACTGGTTACACTAAGTCGTGTATACAGGAGATAATATTTTGGTTGGCTAGACTACCAATATTGTAGCGTAGGTCTCCAAACTTCAGATAAGTGCTTGCGTTTAGATATGTAGGGCACTACAGCTTTCGTCACTTGATGATTCTTCTTCCTTTATATATGATCAATGTAATGTGCATGGATAATCTGAGCAAAGAGTTAATCTTCAACAAAAAAAAAGAAATAAATCATCACATATTATCTTGTGGTATGCAGTCTTTAAACAAAAAAAAAAACTAAAGATTACAATAGACCTTCGAAGTAACATTGAATATCTTCAATTACTATCATTCCTAAGGATCGTGGTGATCATTTATAAGTAGAAGACAATCCTTTCAACAGTGGTACTTGAGATTTACCAATAATACTAACATGTCTTTCCCCCCAATACCTCGAACCGCCGAGAGGAAAAGCAGGAGAACCCATAAGAACTCGCGAGACGGTAAGTGCATACGATACAACTATATGATTAATTTTACTAACTAAGTAAAGGATGTCCAAATTGTAAAGCAAAGAGAATAAAATGTTCCGAGGAGTTACCCCTGTGTCACAACTGCATAGCCAAAAGTTACAGATGTGGCTATCTCGATTTTCCAAAGGAGAAGCTAGACCATATAAGGAAGAAAAATGAAAAGTTACAGAATGAATGGGTATCCCAGCAACACATACCTCAACAGTTTCTACAAAATCGTCAATCGATCGTCAGTAACTCAGCGCATTATAATATACAAAACCAGTCACAGCATCGTTCTCCCCAGCAATCTCGGTTACAGCAGATAATTCAGGTAAATCATAATATAGGACAATCACATTCACATGCTCAATCTAACTTGAGAATAAACTCACTGTCAAACACTACTGGCTCTCATTATTTGCCAAATCTGCATCATCAACAAGTAAGTTCCTCAGTACAGAATACACCTGTACCGCATTCTACACACGGTTTTGCTTTAAATTCTTATGACCTGTTGAATAATCAAGTATTTCATAATGATGACTTAATTAAAAATGAACTAATGACTTATGATTCTCGCGTTTACTCACAACAAAGGCACCCACATTCTGGTCCTTATACTCAAATTCCAGAAAACATGAATGGAAATGTCTCTTTGAACGTAAACAATAACGGATTGTCGAATGCTGATATCATGACTTCAAACGAAGAGAAGGATATATTCTCAATGGTACAGCCGATAACAAAAGACTTGATAAATCCAGAGTTTTATGCAAATAAGGATGACTTGCGTGTTGCCTTATATAGGGACTCTTTCTTGAGGCATAAAGGAGAAATTTCTAATCTTTACCATCCAACTGCAAACCATACTCCAGAAGGTTTATTAGTTCAACAAGAAACAGATTTTGGAACTGATCATAATCAACAACACACTGCAATGAACGAATATTCACATGATTCTTTACGTGACATAGATAATGACTCTGAGCAGTTTTTCAAATATGAAAACCTGGATGAAATTGACAATGTTACACTTGAATATGTTAAAGCAACTACTCAGGAAACAAACCTCCCAATTGATTTAAACCAACATAATGATTATAAAATATTTCAGCTTCATTCGCCTCCTAAGATTACTGCAGGTAAGCCCTTGCCGCATGCTATTATTCGAGAAGTTAATATTCCAAAGTTGAACGCTTCAAGTTACCTCAAGAATCGTTTTCTTCATCGTTATCTTCTGAAAGACCAAAAAAGTATCAAATCTATGGTAACAAAAGAGTACAGTCTCAAGTATACACCTGTTTGGAGAAGGGAAAATGATCTTCAGTTTTGGAGTGTTATTTTTAATCAAGGTGTAGTCTTAAATGTGTACTTTTCGTTCTTCATGGATAGAGCCATCAGCGTTTTGTTAAAAACTTGCAATATAATGTTAACAGCAACAAAAGCAAGTCATCAATCCCAAAAGGAAGTGGACGAAAAGGATGAAATCACATATGAAGCTGAGAATGAGGGCCTGGTATTCTCGTTGTTCACCAAACATGATCTTGAAGTATTGACAAAAAAGTCGTTTGCATATTTCGGTTTACTAGTACGTGATCTCAGAGAATCCCTTACTGAACACAATATTGAATTTACAACCAAGATCTCACTCTATGGCGCATGGACAACATTCTTGCATTCAAATGCCTCTGTGAATACTTTGATGTTAATGTATACCGGAACTGCTTCGCTTCTCCTGGAAATATACTTGTCAAAGAAGTCTGTTACAGAATTAAGTTATTCCTTAATTTTGTTAGATCATTGTATCAAAGATGCAACAACCTGGACACTAGTCCCTGACTATCCATTTCAAGTCATTAACGAAATTTATGAAGACTTGATGACATTTAAGTACTTTTTGATAAGCAACAATGACTTGGCTTCGACGTCTAATGAGTTGATGCTTCGAGAATTTCTAAATTTGGAAGCATTCCTTAAAATGTTGATTGATGAAACATACCCTAATATTGTGGCAATCAATGATTATTGTAAAGCTAAGAACAATATTTATGATTCTTCGAATAGTATCACCTTCACACTGACGATATTGTTTTTTGATTTTGTTGTTTCTTGGTTTAGAATATGTCCAAGCGAATGTTACTCTATTGCATCAAATATGAATCCAGTGAAGAAAACTTTGTACCTATTTTACCAAGTAGTTGGCAAAGCTCTTCTGCATGTTTTTACCCCAATTAGGTCAATCTTATTGATAGATCCGATGTATGTGATGATACCTAGAGTCGATTTCCAAGCAGAAGTCTTCAAAATTAAATTGGAGGAAGTAGATAATGTGGTTGAACATTATGAATTTCTAGCCAGTTTATCACAAAAATTGATACGTATGATCATTTTCTTTAATGACAGACTTGAACTACTTTCAAATTATTTAGCTGAAAGCGATGTTTTAAATTTTGAAAATGATCATGCATATATTCTGAACGAGATAATACTGAATCAAGGAGATGTGCCTTCTGTTTTTAACAAGTACCAAGACATTATTCATATCAAACCTACGAAAATGAACTTCAATGAGACAATGGTAACAAACTTCAATAGAAGCCTTAAAATTGACAACTATCCAATTTTAAAGAACTTGCATTATGAAGTTGATGGAGATTCAAGAAGTACTTTACATAACATCATTCAAGGGGAAATATTTAATCAAGCTGCTAGAAAAAAGAAAGCAGCTACTAATGAAAGCACATTCAAAGTCAATAAGGACGGGATCCAAACTGCACAAACACCGAGTAATCCAAGTACAACTTCTACAAATACTGTTTCTTTTACGGTTTCTGCTTCACCAGGTACTAATAGCGTATCATCAACTCCGGGTTCTAATAATCTACTGATAAGCGAAAGCTCTGTTTCTTCATCTGATAGTACCTCCCTGGTTACTTCGAATTACAACTTCAGTAATTCACAAGCATCACTGTTGGGTGAATTTGACTATTCTAGTGGCTTCTGCAGCATAGATTATCATGCACGAGAAGCAATTAGTTTTTATAAGGACTTCAAAGACTCCCGTTATAGTATAGAAGCTCTTAAAATAGAAGACTTTAGAAAAAGGATGCAAAACTTTGAAGTTTCTAGACAAGTGTTGACTAAGAGTATTAACCATATGAACTAAATCATACAATCCATATGCATTATGTATTATAAAATAGGATATCTAACCTGTATAAATATTTCCTGAATACAAACCATATAATAGTAACAAAATATTGTATATATATACCATACAATTTAATACATGTTAGGAGGTTAGTATTACCTTATTTCAGCTTCCAATGGTTACGATAGTAGGCATTGGAAAAGAATAGAGCATCTCATTGAACGGCATTGTGCTAATTAACGGGCTAACTTAACAGCCGTCTTGAAACTGTGGAATCAATGCGGGACAGAAACTGACAAAACCTCTAAACAACCCGTATCCGCTATAGTATGAAATCTATAAAGAACCAAAGTAGAAAGAAGGTATTGGAGCGAAAAGGAGCTGACATAGATGGTGGGCAAGGGAAAAAGGCCGACTAGTCGTTAAATTAATAACTAACGTGTTTCTCAAATAAAACCTACTTTCGCTAAATAATCAAATCAATGTTTAACAAAGTTGCCCCTTATGCTTGATTAAATTATCTCAATCAAATTATTGTCTAGATAATATGGACTTTTAAAATACTTCCATATACTATGGTGTGTTCAATTCTATGACCGAGGATGTATTAAAAGTAAAATAATTATCATGATTTTTTGTCAAACACTGTAAATTGTTTGCGAAATATTAATTTCATTAACTTCTAATATTCAAAAGCTCGTATTATACTTAATAAAAACACATTCAAATAGAAAAATTGAACAATTTTCATCGCTTCATCTACTTTGAGCTATATTTTTTGAAATTTTTGTTGCATAACCCTGGATATTAGAAGTTACCATTAAGCAAACTGAACTTCTCTTGAATTATAATCTTCTTCTAATTTCAATAATCCCATTGAAGTAATATAAAAGGTAAAGGTAGTACCAAAGAATCTCATTCATCACTTCCAGGATGGTTCAATAAGTGTTGAGTCAAAATCTAGTAAATTGAAGCTGCAGTAGCAGGATGATCATGTAAGCTGGCTGCAAAAGATAATTTTATGAAATAACATAAGCAAAGGTTCTTGAAAAAATTAGAATATTTACATAAAATTGGTTAGTACAGGAGAATAATCTATTAAGCGAATTTACCGATTCTTGGGTCAAAGTCTCACCAATCAGGAACTTGGGTAGTAACATTGTGTCTACTGATAACAGCCCATCCAACCTGCGTAGATAGAATTCATACCTCCTTTGAATTATATTGGACAGCAAAAAACAAGATGACACCAAATGTAACATCACCACCTCAAAACTAAACAGAAGAAAGCCATGACGATACCTAGTTAGAAACAAGAAAATGGTCGCAAGCATCTCTTTGTAAAAGTGCAAGATCCAGTAATACTAGGTTGTCTGTCATTGAAAGAGGTGTTGATAAAGGTACCTTCTTATTATTGGTATTGCTGGAGCCCTCAATCTTGAACATTTATCCGGGTCCTTTTATAGCCCACATTACTTACTTCACAGATCATCTTTCAATAATCTGTTCAATAAAACTACTTTAGTGAGCGTGAAAATGATTATATGGATAGGTTTCATTCACTTGAGCGATCACTTAAAACTTACAAGGTTTAAACTGTAATCGAGAAATAAATATATTAAAGTTCAAAATAGCACATCAATAGGTTGATAGCAAATTCCACGCTCTCAATAAAAACTGAAATGCGATCACAAATAGAAGAGAACCTCACATGAGAGATACACCTCTTTAACTATTGTAGATTAATTAAGATTTTGCAACACCACAGGCGTTTTACTGAAACTAGAAAAAACGAGTTTCATGATTTCAATTAAGAATTATTTTTGTATATCACAATTAAGGCCTTTATTTTAATTACAAGGTATTTCTTAAGCTATAATCATAGTTAATTAAAGTCAATAAGATAAATCCAACACATCAAAGTTATCGTAACACGCTTTCTACTATCAAACTATTTATCTTCTATTTGAACTTTAATATATTTAATTCCCGATTACAGCTAACCTGACAAGCTTAAAGTGATCGCTCAATTGAATAAAACTCATATGATCATTTTTACGCTCATAGTAACACAAACTATATAAGCCTTAGACTCACTATCTAGGCTGAGGTTCTATCCTTGATTAGAAAATTTACGTGGTAAATTCATTGACTTTTAAAATAAATACTAAGAGTGAAGTTGTGAGCATTTAATTTCAGTCGTGGTTCATCCACTTTAAATTACCTATAGTTAGTAGTGACTCCGCGTCAGAAAGATAAAAGCATCTATAAATGATCAATCTTTTATTACGAATTGTTAAAGTATAACCGTAGCAGCAATAATCCAAGAGACAGAATACTCAACTTTGTACTTTATAGCAATACATTCAACATGAATTGACACATTTACACTACCACACAACGCTTAGGTAGTCTACAAATGCCGTAGCGCGTTAAAAACATAATGATAATCCAATGTACTTTTAAGGCCGTTTATAATCGCAATTAACACATCTGAGTTGAAATGAAAACACCCAGAGATTAGTACTCACATTCGTACTGAATATAACGTGCTTATAATTAACAAATTCATTTTTCTGATAGTGTTACAAATATGTGTGTGTTAATTACGCAACTATATAAGCTAGTCTATTGTCGGTATATATTTAATTAAAGCTTTATCTAACAAACTAGTTATATCTACAATATAATTCCTATAGCGATTATTTTGACCCAGTACTGATTGAATCCAACAACCCCATTTATCGTAACCGTTATACTATTAAAATAACAAGATTGTATATCAGAACATATTGATACCGATGGAAGCTACCTAACCAGATAAAGTGTTTCCCTACAACCCACTTTTCGCACAGAGAAATATGTTTTTATAGGTTGAGTGGTTGAATTTATACTATAGGATTGTGATGAAGCAACGTTTGTTTATATAGAAGAAATGTAATCAAGTATAATAAAATAAAGCATAAATTGAAATATGTAGATATGTACAAAAGTTTTATGCGAATTACGATCCAAGAGATTACATCATCATAGAAGTTACCATAAGATCATCTTTTCCAAATATGCTAAATTGTTCAGTGGTTTCTTCTACCAGATCTACTTAGAATAAACAATGTCAACTGCAATATCTCTTATATACCTCATGGAGGGCCCATAAACTATAAATATCATATCACACTCACTCACTGACGCGATTTTATACTAACGGTTACATGGTAAGATTCACTGACTCTTTAAACTTATGTGTTTCTATATATTTTAATTAAGGCTTTTGTATATTGCATAAAGTTATATATTCAAATATAGCCTTGTAGACTCACGTCAACTCATTAATATAAACGCAAGAAATAAAGGTTATCCGTAACATAAACTTATAAGGTTGCCTGTTGATCTATTATTGTACTTTATGTTACTACAAATGAATTCTAAAATTTAATTACTTCTTATGAGTGTAAAAATGAGAATATGGGTTTTATTCAATTGAACGATCACTTTAAGCTTGCCAGGTTAACTGTAATCGGGAATTAAATATTAAAGTTCAAATAACAGATCAATAGTTTGATAGTCGAAATTGTGTTACGATTACTTTGATGCGTTGGATTTATCTTATTAACTTGTAATTATTTAACTAACTATTATTATAGCTAAAGAAATAACTTCTAATTAAAATAAAAGACTTAATTGTGATATACACAAATATACACATATATATGGTTTTCAGCGAAGGGTGCAAGGGCTAATGACTCTACCATTGTTTCATTCCAACTAATTCAGTTAATAATGTGTATCATAAAATAGACCAGTTTAGCCTGAGTGGAGAAGTCCTTATATAACCTAAACAACAATAGGTCAAGCTCTTCTTTGGCATTCTTATTATTCTATAACCCCCACACAGGTTTAAATAGAGGATTCATCATTGTACCTGTTTTGCTAATATATCGGATGTAGATTTAATGCACTGATTTGAGAGTTCCAAGTATTCAGATCTGTTGCGTTATTATGCTGGACATCAAATACGAATCTACTATCATTCACTGTCAATCAAAGTCATCTTCTGAACTTTGTATTTAATACAAATACAAGGCCAAGTACAATGGGGTTATAACTATTACGATAAGGTCGTTGTTGGATTTTAATCAGCACTGGGTAAAATAATAGCGACAGGAGTTAAACTAGTATATCTACAATATTTTAGATAAAGCCTTAATTGAATATACCGACAATACAACTAGCTTATATAGTTGCGTAATTAACACACACATATTTGTAACACTATCAGAAACATGAATTTGTTAATTATAAGCACGGGTATTGAGTACGAATGTGAATACACTAATCTCTGGTGTGTTAATTGCGAGTTTCCATAAACTGCCTTAAAAGTTACTTTGGAATATCATTGTGTTTTTAACGTGCTACGGCATTCGTAGACTACCTAAGCGTTGTGTGGTAGTGTAAATGTGTCAATTCATGTTGAATGAATTGTCTTAAAGCATAAAGTTGAGTAGTTTGTCCCTTGGATCATATTGCTGCTTTGGCAATACTCTAACAAACTATAATTATAGTTGAAGAAATACCTTGTAATTAAAATTGTAATATACCAGTGTACCCTGAGTGGAAAAGTAATTATGAAACTTGAACAACAATACTCAAGCTCTTCTTTAGCGGTACGGGTCTTTAGAGGTTAGATACTATACAGGTTAGTTGAAACAACTAACTATTGCATTAACGGGTTCAAATATGGGGCGAGTATTATCTCTAACAATGTTACGATAGGTTGGTGTGCTGATTCAATATAATGGGGTTGTGATGAAATAACGTTGTTTGTATTGAAGATATAATATAAATCCAACAACCCAACCTATCGTATATTTCTAATAAGTTACTATTGATATACTATAAGCTTTATATGATACTAACGCCGATTCACAACTAACTGGGCAGTTTGAAGTGATCGACCTTAACTGAACTAATACTAAACTACTTTACGCTCAGAATTTGTAGTTTTATTTGTATGTTTTTGCTGTTTATTCAAATTGAGGCTTCTCTTTGATATCAAGACCACCCAAGAATAAACGCAAATGTCATAAGGAGTCGTAAAAATACAAGTTGTATCAGAACATAAGCGTTCTAAATACAAATTCTATGCTGCTCAGATATACTCACAGTAAACTTGATTTATACCTTTTAAAATCTTGTAGTTTTATATTTGTAAATATTATCGATATAAAAAATTGATATTCTATATTATCCAATTTGACAATATCTTAAGGTGAGCAAAATTACTCAGTGACCCTTCCATACCAAAACTCAAATCTCTTAAATACCAAAATGATCCGGTAATCAATATGTACAGAAGCATATAAATAAAACTAGAAACATAGCGATTTAAAGTTTTGGCAACTAAAGTTTCCATAATAAATCCCGAGACAAAGATTGCGAAGTAAAGCGCAGGGACATAATGATGTAAGTAGGTCACCCTACCCATCAAAATAAATGGCAAGAAATGTAATATCCAACTCACAAAAGGTAAGATTCCTTGAGCTAAAAAATCATTCCAATCGGCTCCAAGAACATCAAATTGTACTTTTTGTCTTTGCCATCTGTACATCGTAACCACAAAGTAAAATGCAGTCACCCCTAAGCAAAATGTTGAAAACCAAGTGACAAAAGGATTGCCAATCAAAAAATACTTCACATCATAAGCTTGCCATCCACACATGCGTAAACCAGAGTTTAAAATTGGCCATTCCCACCATTCAGAGCTCAACTTATCAAACTTATTAGAATCTGGTACTAAAGCATTATTGGATGCCATCATTCCGTAATTGAGCAAAATAAATTCTTTCCAGAATTTTGGTTTCGGAGGAACATAAGCTACCACTGGAGCTTCAAGATAATCATTGAGATGGTCTTCAACATTCCACCATGAATTTTTATCTTTGGGAAGCAACGAATGTTTGCATACAACTTCACCTTGCTGGAATCCCCATGATGGAAGAGCGCTGCCACTGGTGGAAAGATAACAGCCTAAAACCTTGTGTCTTAATCTGAAGTTTGTAGAAATTGGGTGTATCTCATCAACTGATTCATTTGCGAACAATTCCGATGGTGATTTTTCTTGGGATTGAATCTCAACTACCCATTCATCTTTAGTGTCACTATTGTCCAAATCGGCGTAGCAAGTAACCTCAAAGTAACTCTTCAGAATAGGTGCCTGTATTGGATGCGAGTGCAACAAACAACCTGTATTTTTATGAACCAATCTAATGGCTTGACCATCTTGAACAATTGATCTGTAGATTTCAGCATTTGGGGACTCTTTGTTTTCTGGTTCATCACTTGCAAACCAACCTTTTGTGCTTGAAGTTTCTAAGTCAAATTCGATCAAAAAGTGGTTATTATCATCTTTATGACCATAAGTGGTTATCTGTTGCTGTTGAGATCCTTCAGGGTATAAATGCAGGTGAGAATGTAAAAGATTTGGTGACAACCCTTGTGATCTCATAGTGATCAATGAACCAAATGCTACCGATCTTGGACCATCTGTAAGTGTGCTACCGTCTAATGAAGCTTGAAGTAACGTTGAAATAGAACCATCACCAGGACCCGAGTTCTGTAACACGTCAAAATGAACTTTGAAAGACGCTGCGTAAATTAAAAAAGGGACAACAATCAATGATACCACTCTCATTAACCAATGCAGGACATACTTAGTGAATGTGATGTCGGTTGTCGATCCAAGTTGGTAAGTTTTGATAAGCAAATCATACACTGTGTACAACCCAACCAAACTAGTTATGAAAAGCCCAACTAGTTTTACCGAGGACACACATCCAATAGAAATACCAGTTAAAAGTAACCATTTAATTCCCTTGCGGGAAAATAATTGCTCCTTTAATCGATAATTGTGAACTTTAATCAAACAATGATAAGTTGCCACTGTGAAAAATAATAGCATTGAATCAAGTAAAATAAATTTTGAAAGCGTCAATGAAATCATTTCAAATATCACCATTAAACTGATGAACCAAGTAGTTTGTTGAGTGAAACCTAAATCTAAACAGGTATAGTAAGCTAGTGGAGTGCATAGGATACCAAAAACACAATTGAAGCATCTCATAAAAATATAGTTACAATCTTTTGGAAAAGTAGAACCGCTTCCAAATTCAAACTCCCCATTATAGTTTGCTAAGTAACCAGACAATCCTACTAATAATTTTCCTAATGGAGGATGGACATCAAAGTAGAACTCATTTTTAATATAGTGTGATCCAAATTTACCAAAATGGGCTTCATCCCAAACAACCTTATTCAGAGTTTGTATTCTGTACAACCTGACAAATGCACTGACTGCTGTTAATATGATTGGATTGATATAGTTTATCAATATTTCGTACAGCTTTGTTTGTTCTTGAAGTGGAGCTCTTGAGTCCTTTAAATTTAAAGAATTTGTCTTGGATATAATACTATCGAGTTCTTCATCCAACTTATCATCTGATTTTAAACCATTTCTTCTTCGTGTATGTACTTGATTAGGTTGTTTTGAATTGATTGACGATCCAGTTGCGTAACGTGTACTGGAACTCATAATTATTTTTTCTTCACTATTTTTTCATGAATTTCTAATAAAATCTGTAAAATTGTTCAATTAAAAAGATCTACCATTCAAATCCAATAATCATACGAGAAATAATTTTCTCATCAAGAATACTACAATAAATTACACTACAATAATCCATAAATTCTTCAAATACGAACATTTGATTACTAAAAATACTTAATTCATATAGAATTTGAGGTGAAACATTCCTTTCAAGTAGAAAATAAATTTCGCTTTTATTACGAAACATCTAATTTTCTTTTCAAAACAGACAACCTGTTGCCTATACTAATGATGAATCTTTCAACTGTGACTTTATCATCATCATCTAGTTTCACCTCATCTGAAATCTCAGTTGTTGGGTCTTCGTCAAGTAAAGCTTCCAACATCCAAATGGCAGTACTATAAGCCAATTCACATCCCTTCAAATCTTCTTTAAGTAACTCATTGACAGCAGCACTTCTTGACATTTCTAGTGCTCTATCAAAAATCAACTTTTCAGCAGCCACCTTTTGTTTAGAAAGAATAGGAGAAAATTCCAGATCACTCATTTCATCTTGTTCTTTTGCTAATACAGAATTTGCATCTTCTAACCTTAATCTGATAAACTCTGCCTTTTCTAAGTTTTCGTTGAACTTTTCCCTAATCCACTGCACAAGTTCATTAATCCTAACTGAAACATGCACGTTATTAGAGTTGTTAAATACACTCAACGCTTTAGATTTGACTTCACTGTCTTCTTTCTTTTCATTCTGTTCATACCACCAATCACTAGCCACCATCATTCCTTTTGCTAAAAGAGATAAAGTTTTGACATATAACACAACTCCTTCTTCACTAATATTCTTGATCATACTAGGTGGTAATGTTAAGTTAGTCAGAAAAACGTCATCTTCAAAGCCATCAGATGAAGGTGGACTCGGGATCAATTGAGTGAATTTAACATCAGCAAACAAATTGATTGCATGTGCTTTTGTGGCAATCGATTCCAATTTGTTCAAAACAACTTCGTCTGAGGTCATGTGAGTCAGTGCTAAATTCAGGTGTTCAAATGCTGCTATTGTTGCTGAAGTAGGAATATTCAATTTCTGTAATAACAAATTGTTAGTAAAATTGGGACTAGAAATTACTGTAGAAAATGAATCATCTGCTGCCGAGTTTTGTAATGAATTTGGGTTTTCTAATACTTCAACATTGCCTGTTCCAAAAAGTCTATTAGAAGCCATACCGATCGCTTTACTTAAAGCATTCGAGGGAGAAATAGAAATGGATATTCTTCTATCAGAAAAACTTGACCTTCTTCCATTTTGACTGCTATTAGAGTTGGAACGCAGGGAGTATCTTCTGTTAATTAATTTGTTTTCGCCACTGGAGGTTGAGTTTGACAGTGGTCTTCGTGCAACATTGTTTATTGCGAGGGCTCCACTACCAGCATGGGCCAATTCATCTGCAATTGCATTTACTTCAACTGCACGCTTTTCAACAACAACATAGTCCTTCTCTAAAACATCATCTTTGTTTCTGATTAGTGACCTGTTACTTTTTGGTAGCTTAATAGAATTTGATAAAGTTTCTGGACCAGGACTGTTTTTGTTAATGATCTCCTTTATCTCTTCATCTCTAGAGCTTGGTCTTGAAATAGAAATGCTATGAGTGGTACTCTTGTTTTCAATAGGGCTTGTAGGGTAAACTGGAGATGTTGCATAAACAGGGGAAACATTATCATCCACTTGAGTTATAGGCGAAGGCGAACGAGCTGATTTATTGGTGACGGGGGATATATATTCACTAATGAATAAGTTTTCATCCATTTCCATAGTCTCCAATGGTTCTTCAGCTGTTTCCAAATTACCTAAAATTAAAGGATCATTAAAGAATTCTGTAAATGAGATTCTTTCCGTAGGCTTTTGTTTCAATAGAGACCTAATCAATGCTTTTAATTCTTCAGGAACTTGGGCAGAAGATGGAAATTTAATCTTATCATTTGTTGATTCAATGTTTTTCATCAACTCTATATGATTAGTCGCTTTAAATGGTGATTTACCAACTGTCATTTCATATAAAACAGCACCAACAGACCATAAGTCGGCTTTTGCATTATATTTTTCATATCTCAATATTTCTGGTGCCATATACAATGGTGATCCACATAAGGTTTCTGCAAGCGAAGTTGAAGGTAATACTCTCGCAAATCCAAAATCAGCAACCTTTAAAATTGGAAATTCCCACAATCCCACGTAATTTCCTTTCAAGAATTCTTCTTTAGAGTGACATGGTGGTGAAAGTAGCAAGTTCTGCGGCTTTATATCTCTGTGTACCAAACTTTTCTCTCTCAAAAATTGCAATGCATTAGCAAGCTGTTTAAGGAAGTGAATTACAATAGTTTCATTCAAACCGTGTGAACCATCAGGAGAAGGATACCTCAGCAAAATTGACGATATCACCGGATGTGTCTTTGCCAACTGGCTTCTCTTCCGAATGAAATAAGACAAATCTCCCATTGAACAATAATCCATCACTAAATGAAAATGTGTGTGAGTTTTATTATAGTCTAATAGACCCACAATATGAGGATGATGCATAGTCTTCAAAATAGAGATTTCTATTTCTAAATTCTCGATTAACTTCTTAGAGTTGAGTTTAGATTTAACAACTGACTTGATGGCAACTGATTTATGCGTTTTCTAGAACTAGTTAGTGAATATTCAATAAGAATTAAAATCTTTAACGTACGTTATCCACACATTTGTAAACTGTGGCAAAAGAGCCCTTCCCAATTTTAGGACCTATGGTATAAATACCAATCTTCTCAACATGTCTCTTCTTATCAGAAGAAGTTATTGATTCACTAGACATGTTTGTTGATATTTGTTGTCAAGTTTAAGGAGAAGGAACTGATTTTTTAAAAAAATAAATATAGGAACAAAACGACCTGTGAAGAAGTACTCCTAGAAAAATATATCGTAACTTGTAATAATGATAAAATCCTATTACAATGTGTACTCGAGTGATAACCTATTTCAAATAATGTGATAGGGGGTGGCCAAATAGTGAGTCTCGTAACAATACTATTTTTTGGTGGCAAGCTAACTGCAATCGGCCTTCAAGTTATAATCAAATAAGCGACGCGTACTCGAATACAACTAGTTATAACGATCAGACCACTTTAATGAATTTATTATTGATCCAGTAGCAGTAGGGAACAATACTAACTTTAGTGGAATTAACTAGTCACAGTATTGTAGTTTAAAATGTTTATAAGCGCCACTATCTCTATGATTTAGCAGCCTTCGTTATAGAATTTTTGAACCCAGTTTATAAGCCTATCTGTTCTCTATTTAATATTGGTAGAGAAGATCAAGGGGGAAAGGGGTGATTCTAAAGAATTTATATTGAGCTAAAAGAGGCAAAGTCACTGATTATCTAAACTGCAAAATACATAATGCAGATTAATATTCAAAACATAGCACACATTAGATGCAGTACCTTTTGCTCTTTAAAAAAAGAATTCAAGATACAAAGAATAGGGACAAATACTACCTTATTCCGATACATCTAAAAAAAATTAGCAATCTGAGATATGTTTGAATCTATAGTTGCTAATGTTTTGAACCGATTCTTGGGGTCATATATAGAAAACTTCGACCCGAAGCAATTGAACATTGGTATATGGAGTGGTGATGTAAAGCTTAAGAACTTGAAGATCAAAAAGGAATCATTGGACAAGTTCAATCTTCCATTGAATACTAAATTCGGTCATTTGGGTGAGTTAACTTTACAAATACCATGGTCTAATTTGAAGGGTAAGCCTGTGAGAGTTATAATTGAAGATGTCTACTTGTTAGTATCTCCACTGCTTCAGGAAGAATATGATGAAGATGAAGAGAGAGCAAAGGAATTGAAGTTAAAGAAACTGAAGCTTGATGATCTAGAGACTTATATGGTTTCTCAATCTCAAACTGCACAAGATGCGGACAGTTTAAATAATGGGTCATTTACTGAATCCCTTGTTACTAAAATTATCGACAACTTACAAATAACTATAAAAAACATACATGTTAGATACGAAGATGACACTACTCTTACAGAAGATCCATATTCGGTTGGGATTACCTTACAAGAATTATCAGCTGTTTCAACTGATGAATCATGGATAGCTAGTTTCATTGCTATCACTCAACAATTTACTAGGAAGTTATTATCACTTAAGAAATTAAGCTGTTATATGAATACAAATTCAAAGAGTATTTATATAGCTGAAGAGGATAATCATGAGAAATTATTAGAGAGATTCAAAAAGTCATTTTCAGAGGAGGCTACCATTAATTCTGAACAATTACAGTACTTATTGAAGCCAGTATCTGGAGATGGAAAAATCACTCTTCATAAATCTGGCTCAACACAGGATCATCCACACATTAAAGCTGAGTTGTACTTCCAAGAATTTGGAGTAGAGTTGGATTCTAAGCAGTATCATGATTTACTTTGGACTGCATCTAAATTTCATTGGTACCTTAAAACCCAAAGATTTAGAAGATTTAGGCCAAAGGTTTCGGTTGAGGAGGATCCACTTGCATGGTTTAGATATGCCGCCAAGTCTGTTCTTAATGAAATTCACGAAAGAAATGAAAAATGGACTTGGAAGTATATGGAATCTAGAAGAGACCAGAGAAAGGCTTATGTGAAATTGTTTCAATCTAATTTATCAAATACACTCTCTGATGAAGATAAAAAGAAGTTGGATATATTAGAAGAAAAATTATCTTTTGAAGACATCAAGTTTTACAGATCATTGGCAAGAAGTTCATTAAGAAAAGAAAGGTCAGTTTCTCCACAACAAGAATCTTCAACCGATGCCCAAGCTGGAAATAGCAATAATGGTTGGTTTTCATATTTATGGAATTCAAATACTTCTCAAAAGCCAGCCGAAGACGAAGTGGCTTCAGATACAGATGTATCACACTTGAAGCTCACTCAGGATCAACGTGCTGCACTTTATGAAGCTATCGAATATGACGAACAACAGGCTTTAGTGGACTCTGTTGATTTACCAAGGGATCGGGTTATTTTGGAATTGCATGCGTCTTTGAAAAGAGGAGGGATATGCATTAAAAATAACAACAACACAAGTTTAGGGGAAACTATTTTTGAAGGGTGTACTGCTCAATTCTTACAAAGACCTGATTCTTTTTTGACGAATTTTCAATTGGATGAATTTAGGGTTGAAGATGGAACTGGCCACACATTGTACAAACATATAGTCAGTGTGAAGCTGCTTCATTCGTCTCTCCATAATAATGGATCCCTTAAAATTGAAGAAGCAGATGATGATGGTGAAGAGGAACCATTCTTTCAATTGTCTTATGAACAGAACCCTTTAGATGGTACAGCAGATTCTACATTATTAGCAAAATTAAAATCCATGACTATCTTTTACAATCCAAAGTTTATCGAAGAAGTCTACAAATTTTTCAAACCTCCCAAGATCCATATTGATACTATTGGTTTGATAATGAATGCTGCAGAAGCTACTGTGGAAGGTCTAACTGAACAAACAAGATTAGGTTTAAGATATGCTTTAGAAGAACATAAAACTATTAACCTTAAATTAGATCTTCAAGCACCTTTGATAATTTTACCACTAGACCCTTCAAATTTCAAGTCACCTGTTGCAATTCTAGATGCTGGCCATATTAGTGTAATCAGTGACTTAGCTGCTAAATCAAGAATAGAAGAGATTAAACAAAAGGAGAACTATTCTTCAAAGGATTGGGATGACTTAAATTCATTGATGTACGATAAATTTAATTTACACTTACAGGATGCACAGTTCTTAGTTGGTCAAGATATCAAGAGTACGATGGAACAGTTACACAATGAACTGGGAAATAGGTCTTCTCTAATTCTTGATAAACTAAATCTCAAATTATTATTGGGAGTTTCAATTGCTCCCGAAGCTCATGCTTTGTCGAAGTTCAAAATTAGTGGCGAGGTTCCAAAAATTCATCTTACAGTTAACGATTTCCAGTACAAAACATTTCTTCAGATTATTGATTCTGTGGTGCCCAACTTTGATGCAGATGATGACGACAATGATAGTATCTTTATAACATATGGTTCAAACAATGGTACAAGAGATATTGATGATAATTCAAGTGACAATACCTATGAGAATAGGGATGCATTACAACAGAAAACAAAAAGTGATCTTGATATAACTGATTCATCTCTTCAACAAAAAATGTTCGAACTTTCATTTAATGTTGGTATAGTACACTTTTCAATATCTAGATGTGTCGATGCAATCACACTAGCTACGGAGCCATTAGCAGAGTTAGTTGGAAATTCGTTAGACTTCTATTTCTTCCGGACCACTAAGGATATGCACCTTGATTTATCTTTAGTGGATATAAATTTATTGGATCATTTAGATGTCTCTGGAATTCCAGAATTTGAAAAGTTAATATCATCCAATAGCTTTCTTGTTGAAGATAACTACACTCGACTGAAAGAAAATGTGTTTAAGCTTGATTATACAAGAACCCAGAGATTTGTGAACTTTAATGAAAAAGAAATTGAGGTTTATGACCAGAACATAGATATTGACATCGCTGCTGTTAAATTCGTGTTATCAAGACAGTCGTTCCTTTCTATTTTAAATTTCATTATGAACACCTTTACTGATCCAAATGCAGAATTGTCACCATCAGATGAACTAAAACATAACGACAAAGCTCAAGAACAAGCTCCCGAAAAAATCAATATTGATGTTGATCTTGATAGCATTACATTAGTACTTAATGAAGATGGTTTAAAATTAGCTACTTTAAAGTTAAGTACAGCTAATATTAAATTGTTCTTAGTTCCTGAAGAAATGGAGATTTCTGGTGTGTTGGGAGCTTTGACATTGCACGATGAAATTAACCATGGTTCTCCTCGTGATTCAGCAATGCGAAACCTTATAAACATGGAAGGTAACAATTTAGCAGAATTTAAGTATAAAACCTTTGATCTGGAGACAAATTCAGAACCATTTGATTCATTTATGGAGCTAGCAACAGGTTCTCTTACAGTGAACTTTGTTGAAAGTTCTTTTAATAGGATATATGAGTATATGAGTCAATTCCTTGAGATGAAAGCCATATACGATAAAGCTAGGGAGGCTGCTATAAATCAAGCATACCTGATGGATAATGCCAACAAAACAAAATTCAATTTGCTTGTTAAGGCCCCAACTTTTATCTTCCCTAGATCTAGTCATGAAAGCCCGGCCAAGTTTGATATTGTTACAGCTCATTTGGGTGAAATTTATGCTTCCAATGAATTTATATCCATGGATGTTAAAAATATTCTTCAAAACATAATTTCAACTGGTATCAGGAATGTAAGTTTACTGTCCACGTTTTACTTTAAGAATGATGTTGTTCAAAATTCTGAAATAGTCAATGATTTGGATATTTCCTTTAAAGTAAATAACTTAGAGGACTACATTGAAGGATACCCAACCTTCTCAGTTTCAGGTCTGATGCCCGAAGTGGAATTAAACTTATCAGAATTACAACTTAATTATTTGGTCAAGCTTTCTGATTCACTTAGCAAAGTGTTCACTATATCAGAAATGAATAAAGAATCTTTAGAACATGTTTTTGAGGAAGCCACCAATGCAAATGCAGTTACCAAACACTACAATACAACAATTAATACAACATCATTACCAAAGAAAAATCAAGCATTAGCAAATACTGAAGACATATCAAGTGACCATCAAAAAGTTAACTTTTCCTTTATTGTTCCGAAGCTTACCTTGGTAATACATAACAAAACCAATGGTTGTGACACACTAGAAAAAACCAGATTTGCTATGTTTTCATTGAACAATTTCGATCTGAAGGGAACCTTAAATGAAGACGGTAATTTTGTTTCTACAGTGAAGGTAAAATCCTTTGTTGTGGAAGATGTGAGATGTGAGAACAATAGCAAGTATACCGAGATCATCCCATCCATCGAGTCACTGGAAGACCAATTTGTTCTTTCTGCCATCTCTGAAGGTCCATCAAGTAAGAGGAATGTCACTGTTATGCTATCAGTGGATAACCCGAAAACAATTGTTGCATTAGATCATGTTTTTGAATTACAGTCATTCATGAATAAAGGGTTTGAGCAAGATAAACCAATAATTGAGTATGAAGACGAAGATGATATCATAGAAGATGAAGTTGAGGAAGGTAGCAAGGGATTGAGAAAGACAAGCCATGCAAAAAAAACTAAAGCTAAAGATCAGGATAAAAACGATTCTCAAATGCAGATTGGATTCTCTATTAATATTAAGGAACCTTCAATTATACTTTTAGAAGACCCTTCAAAGATAGATACATTGGCTATTGTATTTAAAATTGAACAGTTACTAATCACTGATCAAAATGTCATGTCAATCGCTGCAAACAATATTGGTATGTTTATGACTAAATTGAATGACTTCGATAGTCATCACTACAGAATTATCGACGATTTTTCAATATCTTTTGCACATGATTCTAGAGGTTCCAATAAGAACACGTTTTTGACAAACATACAGGCATCAATCGATCCAATATTGGTAAGAGTATCTTTGAGGGATATCAGACTTGCACTTTCAATTTTCAATAAAGCAACTGAGTTGTACAATGCTGGAAATGACACTAGAAACCAGCCTAGTGATGAAACCGAATATAAATTTTCTGAAGATTTCAAGAGAAGATTGTCGCATTATGCTCCATCAATATTGACAGAACTTTCGATCAAGTCTAATACAGATGCTACCGTGAAGAGTGACGAGGTGATAATCAAAGCCGAAGAGCTTTCGGTTAGTGTTGGAGGCTTTAGATTTGTTTTGATAGGTGACGTTCATGAATTACCTATTTTAGATATGAATGTGAAACCTTTTGATATAAGGGCAATTAATTGGTCAACTGATTTGAGTGCAGAAGCTCATATTGAGCAATTCATAAACATATATAATTATTCTAAATCATCTTGGGAACCTTTGGTTGAACCTTGGCCAGTTGCAATTTATGCTACAAAAACTCTACGCCCAAAGCCTGCCCTTTTGATTGATATTGTTTCAAGACAAATCGCTGAAATCACATTGACTTCTCGTTCTTTGGTATTGTTGTCACAAGTTTTCAATCTTCTTCAACAAGATAATGAATTAAAAACAATGGGGAATGATAATCCATATGTCATTATAAATGAGACTGGATATGATATAGAAGTATGGGCTGACCATGAAAACAAGAAAGATGAGAGACTTTTAATTAAGTCTAATGAAAGAAAACCGTGGTCATTTGAAGATTGGAGAGATATTCGTGAAAATTTAGACTCAAACAATAAGATGGGAGTTTTGGGAGTGAAGTTGGTCGATTCGCCTTATGAAGAAGTCCATAACATTTCTGCTTCAAGTGAAGGAGAAGAATTATTTATGTTATTTCCTGCGGTAAACCGCGTACATAACAGAATATCTTGTGAAATTACTTTAAGAGATGATAACATCAAGACCATTCTTTTAAGATCTACTGTTGTTTTACAAAATGACTCGGATGTGGAAATCATAATACAAGCTGAAATGAATTCAGGAGGCCAAACTATCCGAAAAGATATTAAGATTAGTTCAATGGCATCACATTCAATTCCTATTGATTTCGTGTATTCAGGAAAGTTGAAAATAAAACCTGTTTTGCATGATGCATCTTATAATTGGTCTCAGGGTGCTTTATACTGGAAAGATTTAATAAAAGAAGGCTCAAATTTAAGATGCCCATCAACAATTCCTGATGATGAGTCTTCCTATTATTTTCAAGCTGACGCAGAGTATGATGAAACTGAACCACTTTCAAAAATTTATCCACATCTTAAGGTGATAATCTCATCCCCATTGGAGATAGAAAATTTACTTCCATTTGACTTAAGTTATAGATTATATGATAAAAATATCAGGAAAGATTGGAATGCCAAAATTCAAAAGGGAGGCAAAAGTATTATTCATGTTGTCAATTTAAAGAACTTATTATTATTAAGCATTGAACCAAAAGATTGTGGATTCAGTAAATCTGAATTTGCGATTATAAATGCACCTACAAATAGCGATTTCAAGAGAGAAAGTACATTTGCTTTAAAACATAATAATGGACAAGAATTACACTTACGTGCTCATTATCCTTCCCGCAAATCAAACAGAGCAAACGTGAAAGTCGTTATTTACTCGCCATACGTTATACTAAACAGAACTGGTCAGAACTTGATCGTAAGTGAAAAGAATAATGCATTGCAATCTAATGGGAAAAACACTTTTAAACCAATTACACCATATATGTTTTCTTTTGAAAAGGATGGAGATAGAAAGAATAGAGCTATGGTAAAAGTCACTGAATCTGCATGGTCTTCTCCTTTAAGTTTTGACGCTTTGGGACAACACAATTCTGTCAAAGCTCAAGTACCTAGCAAACAAAAGGAGATTAATTTTGGTGTCAGCGTTGTTGAAGGCGAAGGTAAATACAACTTGAGCAAGGTAGTCACAATCGCTCCCAGATATGTTTTGAAAAATGGATTAGATGAACCAATTCAAATCATTGAAAATGGCTCTACGAAACAATTTGATATCGCACCAGGAGAATTATTACCACTATATGGTTTAAAGAGAACAGAAAAGAAAAACTTTTTGATGAAGTTTGCGCATACATCAAAGACTTGGTCCTCGCCATTTATTTTAGATGATATCGGAAGGGTATTTTTGAAGGTATACAAAGAAAACATTGGTCAAATCTTGCTCCAAGTCAACATTATGATTGAAAATGCTACAATTTTTATTTTAATTGAAAATGCAAACAAGCATTGGCCATATTCAATCAGGAACTTCAGTGATTCAGAGTTTTACATTTACCAAAACAACCCAAATATCAATGAAAATGGAGATGTCGTCAAAAAAGATACGGAATACAAACCGATATATTATAAGATCCCACCTAAGAGTGTCATGCCATATGCATATGACTATCCAAATGCTGTTATAAAGGAAATCATAATTCGAGCAAATGGTCGTGAGCGTGCTATTAATCTACAAGAGATAGGAAACTTGAAGCCTTTTAGATTACCACCAACCGATTCACAAGAGGAAAGTATAATTGATTTGAATGTTGTAGCTGATGGTCCTACTCAATCATTGATTGTTACAAATTATGATCCAGCTGTTAGCTTGTATAAGTTGCAAGCTGAGAAGAATACATCTGCAACACTGTTGTCACAATCGCTTGAAGTCCCAGATCTCGATGAAAATTACTATACAAAAATTATTACGAAGTTTGAAGGTTTTGGAGTGTCATTAATTAACATAAAATCACAGGAATTGTGTTATATGACTATAAGAGGTTTGGAATTACGTTATAATGAATCAGACCTTTATCAGAACCTATCTATAAAGTTGAAATGGCTCCAAATCGATAACCAGTTGTATGGGGGAATCTTCCCGATTGTGTTATACCCTACTGTGATTCCACATTCCGGAAAGGAGATGAACAATCACCCTTCATTTTCAGGTTCAGTGTGTAAAGTCAAGGATGATAGCCATGGTGTTTTATTTTTAAAATATGCAACTGTTCTTTTGCAGGAAATGACTGTGGAAATCGACGAAGATTTCTTGTTCGCAATGTTTGAATTTTATCAAGTGCCTGGTGCTTTTTGGAACAAAGCTCATGTCGATAAGTTATGCGACGAGAGTATGGAAATTCCAGAACCAGCAAGTTTGTCCAATGCTAATGATATCTACTTTGAAGCACTTCATTTGCAACCATTACTGGCAAACTTATCGTTTGTTAGAACTGAAAGGTTGAATACTGATGAAAAGTCGCTGAGCCAGAATACACTTATGTTTTTCTTTAATGTTTTAACAATGGCAATCGGAAATATCAATGATGCGCCTATTAACTTGAATGCATTATTTCTTGAGAATGTACGTGTTCCAATACCTACATTATTGGAGTCGATTCAGACTCATTATGGTCAATCATTCTTTTACCAATTGCATAAGATCTTGGGATCTGCTGATTTCTTGGGAAATCCAGTTGGTCTTTTTAATCACTTGGCATCAGGAGTACTTGATATATTTTATGAACCGTATCAAGGATTTATTATTAATGATAGGCCTCAAGAGTTAGGTATAGGCATTGCAAAAGGTGGTTTAAGTTTCTTAAAAAAGTCTATATTTGGATTCTCAGATTCATTCGCCAAAGTAACTGGATCCATTGCTAAAGGATTATCAGTTGTGACGCTAGACAAGAAATTTCAAGAACGTCGTAGACTAACTCAAAGAAGGAACAAACCAAAACATGCATTGTATGGTGTTGCAAGTGGGGCCAATTCGTTTTATGAGTCAGTTCTGTCCGGATTCACTGGAATAGCTACGGCACCGATTGAAGGTGCTAGTGCGGATGGTGCAGTGGGATTCTTTAAAGGATTAGGTAAGGGTATGGTTGGATTACCAACAAAAACTGCAATCGGGTTTTTTGATTTAGCTACAAACGTCAGCGAGGGTATCCGTAATACAACAACGGTATTCGACTCAGAAGGTCTTGACAAGGTCAGACTACCAAGACATATACCGTATGATGGAATAGTTAAGCCATATTCGCAAAGGGAAGCACAAGGTCGCTATTGGTTGGATTCTATTGATGGAGGTATCTACTTCAATGAGCGTTATTTGGCACATTTGTTACTTTCTGGAGAGGAGAAAGCCGTTATTGTCACATTCAAATTAATTTTAGTGTTTGAAGTTCATCCATTAAAGACGAAGTGGATAATTGAGTTTGATCAAATCAAGTCTATAACAGTTGAGCCAACAGGAATTAGTATTGGTCTTAAAAGGAAAGCAGGTCCATTCATTCCTATTCCTGAAAGGCAAAGTAGAAATTTCCTATACAAAAGTATTTCAATTGCTGTGGAGGAATACAATAAGTATTGTCAAGTAGTTTTATAGTTTTAATCTATAAATTTGTTTTAAACTTTTGTAAATCTGAACCTATTCTGACTTTAAGTGAATTATAGAATTTTTCTGCGGGCTCCTCTGTGAAGTATTGCATTTTAAGTCGTTTTGAAGAAATGTAACCATCCAGCGTCTTGATATATAATTGATCATTCATCAATTTAAATTCGCCTGGGGCTAATTCGTCATTATTCATTTCAATAAGAGAAATATCATCAAGTACAACTTTTCTATATTCTTTAAAGATTTTCTTATTCTTTATGATGTCCACATATATCCAAGAATACAATGGACCTAAAGCTTTATAGTAAGCTACTATATGTGAAGATGAATGTCGATTCCAGTTAATCTCCAATGTAGAAGGTTCTATCTTTGGAGCAAGAGAAAATGAGTACTCACTTTTTGATATGGGCGTTACCATTTTCTTGGTGAATAGATCATTATGAATGACATCTTCCAACAACGATGCTCCTATGTCACCAAGTTTGACAACCAAAGAATCATAGTTGTCATTTTTCTCTATAAACACTTTCTCAGATTGTAATACTATATCACCATGATCAAATTTAGTTGGATGAAGAGTTTGAACAGTACAGCCAGAGTATAAGTCTTGGTTCATCAATGCATGTTGTATTGGAGATGAACCCGAATATCTTGGAAGTAATGATGGGTGAACATTCAAGCCCCCGTAAGTACATTTAGCTAAGAATTGACTAGGGATGAGCAATCCAAATGAAATAGCTATAGCTAAATCGTAATCATCAAGGATGTTATTAATATCTTGTCTAGAATCAACTCTCAATAATTTTGAATTGCTAAAGGTGTTATTGTTAAAGTACTCACCTATAGGTAAATCAACAAATAGTTTTGACTTTCTTCCACGAGGTTTAATAGTTCTTGTGATTATGTCTAACGTTGAAATTTTGCCAGGGTTAGCTTGTTGATATCGTACTAATTTATCTAATGCAGAAACACTATACATGTCTGTGCCAAAATAAGCAATTTTTAAACCAGAAGTACTTAGGTGTCTGACTGATACCTTTCTGAAATGATAAAGGCTCTTCATTTTGCTCTAGATATTTAATGAAGAAAAAACGTAAATACAAAAAAAAAAAATACTACAATATTGTATAACGTTGATACGTTCAATATCGCTAAAATGTCTTATTTTCAATCGAATATACAGACAAACCCTCACAATCTCATTAATGAGATTGCAAAAATGTTAAATATAACTGAAATAGATGAGCCTACCCTTCAATTATGTGTCAAACTCTTAGATCAAGGAGTTGATCCCGAAATTCTTGCAAATCAAATTTTAAGTATCAACAATGAAGCTAGAACAGCACTTTCTTGAATGAATACATCAGGCAAACCCGGATTTCTTCTTTTTCTTCTTTTTCTGTGAATTCTGAGAGAACCCTAATTTTGGAATATGTCTGACCTGTGAGAAGATCTGGGAGCTTGTTTGCGTATCAATGTCCGGTATACTGCTTGGTGGTTGAGAGTTATTAAAAGAGGTTAGTACTCTTCTCTGTGAATCTTTTTGCAGAGATAGTCTAATAGTTGGAACCTGGGAACTAGTTTTAGTATTCCTATGTTGTGTTATGTTTTCAGTTGGTAATCGGGTAATTTGTAAATCATCCCAATCATTTAAGAATTCTTTCACCTTTTCTGGAGCTTGATTAATTACATTTTCATAACCGGCGGTGAGAATTGAGTTAAGATTTTCAGTTCTTGCTTTAATCAATGAAGACCCAAGTAGCAATGTAGTGACATTTAAAGCGAAACCTTCTTCATTATAAATATCTTTGAGTGCATTTTGTAGATCATAGATAGACTTGGTACCTCTTTTGAGTTGACCTTTCAATAATTCAAAGTTTTTGCAAAATGAAGATTCGATTAAGCTTGCCATATTAATATTTTTTTCACTATAGAAACCTGAAAGCTGCTCAATCATTAAATCAACTTCAGATAAATCAGTTAGTTCCAATGGAATATCATTGGAGATATCAAGTAGAGAATAATAAAGCGAATTATTATTTGACATCTTGAAAGGTCCTTCTCCTAACTTGCGTGCATACAATTGCATATTCTCTAATTCTTGTACATCTATTGAGTCATTTCCATCTGATAATGCTTCAAATAATGGTAAGAATGACTTATGATTGATTCTTGAACTGTACCTTTCAACAGATTTCAGAATTGAAGGTTTGGCGCTGTCATCAAAACCAATAGATAATTCCGAATATGCATTAAAACCAATACCTAATTCAGAATTGATCTCAAACATACCAAATAGTTCAATATCTAGAGTGACATTGAATATGCTTTTAAAGTTGAAGAAAAACAACTGTTGAATGTTTAAAGCAGCTTGTTTTCTGAGATAGTAAGGATCCCTTAAAATACACGGTTTCCCATCAATAAATCCCAAAGTATAAACAAATATTAATGGATTTATCTGAGAATAAATTAAGCACAAATATGAATCATCTTGTATTTTAGCAGAATGAAGTTGTAAAGTGGGATCATTATCATCAAGAAAATGTTTCCAGGAAAGTATCCTTTCAAGATCAGTTTTCAATTCAAACCATATCAATTCTTTCAGTGTTAGTAAAAAACAATAATTTTCTTGTTTGCTTATATCATGAATCCGAGACCAGGAAGCTGCAGTTATCACAGGAGACGACTTGTTATTTTCTGAGTCAATTAATTGAATAGAACTTCGATTCAAAGTTAAGAATGAGCTCTCATTTATATGCATAATTCGGTTCCAATTAGAAAGATCGATTGATTTTGAAGAATCATTTGGTTCATTTAAGTTCAGAACCTTATTCTCGATTTCATTTCTACTGATTTTCCACCTCGAAAAGTTCCCCTTGACGTCTATTACGATTAAAACGTTCGATTTCGGATTGAAGTCCAAATCCGCAAATTCTAGTCCTTTCAACTGGTTAGAGGTTATTTCCCCAACAACTGCCACAGAAAGTTTCTTAGCCTTAGAACAAGTCATAATGAATATTTTGCTACCTGACCTGACAATAATGTACTCCAACAAGTTGCTATGGCCTGATCGACAAGTAAATATCTGCTTTATAGGAATCTTGAAATCAATTTGCAAGGGCTTGCTAAAGCGAGGTTTGGGAATTCCCCTTCCACTGCATTGGTGTAATTCCTCATTTATCATTGAAATATTTAGTATATTCATTGATTCCCCACTCAAATACACTGCAAAAGGCTCAACCACCTTAGAGTTCTTAATTTGTAACTTGAAAACTGTAAATAGAGACCCAAACGAAGGATCATATGCTTTAATAGATGAAATTGATTTTGATTCAATGATGTATGAATTTAAAATGTCATTAGGAATATATGATCCAGGATGTGATTTCAGTCTTGTGTTGCCCTGATGTTTCCTGTCCAGTTTAAGCAGTGGTACTATTTCATTCCATGAGTTTCGTACTTCAGATAGCGATAATCCAAGATCTAATTGCCTTGGGAATTCAAGATTTGGAGTTTTGGATTCCTCAAGTGCCCCATTTCCATATACCCCGTAGGTACATCGCACTCCTAAACCTAATTTATGGGGCCACATGCGGTTTATTATACTGTTTCTATGCTAGGAAGAGCTCTTTTTTTTTTCCTCTTCTTCATATACCACGCGCTACCACATACCGTCATGATGACGATGGAACTGATTTGAATGACAACAATTCACCCCATAAATGTCTTCATTATTCTGAATATTGCATCTAATTTTGGTATACACTCTATGATGTTATAGATTGAAGAATGGGGTGTTTGTTGTTAAAGTGCGCTACCGTTTTGAAATATTGAAAAGACAAAATAGGTGAATGGATCAACATCATGATTTTTAGATCATTGACTGTGCTATTATCTGTGACTTCTGTCTTTGGACAAGTTCAATTTGATCTCAACGAGGGAACTGTTGGTATTAACCCAGAACCAATCTCCTTTGAGGATCTTGAATTACGTCAACAATATGAACAATTATCAAACGATTCATTATTGTGGGGTCCATATCGATCTTCGTTATACTTCGGATTGCGTCCTAGAATTCCAAGAACATTATTGTCAGGGCTTATGTGGTATGATGTCAATGACTACGAAGGAGTTGGTAAAATGAGACACTTTTATGAACAGGGTGACAATATGAAAAAAGCTAACTGGGTTTCCTACGATCCAAGATTTGGCGGAAGACAAGTTATCGATGACAATGAGGTTCATGCCAAAATAACTATTGATTTCGTTAAAAGTGGGGACGGTAAGTCGTGGGGTGTTAAGGTGAAGTCAGTTCCTCACAAAGGACATGAAAACACAAAAATCGCATTTGTGTGGTATTCAGGATTAGAGGGGGAGAAGGATGGAGATCGTACTGGTTATATTAAGTTAGAAAATCAAGCCGATATCTATGGTTATGAAGATGTTGTTAAACTTACTGGAGTTTCTGAAGAATTAGGATTTTTTGAAATTGAAATTAATGACCCTTCAAGTAACAGACACCCAAAGTCAAAGAAATTGGTTGACCCAGAATTAGACCCATCTAGAGCACATCATTGTTCATTGGTCGTCCCTGATGACCATGTTTGGAAAGCAAAGGACATATTTATGACCTTAATGCAAGATTCCGTTAAGGATTTGATTGCCAAGTATGAATCTGATGGACAAGTTGCACCTGAACAGTTGTTTACGTTGCGTAACATACAAAACTTTGAAGGCAATTTACACTTTATTCAAAAGATTTATCAAGGTACTGCTGAATTTGATATCATTTATACCAGTTCATTGACTCCAGTAACTGAAAAAATTACTTTTGGCAATATTAAGGAAAAGATAAAACAGACAATCAAGAAGTTTGAAACAAAATTTGAAGAACACTTTAATCTTAGTCCTTCCTTCAAAAAACATAAAAGGTTTGCTCAGGAAGTCTTATCTGGTCTACTTGGGGGGTTAACTTATATGCACGGTGATCATTTGGTTGACAGAAATACAATTTTAGATGATGAATCTTTTGAAAAGCAAGAATTACATGGTAAATTAGAAGGTCCATTCGAATTGTTCACTCTTGTCCCTTCACGTCCTTTCTTTCCACGCGGATTCTTATGGGACGAGGGTTTCCATTTACTTCCTTTATTGAAGTATGATTCAGACCTTGTACTTGAAATCATGAAATCATGGTTCCAATTGATTGATGACGATGGATGGGTTGCTCGTGAACAGATCTTAGGCCCCGAAGCTAGAAGCCGGGTTCCCGAACAGTTTACAGTACAGTCTCCTCAAATCATCAATCCTCCTACTTTGGTACTTGCCTTCACTTTCCTATTAGAAAATCTCGAAAAATCAATCGATGCACCTGAGATGGATATACTTCCAACCAAGGATAACTTGGGACTGTTCATTATTTCAAACCCAGAACTCTTGCTTGATTATGCAAAACAAGTTTATCCTAAATTGAAAGCTCAATATGAAATGTTCCGCAGTTCTCAGTTTGGTTTGGTTTCTGAATTTGAAAGAGGTGATAATTTGGAGGCTTATCGTTGGAGGGGCCGTACTTTGACACATTGTCTTGCTAGTGGCTTGGATGATTATCCTCGTACTCTTCCTGCTGATGTTGCTGAACTCAATGTAGATTTACTTTCTTGGATTGGAGTTATGGCCAGATCAATGAAACAATTGTCTTCGATTTGTGGTTATTCTGATGATTTTGCATTATTTGAAGCTCAAGAAACTGATATAAAAGCAAATTTGATTAATTTACACTGGAGCAAGGATGACAATGCTTTCTGTGACGTATCTGTTGATGATAATGATGAAAATATCTTTGTATGTCACAAGGGTTATATTTCACTTTTCCCATTCATAACCAGATTGTTATCTGCAGATGATACTCAAAAGATAAGCTCCATTTTAGATTTGATTAACTCAGAAGATGGTTTATGGACTGAATTTGGACTTAGATCTTTAGCCAAATCAGATACTGAGTATAGAACTGGTGAAAATTATTGGAGATCACCTATTTGGATCAATATTAACTATTTGGTTTTGGAAAGTTTAGAACATTACCACTCTCAAGTGATGGACAAACAATTGAAAAAGAAGATTAAGATTATTTTTAAAGAATTGAGATTGAATCTTGTTAGCAACATTATTGGACAATGGGAGAAAACTGGGTATGTGTGGGAGCAATATGATGACATCACGGGAGAAGCTAAAGGTGCAAAGAATTTCTTAGGGTGGTCATCATCTGTTATTTTGATGATGAAGATGCCAGAATCTCTATAGATAAATCACTATTAAATATATTATTACATAGAAGTATAAATTTACTTTGAAGGGTCATCTTCAAATCTTAAATCCCATCCAATGGAATCACCCAACTTTGGCAAAATATTAGCAACACTTTGCACATCCTTATCACCTCTACCAGAGACGTTGATGATAATATGTTGATCTTTTGGTAAAGACTTAGCCAATTCAAGACCACCGTGAACAGCATGCGAAGATTCCAATGCAGGAATAATACCTTCTAATTGAGATAATAATCTAAAACCATTCAAAGCTTGAGCGTCAGTAGCAGTTACAAACTTTGCTCTTCCAGAATGTTTCCAGTGGGCCAATTCTGGACCGACACCTGGATAATCCAAACCAGCACTCACGGAATGAGTGTCTTGAATTTGGCCATCCTCGTTCTGCAACACATAAGTTCTGACACCATGGAACACACCAGGGACACCCTTACTCAATGTAGCAGAGTGACGATCAGTTTCAACACCATCACCAGCAGCTTCAACACCAACCATAATAACGTCTTTGTCGTTTTCAAATGGAGAAAACAACCCGGAGGCATTAGAACCACCACCAACACATGCAACAATAGCATTTGGTAATTTACCACCGTTTAACTCCTTAAATTGTTCCTTAGCCTCTTGACCAATAACACTTTGGAAAGTTCTAACCAAGGTTGGGTAAGGGTGTGGACCGATGGCAGAACCAACGACATAATGGGTAGTTTGTAAGTTTGAAACCCAGAATCTGAAAGCTTCCGAAGTAGCATCTCTCAAAGTTTGAGTACCATTTGTAACAGCAATGACCTTTGCACCCAAAATTCTCATTCTGAAAACGTTTAAAGCTTGACGTTTGACATCTTCAGCACCCATGAATACTGTACATTCCAAACCAAACTTGGCACAAGCAGTTGCAGTAGCCACACCGTGCTGACCAGCACCAGTTTCGGCAATAATCTTTTTCTTTCCTAATCTTCTTGCAATGAGAACTTGAGCCAAAGCATTGTTGATCTTGTGAGAACCGGTATGGTTCAAATCTTCTCTCTTTAACCAAATAGTAGCACCGCCAGCATGCTCGGTTAATCTCTCTGCCTTGTGGAAAGATGAAGGTCTACCGATATAAGTGTATAATGACTTAAATTCATCCCAGAATGATTGATCGGCAACAGCAGATTCAAATCCACGTTCCAATTCATTCAAACAAGCTTGTAAAGCTTCAGGAACATATTGACCACCGAAATCACCAAATCTAGGGTTAAATTCATGCAACTCTTCTAAAGGAGCGACTTTAGAGGTAGTAGAAACGTCAGTGGATTGATCATTGGAAAAGGTAGAAGGAGCACTGGCCTTATATTCTTCACCCAAAATAGATTTAATGAACTTGGTTGCAGTGTGGGTATAGTCCTTAGGATCAGAGTTTTCAAGTTCCATCAACAACTTGGAACCAATAACCACACCTTCAGCATGAGAACCGACAGCCAAAAAGTGTTCTCTGGTGGAAACACCAAATCCAACAGCAATTGGATGCTCTGGGCCAGCGTACTTTCTAACACGAGCACATAAATCAGCGATACCGACATCCAAAGTTGTGGAAGCACCAGTAACACCCATTCTCAGGACAACGTAGATGAAAGAATCGGCAATTTCACCCAAAAACTTCAAACGTTCGTTAGTAGTCGAAGGAGCAATCAAAGGAATATAAGATAAGTTGTGTTTGTTACAGACAGATCTAAACTTGACAGCTTCTTCGGGAGGCAAATCAACAACGATAAAGCCACTAGCACCGGATTTTGCAGCTTCTTCGACCAACTTTTCTTCACCAAACTTCAAGATTGGGTTATAGTATCCCATAAGCACAATAGGAATAGTGACACCAAACTCTTGTCTAGCTTGTTTGACCATATCCAAACATTTTTGAACAGTCATACCATTTTTCAACGCAGTAATACTTGTGTTTTGAATGACAGTACCATCAGCGATTGGATCAGAGAATGGAATACCCAATTCAATGATATCGGTACCAGCATCTTGAAGACTCTTCATAATTGGCAAAGTGTCCTCGACAGTTGGGTGCCCAGCAGTTATAAAGTTGACAAGTGCATTTCTGCCTTCTTTCTTGCATCTAGCAAAAGTTTCGTGGAGTAATGAAGACATGATTGATAAGGAAAAAAATTGAGAGGTCGAGTTATATTTATATTGTATTCAGTTCAGGGTAACAATAATCTTATCTCGACAGTGTTGAGTCAGTTCAGGGTAACTATGTTTTTATGACACAATTTTTCAGTGGGGGACTGTACGTGTCTTACATAAGACTTTACACAAAGACCAGATGCTACTTTAAATTCCCATATATACTTACTTAATCACCGCCTCGCAGTCGAGTGCTTACATAACCTTGATTATAAAACAATTGGTTGATTTGAAGAGCCTGGTTTAGCTATCTGTGGTTTCATATTATGCTTGCTTGAGCTCATGCTTCTTTTGACCTTGGACACATTAGGACTTGTAGATGGAAGTGCTTGTGGCGTAGATTTTTCGGCCTTTGACAGGGGTACTATTTCCACCTCATTGCCTAGACGGATCTGTGCTAAATTAATGATGGGCAATAGTCTGTTGTATTGTAAACAATATTCAGCAATAGTATTTCTGACAGTCTTGAGTCTCAGAACCACGACTCGGTAATATTCTTGTTGATTTTGACCTTGAGGAACCGAGACGAGAGCCTTGAGAAAGAGCGACATATCACTTCGTAATATATTAATTTCTAGCTTGAGCCTCTCAAGCTCGTTATATATGAGATTTGGATCTATTTTGCCAGACGTAACGTCATCTATCTTGATTATTTCGGGGAGATTCATGTTTCTTTAAAATCTATAAATTTTTAATTGCGAGATTTCCTTTTTCGAACCAGAATAGTGTCACCATCTTTGGTCCAGCCAACGGCATACTTCGAGACCAACTCATCGTAGCCAAGTCCATTTGGAAGTAGCTTCACTAATTGATTGTAGGAATAGTTAAAGTAGCTTTTCTCGATACAATGCACCATATGCTGTGTGATTCGCTTTAGACCCATTTTCATCAATCTAGACCTCAGGTTATCGGTCTCCGAGTTAAATAGCAGAATCCATTTTACGTAATCTTGGAGAATCCAACTTTCAACCACTTCCCATGTGTTGTATATCACACTTTCTTCATCAAGATACTTGTGGTAATATTGGATTGCTAACAGTGCTTCGTTATTGAAATGGAGCAAGTGTAGAACCAACAAATTAGCCAATTCCTTCTCTTCCTGTGTGCTCAAGAGCTTTTTCCCTTCGTGCAATAAATACTTGATGCATGGCATATATGTTTGATAATGACCGATACTAGTTGATATCTGGATCGACACCATATACACTCTTTTGGTGAAATCATCTGGTTCTTTCAGGACCAACGCTTCCCTCAACTTTCTCAATGACAGTAGAATAGTTTCTAACTCGCTGGTGCTCTCCTTCAACCCACCGCTACAATGTTCTGCAAACCTCTTGACAATTTCCTCAAAAAAAGCCTTTCTCTCACTCTCACTGGTGAGTAATCGTGTGTCTTCTCCACGACTAACAAACCCATACGACTTGTTTACTTTAGAGAACTTTTCCTTTCTTCTCCGTATGATTTCACTTTCATCCTCTAAACTGCTGCCTACTTGGGGGTCCGTATGACTCTTGGCTTTCCTTTCGCGCGATAAGTTTCCCATATTTCTATTTCGCATAATTTCTACACTAATCCACATTAAATCCCTATTATCTCTACTTAGCAGCCAACAATTGGGTGAATTCTTGAATGTCAATTTCACCGTCGTTGTTAGTATCAGCTTCCTTGATCATTCTGTCAACATCGGCGTCAGACAACTTTTCACCAATAGAAGTCAAAACATGTCTCAATTCAGCTGCACTGATCTTACCGTCTCCATTTCTGTCGAAAACCTTGAAGGCTTCAGCAATTTCAGCTTCACTGTCAGTGTCCTTCATCTTTCTAGCCATCATGGTTAAGAATTCTGGGAAGTCAATGAAACCGTCGCTGTTAACATCAACTTCATTGACCATGTCAGTCAATTCAGATTCAGATGGGTTTTGACCCAAAGATCTCATCACGGTACCTAATTCCTTGGTGGTAATCTTTCCATCTCCATCCTTGTCAAATAAGGAAAATGCTTCTTGGAAGTCAGCAATTTGAGCCTGCGATAACTTTTCAGACTGCATTGATCGTTAGTATTTTTTAAAAATTAATCATAAAATTCGTCACTATTATATATTTTGATCTCATTCCCTGACGTGTTCATAATAGTGATTCCTTCCAAGCAACGAAACTACAAAAAAAAAGAAAAAAAATGTCATTGATCAGATATTCAACCAATGATCTAACCTTCTCAATGCCTTCAATCATACCAATCGGTATCGTCAAATACATCTTGAATTCCTCTGTTTCTTTTTCTATTCGTTTTGTATCCTTTTTCGTCGTATTCTACTCTCTCTCTTCCTTCGTGTCAACATACCATTGTTTATACTTGTGCTTTTTTTAAAAAAAAACTCGTTAGTCAAAAAATTTTTGTTCTGTTTGTTTTTGTTATCGGAGGAGGTGGCAACAACCTGGATCAATCACGTGAATCAAACACAAATTAAATTACCCTGGTGCATAACTGTTCCTACCAAACCACTGTTTCATAGAGGTTAGTAATACATGCGTAATTTTTTATGTATATTGGTAAAGCTGTGACATCACGCGTGTTTAATTATGGACCAAGAACTAGATTATCAACTGTTTCTTAGGTCTCTAGATGATGAGAGCTTTATCCTACATGTGCATGATATTAGTCAAGATAAGATTAGATCTCAGTCTACTCCAGTAAGGTCTTTTACAAGTACCGATCCTTTTGATGATGGTTTAGATGATGTCTTATTACGCTATAAAATGGAACTGATTCATGATAATGAAGATGTTGAAGGTCAAACTGATGTAGATTCGGAGGAAAATGAAGATATCGGGAAAGTGCATAAATTTGGGGACTATGGAGGCTACTTTGGAAATAAAGTTAGGAAACAGCAACTACAAGATAAATCTTATGTTCAATGGGAATTGAAAAGAAGAAATGAAGATATCCCTCAGATATTTACAGGATGTCTGATTCATGTGAATGGATTCACCAATCCTTCGATAAATGAGATCCACAGATTGGTGATTTTACATGGTGGAAAGTTTGTTAATTATCTCAATAAGAAATCATCTGCTTCACATATTGTATGTGATAGATTAACTCCAAGAAAAATGAAAGAATTCCGTAATTATAAGGTTGTAAAGGCACAATGGATAGTGGATTGTATTTCAAAAGGAAAGTTATTGGATTGGAAAAATTATAGATTAATTGAACAACATGATCCGGGTCAACAGATATTAGATATAGGGATAAATGAAAACGAAAATGATGAAAATGATGAAAATAACCAAGTTGATATGCCATTATTAACTCAACCCGAAGATAACCCCTCTATGGAGATAATAGACCTCAAAAAAAAAGTAATGGATGCAAATAATCCAGAATTCCTTCCAAACTTTTTTGCCAATTCAAGACTACACCACCTAAGTACCTGGAAAGCAGATCTTCGCTTAAAGTTTCTAAGAAGAATCGTTAAACATGGAACTCCAATCACTCCTTCCAATTCCCCTCAAAAGGTTATTTTGCATGTGGATTTCGATTGTTTTTTTGCATCCGCTTCATGCTTGAAATATCAACGCCTAGATATTAATAAACACCCAATTGCTGTTTCACATGGTGGTAAAACTTCGGATATTGCTAGTTGTAATTATGTTGCTAGGAGTTTCGGTGTGAGAAATGGTATGTGGTTAAGACAAGCAGAATCATTGTGCTCTAAGTTAATTATTCTTGATTATGACTTTGACGCGTATGAGAAGTTTTCAAATGCATTATATGATTATCTAATTGAGCTCAATATATTTGACTCCATATTCCCTGTTCTGATTGATGAGGTTTTATTGGATGCAACAACATTTTGCAATTCTGGAATACTCAATGAAAAAATTTTGCAACTTACTACAGATATACGAGATTCTGTTTACAAGTTAACACGATGTACGGTTAGTGTTGGAATTTCAAATAATGTGCTTCTTGCAAAGTTGGCCTTAAAAAAAGCAAAACCTAATGGGTGGTTTCATCTCAAAGATGGAATTGACACTTTCTTAAGAAAGCTTAAAGTTAGAGACTTGCCTGGTATTGGACATAGTATTAAAGAAAAGCTTCTTTTGGAAATCCAAGACTCGAACATTGATGAGCCATTAGTTGAAGACTTGTTAATGTACGATAAAGCCAAGTTGATGAAGATTTTTGGTACTAAAACGGGAGTCAAATTATTTCAGTATGCTAGGGGAATCGATGATACAAGTATCTCCATAGATATCACAAACCCAGAATCTGTGCTTGGTAGGAAGTCCGTATCAGTGGATGTTAATTATGGTATTAGATTCTCAAATATGGAACAGGTGGATGATTTTCTAGTACGGATGGCCAAGGAAATGCATAATAGATTGGTACAGCTTTCTATATGTGGATCTTCGGTGAGCTTGAAGTTGGCTCGAAGGGCAAATGGTGCTCCTGTTGAACCCGATAAGCATTTAGGAATGGGTCGGTGTGATTTTTCAAGCAAAACACTGCGTTTGGGTGTCGTTTCCAATGATTGGGGTATCATTGGCTCGGAAATTAAATCATTATACAGAATGATTAATATTCCACCGAAAGAGCTACGGGGTGTGGCTGTGACAGTTTCCAGACTTGAGGATGTCGAAAGTATCAAGAAACAAATGAGACTACCTTTCAATAAAGTCTCAAGAAATACTGAACAAAGCACTCGGCCTAAACAAATTTCTAAAGAAAGTCCTCCTGTAAACTTTCCTCTGGGCATTGATTGGGAGGTATTCCAAGAACTTCCGTTGGATATTAAACGAGAATTACTAAACGAGTTTAAACGAAGAGAAACGGTGGAAAAACCAGCCCTGCCGTCAAAAGTGAAGGCATATAAGCAGCAGCTTATTCCCATGGAAATAGGAAGTACCCCCAAGTTTATTCGTGTTGTTGAACCAATTAGAAGATCTCCAAGTAAGTCACCGCAAAAAAAGCAGAAGATCATGCTACCAGAAGTGGTAAAACCGCCTCCAAAACTCAATCTCGAATTTGAAGATTCCTACGATTCGTCAGTTGTAAATGAGTTACCCACATTTATTCGGAATGAGGTTCTCAAAGACATGGAGTATAAGAATCAAGTCAAAAAACTCGACTTAGTCCCATTACGGGATAAATTCAATAAGAAACTAGAGAACTATAAAGCTGAGGTTCAAGAGGTTAACTTGAAGTGGATCAAAGCTCAGCAAAAAGTGTCTCCGACGCCAGTTTTTATTGGTACAGATGACCCAAAAAGCAGTATGGAAAATTGGGTGTCCGAGTCATTAAATCAAAGAGGTCCTCACGTAGAAGATGTTGACGTTTTCATTGACTATCTAAAGAAACTAATGGCTGCGAAAAGAGTTAATCAATGTTTGATTCTCATCGAAACAATACAGACGACGCTAATGTACCATGAATCATTACTTGATGACATACGGCCTGGGACAATATCATCTACTGATTCAACAATCTTCTTAAAGGATGGTTTAGATGATTGGAGAGATCAACTCCAGAATCGGATTCTTCCTGTTCTTGGTGCTGATTCAGATACGCGTTTTATTTTACGAAATCTGGGGAAAAAAATATGAATGCTAGACATGTGTATATAACATCCTCAGCAGAGGCTTCGTCTATATGTGATTTAATGCCTGCTAATGTTGGTAGGCAGACACTAATTAGTTCACTTGTTACAACGTATGGGTTGGATAAAAATGTAGTGACGGTTCCTTACACAAGCGGTCAAGAATTGAAAAGTTATCATGATAATGAATTTGTTGATGTTCTTTTGAAAAAGAGGCCAGACCTTGAACGAGAAGTGACATTAACGATTGGCGAAAACAATGAAGACGAAGAAAATGATTCTGACGAGGGGTCCACAGGGAAAGATAGTAAGTTCGGGCTTGAACATGACTGTTATCCTTTTCCATACATGAACAAATACGTGCGATTGGTTGCAGGGTCCAGTATTGCAGCAGCCAAGGCATTAATTAAACAAAAGTCCACTCAAGTTCAAAACATTGCGATAAACTGGTATGGTGGGAGGCATCATTGTCGAAAAGGGACGGCGGCTGGGTTTTGCTACGTCAATGACATCATTCTAAGTATCAGCACATTAAGAAAATCATTTGGAAAGGTTTTCTATTTAGATCTTGATTTACATCATGGAGATGGAGTTGAGGCAGCTTATGCATTTTCTAAAAAAGTAGTCACATGTCTGGTTCATAGATATGATATTGGCTTCTACCCAGGGACCGGGTCGTTGGAGAGCTCAAAAGAGAATATGTACAATATACCAACTTCTAAAGGACTTGGGGATGCTGGGTTTTTAAAAATCGTGGACGAGATCATAATACCTCTCATACAAAAGTCCAAAGCGGAGGTGATAATAATGCAATGTGGATGCGACGGTCTAGGCACCGATCCCAACAAGCAATGGAATTTAACGATCAAAGGGTTTAGTGAAGGGATTATGAAGGTGATTAAAAGTGTGGAGAAAACCCCAGTTCTTTTATTAGGTGGAGGAGGTTACAATCATACAGAAACCGCAAAGTGTTGGGCATATATTACCAAAGAAGTGAGTGGTGACACTTCGGAATGGGACATTATTCCAGAACATCCCACTTTAGATAGCTATGAAACAGATGGGTATCAATTCTGGACAGTTGACAATACAAATCCAAAAAGAATGAAAGATGAAAATACATATGAGTATATTGATCAAGTCAAAAACAGATTACTTAGTATTCAAAATACTCATTCATGACAGAAGGCCAATTATCATTCCATCTGTTTTTGCTTTCAGCAAGTGCACCCTTTTTTATAGTGTTGCTATCGCTTAACGACTGAATTAACAATCTTAAGATTTCGTCAGAGGTATTTGACTTTGTAATATAGCCATTGATTCCATCTTTGACCAATTCTCCTATTGCAGGGAAATTTAAGGAGATGACTGGAACTCCACAACCAAAGAAATCAACGATTTTCATGGGTAAATCAATGCCACTGGATGAAGTGTGGAGAGAAATAGCGATATCTGCCATGGATAAAATGATAGGATAGTCCTCGTTGGAAAGCCATTCGTTACGGACAATAATTTTCGAAGAAAAGTCAAGCATTTTCACCTTGGTGAAGAATTCGTCTCTCATAGGACCCTTACCGGTGATGATAACCAATAACTTAGGAACATCTGGAACTTCGTGATACTTCTCCAAGGCATCCAATAAACGATTAAAGTCTTCATCAGGAGTGAAGGAAGTAGAACTCACAAGGATTTTGTAATCATTGACAGACGGGATATTCGAAAACAAATCATGGTTTCTAAATACCTCTTCTCTTTTCAAATTCAAAGACTCGAAGGGCTCGAATTGTTCGGCAGGTCTATCATACAAAGTGACTATTTTAGAGCTATCAAAGCCAAATTCCGTAACCAAGAACTTTTTCATTTGCTTGGTCACTGTAATGTTCAAATCAGCAAACTTACCGAGAACCAACTCGTAATATCTAACCAACTTAACCAAAGGATGGTTCAAGTTTTGATAACGAAGATTCAAGATGGTGTAGTTGAGGTTATGCCAATCAATGATGAGTTTAGTTTCTCTACTAAACAATTTGATAAAGACGATGCAAAGCAACAAAATAGGTATCAGAGGAGGGTTTTGTAATAAAATATTATCCACACCTCTAAATTTCATCAACAATTGAACTAATTGAAATGTTTGAAAGACCACTTTCTGCACAATAAATAATAGATATGGCAAGTTTTTAGTATTTTTCAAGATATCTACAGCATCGATTTCAATGTGATCGTCTTCCAACACCTCAGATGAAGGAGATGACTCGATGTATCCACACAAATTCACGTAATATTCCAATTTCAGGAATGAACGAGCATGGTAGCTCATTCTTGGTGAATGTCCTAAATCCCCCAAGACTATGATTGCAATACTCTTTTTCCTACCAGCATATGATTTTTTTCCTATCATAAAGGGTATGACTTGGTAAGCAGCGACTGGTAGTATGATGTATAATGCAACAAGCCACCAAACATAAGATCCACTCCAGTCTAGCATTTTTTGGCTAATTTTTCATTTGAAAAAAATTCTCCAAGCCCGATATTTATAATTAACCGACGGAATCGGGTGCGTTATGACCTTACATTATCACCTTGTGGAATAAACGAACAATGTTAAAAATAAAGGTGTGAATTTAGAAAAATCTGGTCCCACCTTAGTAGCTAAGTAGAGATTATGCGAGATATCGATTAGATCATAACGAAATGTGGCTATCAGTCGGGAAATGTAACCAGTGTTACGGTATATGCTAATGGGTTCTAAAATGGGTTAAATTGGTGCACATTTTTGAAGATCTTCTATCACCTGATCGATATTTGATTTGAAAATCTAATGATAACCTTAACCCATTTCAAACATCACATCCATGAATTCGATGAGTGGTTCACGACTCTCTTAAACAAAAGAGAGTACACTCGTATGTTGATTTCAACTCCTATTCAGAAATATATCACGCAATTCTTCCTAGTATTCTTTGTCTTATTGCTCGTATACCAAATCGTATATAACCTAGGAATTCATTACAACTTGTGGGAGTACCATGCAAAAGACATCTTCAAGGAGGTTCCAGTGCACTGTGCCTCACTCTATGTGAGAATCAATACTGCTACAGACATAGGCCAGGTTCGTGATTTCTACAACTTGAAAAGCACCTCGTATAACTTATGGGAGGTCCAACGTCGCTCCAAGCAGGTGTTTGGAATGCCGGAATCTATCAAGTATCACTTCGAGTTCAGCCCAGAAGACTTTGTGGACTCCGAAGACCCGGATTGGGGTTGTTCTGTTGCCCATTTTAGAAAAAGATTACTGGAGTTCTTGAGTGAATCCCAACTATATGATTTCGAAACTGCTCCAAAGAACTTGATGATTTTTAACAAGAATTTGACAGAGGTGACCAAAGATAGTGAATATATGGTGAAGTGTGATCTAGAGACTAGTGATGTTATTGATTGTATTATTATTCGTAAATAGTTTTATTTCCCTGTGAATGAAGTATTATTCCAATGCTAAATAATCAAATAATCATTTTGTGTTTAACCGCCTGCAGTCCTCAATTGATCTCCCCTAATAATGAATGCTTGTCTCGAACAACCTGTAAATCAACCAATCTTTGTTCAGTCGCAGCATAAAGCTTTATTACCCTTTCCAATTTGGATTCTAAGATATCATCCTCGTCATCCGCTCTTTCAGATTCATCCACGTTTGATACGGAATCGTTATCAATTTGATAGTCAATATCGTCATCGCTCATGTCGCCAAGATCCACTTCTGTGTTCACATTACTAAGATCAAATTCAACGAAACTTGGGCCAGTGTATTTGGTTCCTTCATTCTCGTCCAAACCCAATATAGCTTTATTGACCAATCTATAACATTGGCTTCTCAATGACAAGTCAAACAACTGTCTCAATGGCTTGGGTAAGTCTTTCTGCTCTTCGATACTCTTGCTTGGGTCAAAATTAAAACAGAGCAAACTCATAGTAAGCTCTAATTCCTTCAACAACTTGGAAGATGTGGACACTTTATTGATTATGTTCTCCCGTACAAACAAAAGCACTTGTTCTAAAAAGGAGCGTTCATCGGAATTGGCATCTGCATTCAACTGATGACCTCTAATCATTTCTATCAAGTTCAAGCGAAGCAACTTGAAATGAAGGAGATTGTTACTATCAAGGATAACAGGGAAGAGCGTGCTTATCTTTTGAATGGCTTGGATTATGTCACCCTTTAAGATAGCTAGTTTTATCTCTCTGCGCTCGCGAATGGTGGAGTACCCTTTAATTCGTCTACGTTCATAATGATATCTCCTATCTTCAAAAGATCGGAGTATCTCGGAGTTGTCGCCAAGGTCAATATTCAAGTCCTTTGCAAACAGTACAGCAGCATCCTGGAAGCCTTCTTGAATAAAGTAGTTTAAAACCAAATTGTTTATCTTCTCCTTATTCATGTTGATTTTTTAAACGAAAATTGCCTCTGCCTTCTCTCTCACATGATTAAAAATTTATATGAGCTAATTCTATGCCGACCATTTTTGGTCTACTGTGATCGTCAGATTACAACTATTGTTTTACAAAACTAAATACTCGCTAATCGTAGTGACGTTGCAATTTTTTGTTAGGATCAACCCAAAAAAAACACCGAATCTGAAAAATTTAATAGCATGAACTCACCACTATTGCAACGGGCGTTTGTGTTGCTCTCGTGTACCTTTTTAGGGTTAATATGCGGGACATTATATCTATACCTGTCATATAGTCCTCAATTTGCCAAACAGTTAAATTATACTGCCTCAGATTCTTCCACAATTGCAATGCTTGGAACGATTGGTGTTGCTGTGGCTGGTCCAATTTCAGGTATATTTGTTGATAGAACAGGTTATACGTTACCTCTTTTACTCGGGGGGCTACAGATCATATCAGGGTACTTGCTTATGAAATTACAATTTGATAAGGCGTACTCAAACATCCAGATTTCTTCTCTTATAGTATTCATTATTGGTTCTGGTTCAACCTTTATTAACAATACTACCTTGAAGTGCTGCGCTGTGACATTTCCAAGTATTCGTGGCGTGGCCACATCTCTCCCCTTGGCATTGTATGGGTTAAGTGCCATGTTCTACTCGGTGATCGCGCTGGTGTTTTATCCCGGTCAAACACTGTCACTATTGGGATTTTTGGCTTTTCTGTCCTTATGCATCTTTGCCATTTGTTCGCCAAGTATTATCCTCATGGACTTGGAGATAAAGCGTCAGCAAACTGCTCAAGGTGGATCGGACCAGATCGAAATGTCTATTTTACGTCCCTTCATCACCAGAAATAATCCTCCGTCAGCACCTCGTACTCCAAGACTTGCTCACCTGACCTCTATTGGTGGCCTTGAATTACTCAAGTCCTTCAAGTTCTGGCTGTTATTTGTATTTACAGGAACCTTGGCATCTCTTGGCCAGATGTACATCTATTCAGTTGGATACATGGTTAAAGCCTTAATTACATTCCAAGTTTCGGGTGCTGCAGAGCCTTTGGATGGTCTTGAGTCCGCTATCCAAAAAGACCAACAATTGCAAGTTGGATTGCTCCTGGTGGCTAACTGTATCGGAAGAATTGTATCTGGTGCAGCAGGTGATGTTTTCGCCCAATCATTGAAGAAGCCTCGTAGTTGGCTTTTATTTATTCCAGCTTTTGGATTCATGGGAACTCAACTTCTAAGCTTACAGATATCCCAGTACCCCGATCTTTCTCTTGATTCGTTGTGCACTGGTTTCTTCTACGGATTTATCTTTAGTATCCTACCAAGTATCATAGGTGACACTTTTGGTATGGAAAATTTCTCCCTGAATTGGGGAATTGTTGGGTTGGCTCCAATCTTACCCAGTTTCTATTTTACCAGTTTATTTGGTAAAATTTATGATTCAAACTCATCAGCAGGTGATGGGCCATATCAAGTACAATGCTTACTTGGAAACCAATGTTATAATTCCATTTTTAGAGTCACTTTTGGTGTCACCTTTATCGCATTGGCTTGTGTAATTACCCATCACATCAACTGGAAAAGAAGACTGCATGTGGATGATTCAGAATTCATATCTCCCTTGATAAAGCATCCGGAGTAAATATAGCTACAACATTCCCACTTATGCAATACATAATACCTTATCGATATCTAATCGATGCAAGTTTAATAACTGTAGTGCATTATGCTGTACCTGCAGTTGATTTAATAGGTTATAATAAAAGAATTCTTTTTATAAAAAAGAAGGTCGTACCCGGATTCGAACCGGGGTTATTCGGATCAGAACCGAAGGTGATAACCACTACACTATACAACCATTTTACACCAAATCCAAGTTTGGTTACTTACGCTTACAGTGATGTTGATCACAGAAACCCTCTCTTTAATCAGCATGAATCAAAGCTTCACAAATAGTCTGTGATTGTTTTATAATCGATCACAAAGATATATCAAAGAGATTGCAAAAATGAAAAATTGATTGACTTCACAACCTAGAGTATTTACCCCTTGTTGGCTAACTTTTGTAAGCGGTTCCGAATCTTCCTAAGTGTGTCTTTGAGATCATGCTGCACGTTTTTAACTTTGTGCACTACTTTAAAAGAACATTATTGGCGGGACATACACCCCTTATTATTGTTTCTATACCATAAATCATCAGACCACATTAACTCATACAAAGTCGGCATAAACTGGTATTTCCAGAAGAATTCATTCTGCATATAGCCGAACGCAAGAAAATCATCATGTGTCATGTGAACTTTACAGAGCTCAGACGACGTAGAAAAATGGCAAGAATATGCGCCCGCTAGTGGTGCTACAGAGGTGATGGCCATCCATCGTCGGAAGTAGAGGATGTCAAAATACAACCCGAGAGCGCTTACTAATTTGTCTAAAGTTTTTTAAAATAGTAGGATCCTTATGCCCGTTAGCTCCCGAAATGCCGAGCTTCGATCGTTATTGCTAAATATTATCTTCGCAGTTATGAATAATCATTATCTCCTTATCAAAAAATAAAGAAAATTTAAATAGGAGTACCCACCTTTCTGTTCTGACTATGCTGGTTATTAGCGAAGAAGGAGCTAAACAGGAACTAACAGAGGCAAGTCCAGTTAGTTCGCAACATGAACTGGATTTCTCTCCCAGACTGTCTAACAGCAGTAACAGCAGTAGAAGAAGTAGTACTGCAGATATAAAGACCACTAGACAATGGGAACAAGATGAGTTTCTTTCATTGATAGAGCCACACCCAGTTGGTCCACCCAGTTATGATACTCTTCCTCCAGGTGGTTGTCCTAGGTATCCGGTAACTATTGATAATGAGGCTCCAGATATTTTACCATTATACACACTGTCCATATACAAGATTACTTTGGTTGCTCGTAAAGTGGAATGGTTAACACCATATGAACCATGTCCATCACGTCTGTGGAAATATACAATAATGGAACTCAATTCTACACAGCTCAACTTTTATCAAGTACCGAGTGCTATTGAACAAGATGTTCTTTCATACTTTCTGGATCCAAAGGAAGACTACACCAATCCAGATGAGTTTTGTTTTATGGATTCATTGTTTACAAGTGGGTTGGACCGTAAATTCTTCCTGTTTTGCCGTAAACAAAACTTATTGATTGATCAACTGGATATAGTGGACTTGGGTCATGAAGAGAGACATTATTCACGCAGGGACCGTTCAAACCTGACTTCTCGTAAAGTAATGAGGTCTTATACATTACAACATTCTAAATTTGGGTTGGCTACGGATTATAAAAAGCGCCCGAATGTCCTCAGAATCCGTATTGAAAGTGAACAGATTTTGGTCCACTTTCCAAATGTTAAACAATTGATCGATTGGAACTCGGCCTTGGGAGTTGGACGTGACATATCATTAGATTTGAACGAACGCCCTTTGCCTAGATTCAGAACTGTTCCCAGAAGACGCCGTAATAACTATGGTTACAGTAATCACAGCAGTTCAATGAGTCTTTCAAGTATGGCAAGCAATAGTGCTATGTATGGAAGACAACGAAGCAGCTCATTACTGAATGGCTTCTTGTCTGAATCTCAAGCTACAGCCGCAGCAATTGAAAACTCAATCAATCTGGCAGGTAACTTTTTCATTGGTGATCAGCCTACGTCTAGAAGTCGCTCAAACTCAGAACCCGGTCATAGTTTCATTTCCAAACTCAAGAACAAGTTATCTAATAAGAAAAGAGATGGTCGTGCTCCACCTGTTATGCAGCCTACCGTCAACGCTAGAGAAAGATCAAACTTGGTACCAATTAGATCCAACTCCGCGCCCAATCTAGTTGACATGCAATATGATATTGAAGATGAAGATGATTATTATTATGATGAGGATGCTTATGAGCTGTTGAGTAGAAATAGGCCCAATAAGGCAACGCCATCTAGATCTATTCTCAATGTGGAAGATGAAGAGGATGAACCAAGAAACATAAGTGACTTTCACCACTCCGAAGATGAAGAAGAAGAACATCACTTAGACAGCGAAGATCAATTAGAAAATGAAAATGTCGAGGAAGAAGAAGAAGAAACATTACCTCAATTACCACCAAAAGTATTGGTGAGCTCACAGGTGAGCTCGCATAAAAAAATCAGAAACATTGATTACAAGTGGGATCCATTTCACAAGGCTATTACTGCTCGCAAGTATTATAAGAATTGCTTGCGTTGTATCAAACCTCTCAACCAAGATGAAACTTGGGTGAATCGCCCTCTTGTGAAACCCGCACCCATGTCTCCTATGAATTTTGCTTATCTTAAAAACATAAAGTATAACGCATCAAATACTGCAGTTTCGTCATTCTTCTCTCCTTCAAGCAGTACTAGTTTAGTGAGTTTAAACTCATTATCTAGTGGAAGAAGTCGGAAATTTAGTAAAGATTATTCCCTGGCTGGAATAGGATTTACATTGCCAGACTCTGCTTTAACAAAGGTTCCCAATCACTTTGTTAAAGAATACGTTGTGGGTGCGCATGGATTGGTTCCAAAGCGTATATTTTGATGTACATACATATTTTCGTATTTTTGCAAATAGCATGTAAAAGTTATATTTTACATTTTTTCGTATATTTATAATATAAATTATTATTTTCGTATTTTTGTCATTTTCATACGTTTTACTCTCTTTTCAAACGCACCAATCATAATGTCAGTTACTTGATCTTGAAACATCCCACTAACTGTGTTGTACAATGGGTTTTTGAATTTGTATTCCAAGGTTAACTCAACAATGCACTTTTCTTCCTTTGATCCAAAACCCTTATAAGGTTTGAATTTCCATTCGGATTGTAGAAATTCAAATAAGGATATGGTTACGCTTTTGGCCATCACCTTTTCGTTTGGAATGCACTCCAAATCACACTGAAAGACTTCGTCATACTGTTTCCATCCCACGCGTAGGCCACCACTCTGTGGAATATCTCCATTCCACTGATTGATAAATGACTCCTTCACAAAGGGTACAAACTCCTTGTATTTATCTACTCCAGCCACCACCTTGTACACATCACTCACAGGCGCATCGATGAGTTTCGATACCTTTTGATTTTGTGAGTTGAATGGCAAGGAAATAAACAGACGCACTTGCCTGGTAAATCCAATGGCCCGCGGACGAATCAACATACTTTAAATCATTTTTTCCAGTCCTTCTGTTCAACCTTTCATTTCTCATCATTGTGCTCTTTTAGCCTTACACTACATTTAGTCTATCTTTAATTAACATTTTTTTCATATAACTATACATGACACATTTAGTTAGCACGAGTGTAGATAGCTTGCTTGGAGTGCTTGGAGATTGGAGCGATAATACCGTCGCTTTCCAATTGTCTCAAGGCAACTCTGGCAATAGAACCACCAATCTTCAATCTGTCAACCAAAACGGAGACGGAGACAAACTTGTAGGTTGGGACTTCCTTCAAGATTCTGTCGTACTTTTCTTGGTCCAAGATGACAACGTGTTGGGCCTTGTCCTTAACCTTACCCTTGTTCCACTTTTTCTTACCCTTCTTACCACCGGCAAGAGCGGCAGCGGCCTTAGCAGCCTTAGTTTGTTGAACCTTTGGAGCCATTCTAAAGAACTGTTAGTATTCTGTTTCTACTATCCTATATGGATGATCCTTGTCGAATAACTGATAGTCAATAGACAAGTTCTCTCTCTTTGAAAATCACATACTTGTTTGATACTAAAAAGAATTAAACCAAAAGCTTTTTGTAAAAATTTTCCGAATGGGGGTACGGTTCGTGCGAAAACTTTTCAAACCGCAAAAAAAATGAATCACGTGCACGATGCCTTGAATGAAGGAAAAGGGTCGCTGCGGTAACTATCAGGTGATATAACCACGTGTATAGGGTACAAGCCCTAATACATCTTTTTTCAGATGATGAGAACAACAAAGTTAAGCAATAAGTTTACCATGTCCAAGAGAGTTGCTAATACTCAGATTACGAAGGACGGACCCTTGCAAGATGACGACTACGAAGACGATGTCCCTCAAATGGCACTGTCTGAAGTCATGGCTAAGAGAAAAATCTTGATGCCTAGAGGTAAAGGTAAATCAAACGGTGCATCCTTCAAACCATTAAGTAATGGTTTGAACGCCCCAAGTGTTTCTAATGAAAAGATTAGAGCATTAAATGATAAATTCATTGAAAGTATCACTCTGGCAAACAAACCGGGCACTGTTGCAAACTTCACTGAATTAGCAAAGAAGTATATTACATATTATGAAGAAATTCAATCTGCCAAACCATCAATCCCTGCACCTACACCATCAATCCCTTCTAAACCTTTCACATTCGGAAATGCTAAGCCTGTGGAAGCTGAACCTAAAAACGCCTTTTCATTTTTGAAGCCTACTAACAATGAAGAACCAAAGAATGCTTTTGCATTTTTAAAGACCGACAAGCCCAAGGATGATGTTAAGCCAACTATACCGGAAGCTCCAAAGGTTGTTGCAAAGCCTGTTCCAGTCGAGGTTGATTCTGAATCCTCTGACGATGAAGTAGAAATCAAGGGCCCTACTTTCACCATGTCTTCCAAGCCTATTATTAAGAATTCTCCATTTACCTTTGGTCCTAAACCAGTCAAGAAAAAGGATGATTCAGACTCCGAATCAGAAGTGGAAATTAAAGGCCCAACCTTTACTTTTAGCAAGAAAATTCTGGACCCTGTATTTAAACTTAAGCCTACCAATACCGAAACAGAAAAACTAACAACCTCGTTTGGTACCACCTCGAAAGATTCATCAGAGAAACCTGCATTTTCTTTTGGTTCTAGAAAGAACGATTCGGAGAAACCTGCATTTTCTTTTGGTTCTGCTAAGAATGATGACAAACCTGCATTTTCCTTCGGCTCTACAATCAGCAACTCAGAGAAACCTGCATTCTCTTTTGGCGCAAAACCAAACTCTGAAAAGCCAGCTGAATCTAAGGATACTGAAAAGCCTTCATTCTCCTTTGGTTCTGCTAAATCAGGTACAGACAAACCAGCATTTTCTTTTGGTTCTGCTAAAGCTGATTCTGAGAAGTCTGGCGTTTCTTTTGGTTCTACCAACACTGATACGGAAAAGCCAGTTTCATTTGGATCTGCCTTCCCTACCAAACCATTTTCTTTTGGTGCTAAATCAGATGATAAGTCTGAAACTCCCAAACCATTTTCTTTTGGTGCTAAATCAGATGATAAGTCTAACACCCCTAAACCATTTTCGTTTGGTGCTAAAATAGATGAAAAGAATGGTGCATCTGAGTCTACCAAACCATTTTCGTTTGGTTCAGATAAACCTGTAAATACTACCAAACCATTTTCTTTCGGATCATCAAAGCTGACCGAGAGTCCGTCCAAACCTTTCTCTTTTGGTAAACCATCGGATGAGTCAACTAAAACTGGTGACTCCGAAGACAAAAAGGATAAGCCATTCTCCTTCAACACTCCAGCCTCCACTGAAGGATCAAAACCAGCATTTCAATTCTCATTTAATAAGCCAAATGATAAACCAGCATTCAGTTTCAACTCTGGTTCTACTGCATCTTCTGGTAAGAAGGAAGAAACAGAGAACAGTGAGTTGGTTGAAGAAGAAGAAAACACTACTCAATTCAAGCCGGTAGTTAAATTAGGAGAGAAGATCGACAATGTCTTGACTGGGGAAGAAGGAGAAGAAATAATATACACTAAACGTGCCAAGCTCATGCTCTACAATCCTGAGACTCAAGAGTATGTGAATAAGGGTGTCGGTGAATTGAAGGTTTTGCATAGTGAATCCACCAGTAAATCACGTATACTTATTAGAGCTGATGGTGGATTGAGAACTATTTTTAACACCTTGATTTTAAAGGATATTAAGTACAGTAAAATGGGTAATGGGCTGATGGTTAAAATTCCTGTTTTCACCCAGGATCAAAAATTAGAAACTTACGTGTTGAAAGTTAAAACCGCAGAAGATGGAGAAAATTTGTTGGCGGCTTTACAAAAGCAACAGTAAATGATAAATTGTGTATTTTATAAAGGTTTCATAAGACGATAGTATTGTAAAAGTTCTTGTAAAGTTGTATAGTTATATAATTATTGTAAAGTTTAAAAGCTATATATTTTTAGTTGTTACATATTCTAATATATTGCTATACAAATCATATTATATGGATATACTTTGAATCATGTCAATAAATTCATTATCAGGACCCAAAGTTATAGGTTTGCTAAAAGTTTGTAATATTTCAACTTTATTACCATACAACTTGTACTGGGAATGTTTTAAGAATGCAACAGCCAATTTAATCATAAAGGATTGAGACATACCTTCGAACAAAAAGATGTCAAGTAAGTAGGCAATCAAAGAAGCACTGCTATGGATGGAAAGAAAGCTGGAGAGTAAGTTAGGAAGAAACTCACTGCTTGAAATGTTGTGATAAATGAAATGTGCAGATAACAGAGGTAAATGTCTGGCCATAATGTCATCAAAAGATTGAAAGAAATTCACCGATTCGATTTCATTTCTTCCGCCAATGAGCAACATTCGCATTGTTGGAGACATATAAAGCTGGCAAACCAGCGAGAATGTTTTGTAAATGTTCTTGTAGTTGTGATAAAATAGCGAGATCACACTGTTGAGTTCTGGAAAGTAGCACTTTAAAGAGTTTCTTTCATCAGTATAGTTAGATAAATATAAGGTAAACCCTGCGATTACTTTGACGATACCGTGGTTTTTATGTACAAGAAGATCTCTAGAGATCCTGCTAGTGAGTTGGTCACTAAATTGCAAGTCCATGTATGAGCAACTGAACTTGCCTTGGTTGTGGTGGAAAAACTTCCACCAAATCTGGGGTCTTAAGTTTGAATCGACACCACGCCACCAGACATTCAGGTCAAGTTTGGCACATTTGGACTCGAATTCCTCCTTTGAGACCGAGTTGATCAAGTCATACCAACGGTCCAAATCCAAATTGCGGTTCTTTTGAAGCCGCTCGAGACTGTGAATTTTGGAGGCCTGTTGTCTAGCTTCTTTAATCATAGCTTTGGAGATTAAATCCTTTGCTTCTCTCTGGTGCTTGGACTTATCGGAGGACGACTTAGGGGGCAACCATGTAGGTCTTGTGAACGAAAAGTAGTCAGTGGACACAGAAGTAGAAGACACTGATCGCACAGGCATTGGGGGCTTTGGAGGAACCGCCACCTGTGAGGAAAAACTGCGGTATGGCTTGGATGGAAGGGGTGGTAAGACAGACTCAGGTGCCGGCACCACTGGAGAGACTGTTTTGAAGTCACTTAAAAGTCGTTTACGTTGTCTGGTTTCCTCAAAGATTTGCAAGTACTCGCTATTGTTGAATAGCACTGGAGAGCATAAAGGATCTTCAGTCACCGGCTTTTTCGACAAGTCTTCGAACGATGCAAACGACACCAGCAGCAGCAGCCGCAGCGACACCGACGAGAATAAAGAATTCGAGCTTGTTTCAAACTCAGAGCTGTCTTGACTTGTCACCGAGTTGGGTCTGGTGGATGGGGCTGACAATACACTATATTCCGGGTCGAAAAACAGCAGAGAAACCCGGGGATCCGTAAGGAATGGCTGTTCATGGACCACCTCAGCCACGTAACTAGTCTTTAGCCTTGCAATGGAATCATTCAATTGGGACTTGCGTAGACTTAAACGTTGTCGAGGAGTAAGGTTGTTGGGGGTTTTGTTCACCTGAACAATATATTGGTTTGTATCATTGATCGAGCGTTTCGAACTACTCGAGCTGACCAGCAGCAGTCGTGATATCATCTGATTTTGAAGTGGACTAGGTGTATGTTTTCTCGAAGACAAAACTTTGTTCTGTTCCGGTCCAAGCATATCTAAATAAATATAAAATCTCTAAAACTTGAAAAGAAACACAAATAGTAATTTCAGTTGGTCAGCTTTGACATATCCCGTGTCTTGAGCGTTTAAATTGTTTTTTTTCGTATTGTCATTCGTGTTTGTTTATTTTTCATGGCTACACAAAGGCATTGTTAGTATGCAGTCGCATACACCCTTTTTTGGAGATGATTATGCTGAATAGGGTTACATGTTGGCATACGCGCATTATCGCATAAGTAAAATCGCTTAGATTTTAAATCAGAGATAGATCTATAATGTAATCTTAGTATTCTCTATCTTTATACATTTAATATTTACATGATCTATGAAAGCACATTCTAATGTCCAAATGTTTTTTTGAACCTGCTGTGCCCAAGGCACTTTGTAAATTCCGAAAGGACACAAATTTCATCTCAAACCTTAATCTTTCTTCTTTTCATGGTTAAAAAATTTCCCCAAGAACTTGCCGATTCTGGATGAGTGGTCTTCTTCCTTTGGTGCATCATCCAAGTCTAATTTCCAACTTTCATGGGTTTTTGTTGCGTTTTTGTCATGGAATGCATCCGCCAATGCTTCAAGTAACGCCGTTTGCATTGGTGTTTCAGCTACTAAAGTCTTGACTTGTAATTTAACCTCCAAATCACCCCTATTATTCTTGTTACGGTTGATTGGAACACCTCTTTCCGGAACAATAAGTGTTTGACCACTCTGTGCGCCTGGTCTCACCTTAAGTTTAATTTTGGCTCCTTCCACGGTTGGAACAATAATCTCTCCTCCCAAAGCTGCTGTGGTCATCAATATATCTTTATTAACCACAATCTTGTTACCTTCTCTCTTGAAATCAGGGTCTGATTGAACATTCACACGGATAATCAAGTCCCCTTTCCGGGTCACGTTATACTTGTCCTTGGCCACAACAGGTGCATCCCCTCCACCAGGAACTCTCAATCTAGATCCATCACTAACTCCAGCGGGTAACTCAACGTCTGTGCTCTTGGCAACTTCTTCAACTCCTTGCCCGTCACATGTATTACACTGGTCTCCACGAGCAATTGTCACTCCACTTCCATGACATGTTCCACAAGTCGATGACATATGGAATCCCCCCATGAAATGCGTAGCTTGCCCAGTACCATGACATGTTGGACAGGTGTTCTTCTTCTTCCCTGTCTTGAGTCCACTACCATGACAAGTGTTACAACTATCCACTGCTTGGTAGTTTATCTTAACCTTGGTGCCAAATATCGAGTCTTTGAATGAAATGTTCTTCAAAACCTCTATATCGTCACCTACATGCTCCATGACAAATCCTCCTCTGCCAGATTGGCCATTTCCTCCGCTGAACCCTTCTTTGAACAAGTCCTCAAAGTTGAATCCAAATCCACCAGAACTGGCACCGCCCGCAAACGGATTACCTCCGCCAAACGGATTGCCTCCGCCACCAAACGGATTTCCAGCATACGGATTGGCATTTCCATTGGCATCGAACCCTGCTGCTCCAAACTGGTCATACTGGGCCTTCTTCTCTTTATCATTCAATAATTCATACGATTCCTGGATCTTGTGGAACGTTTTTTCCGCATCCTTCTCCTTGTTAACATCCGGGTGATACTTCTTCACCAACTGGATGTATGCCTTCTTGATGGCCTTGGCATCCGCTCCACGATCTACGCCTAATGTCTTGTACGGATCGTAATCTATGGATGTACGTGAACTAGAGTGAAATCCACGTGAAATCACATTGAATTTAACACTGGTTGGTGTTCTAGCCCTTGTAAGAACACTACGTGAAATAAGCGGTCTCATAAAGTATTTCATGATGTCTGATTATAATTTTTCTAGAATCTGATAGAAAAATTATATCCTCTGGTCACGTGTGGACTGACTAATATTTTTATTGTATACCAGTTTTTTCCATGAATCTCCTTTATCACGTTTACTTGATCATTTATATTTTCTCGTGAATCTGAAATTAAGGTTCTGTTTGGAGGATTCTTGTTAGTTTTCCGTTTAATTCATCACTTTATTTATCCCGATGGCTCCTCTTTGGGTGCAAAAACCAAAAATTACCTATTAAGGCTTCGCTTTATAAAAATCATCACAAGATATTTCAAACACAGGGTGCAAAAACACCTGGAACGTGTTCATATCATGACGGTTTATCCGTAAGAAAACATTATAAGAATACATTATAACAAACCATAAGAAAACATTATGACAAACCAAGAAAACAATTCTCAATCTGTACATATAAGCATCATAATAATACCTAAGGTAGTCCTTGCCCCGTTATGTTGTTTTTTAGCACTTATGATTAACTATGCACGGCTACTAGTAAACCCCATAATTTATAAAATTGTATATCATGAACCTACTCAAATATTTAGCTTTGAACTTTGTTGTAACGCATAGCATTGGACTGGCGCACCCGTTGGTGGACGACGACACACTGGTAATTCGGATTAAAGGGTCTTGGAGAGGGCCAGTGGCAGAGGCGTTTAAAAACCTTGTGGGTACCAACTATATTTACTCGATTGAAAATGGAATTGCTAGAGTATATACATACGATGGTTAATTATATGTTTTTTATTCTTCTAAATGTAATGTCTTTTTGATCCAACATGTCCTCTGTTTCTTATAAAACACACAAAAAGTTTGTGGTTACGGCAACTTGTCCGAGCGGTTAAGGAGAAAGACTCGAAATCTTTTGGGCTTTGCCCGCGCAGGTTCGAATCCTGCAGTTGTCGTTTTTTTGCAAAGTTTTTAGTTGAGAAGATGAAGGGATGAAGGATGGATGTGGATTAGCTGATCACAATAGACCCAAAGCGTTGGTTGTCGGCAACAATAAAAATTAAGCTCGTGATTTTTGGCATCATAAACAAAAAGAAAAAACAGTATGGCTCGTGGACACAAGGAATCAGCCTCGGAGTCGGAATCAAACAAACACACGTATGCGGGTGCGGTAGGGAAGACACTGCTCAAGGCAAAGACGCAAGCAGCCCTCCAGGCGCAGCAGTTATACCTTTCAAGACATATAAATTCAAATGGACCCCAGGACAGGCCCAAAGTCAAGCCGTTGGATTTCGAGCAGTTTGATGACGACACTCTCGTTAGATATAATACGCGATACAACTTGGGTCTTCCCAGTCCCACCACCATCAACGGCGATATCCTAAACAGCGAAATCGGCAAGAAATCATATAGCAAGCGGACCGCCAGACACAGACCGACCGGAATAAGCAAGGTGGAGCTAGCTGCTCATTTAAAGAATCATTTTGTAAACTTACCAGTGAAGGAGAATGAGATAGTTTCTAGTTTTTTGTATAAGGTGAAGAACCAGGATAAAGATTTCAAGTTGACTTTTAAATAGGGTTTTAGTGGATGGTTTGGATTTTCATAGAGGAGAGACTTACTATTATTTATGGAAGGGATAATCTAGAACAGATAGAGTTCAAATGAACATAAAATGAATAAATGATACAAGAGATAAGGTTTTAGCAGTGTAGAATGTAATGAACTGATAATAAACTGTTAACTGGTTATGGACGGTTAACTTTTGATGGACTCTTAACTTTTGATGGACTTTTAACTGTTAATGGACTGTTAACTGTTAATGGACTGTTAACTGTTAATGGACTGTTAACTGTTAATGGACTGTTAACTGTTAATGGACTGTTAACTGTTAATGAACAGCCAACACACTGCCAACAAACTGCCAACAACCAACAACCTACAAACAGCCAACAAACAAACCTTTTTTACGAAAAAAAACACATCATGGAAACTTCATCGATCGTATTTATAATCACACTTGTTGTTGCATTTCTCTTCTTAAGATGGTTGATTCTGCCAGTTCCAGAACAACATGAATTGCAACTTGAAGAAGAAACGACTAGAGCTAGAACAGCCAACAGCCGTAATACCGGCAACAGAAGACAGGTTACTGAGAGTATGATTGAGGTTGTCCAGACGCTTGCGCCTTCACTTACACGAGAACAGATCATCCATGATTTGAACAGAAGTGGGTCTGTTGAGCAGACAGTGGAAAGGTTTTTGGAAGTTGGATCATTGCCATTTCCCCCAGGAGCAAGACCTCCTCCACCAGCTCAAAACGAAGCACGTAATAAAAGACCAATCACGACTAAACCCAAGAACTTACTTGAACGTTACGAAATAGATGTCACCAAGTTGGATGAGAGCGTGGATACCGAGGCAACGGGTGCTGATCTTACACGTAGAAAGCAGGATATGATTTTGGCTGCAAGAAAGAGATTGGCAGCTCAGTTGTCCAACCAACTTTGAATGTGAGAATTCGTTGTTCGTAATACATTATAACTATACATTATTCACCAAAGTAGGAACCACTCGCTTCTTTTCCTTTTCAAAAAAACCATCAATGCCCTTTAAAGGCTTGACGTACGGATTCCCAAATAACCCCTTTTCTATCTCGATCACCGAACAAAACCCATCAGTGGAACTGACTATCATCAGCTGACCATCGTTTTTCCACGCTATATCGGTGATGGTTGAGTAATGCAAGTTGCTCACAAAACCAATGGGCTTGAAGTTGTCGGTTGAATACAACAAAATCAGATCTAAGGTGGCCACAGCAAAGACCATTTTATAATCGGCCTCATAAATATCTTTATCAGAGTTCTCGTAGAAGATCGGTGAAAACAGCACCACCGTGGCGGGTTTCTGCAATCCCAGCAACTTGAAGACAGGGGTGGAAATGATGCTCTGTCTGGTGTAGACGTAGATGGTGTTTTCCTCGTCCGAGCCCTCAAGCCCCGCGGGAGTCACCAAGAACGCCCCGTCCGGTGAGAAACTGAGCCGTCTGAAAAACAGCAGTAGGGTTTCCGAGTGGTACAAGAAATGAGTATCGTGTTTCTGGAACTTGTGGAGCAAGGTGAACTTGGCTGCATCGTAGATGTTGACCGACCGGTCTGCGGACTGTGTGACGATGTACTGGTTCAATGGGTCCCAAAACACCCCCTGCACGTAATGCGAGTGATCTGTTATGGTGTGAACTAGCTTCCCACTCCATTTGTCCTGTTTAGACACCTCGTAAATCCGCGCACTGTTATCCATCGAGCCCGCTATTATGTACTTCCCGTCCGGCGACCAGCAGATATCGTTGATTTCGCTGGTGGACGACCGCATCTGCGCTATACAGAGCCAACTTTCCTTTGCCTCGTCGTCGTCCTCCTCCTCAAAGTCCTTGACTATCGTCGGCGAAAGCTCCCAAAGCATCAACGTCCCGTCGTCCCCTGCGCTTGCTAAAACCTCGCCCAGCGGCGAAAATCGTACCGAATTCACTGCTTGTGTGTGTTTTCTGAGCGTACTCAAGTAGTTTACCACCTTATCTGAGAGTTCCCAGATTCGGATGTTGTTGTCACCCCCAGCGGTTACAAGTCTGTTTTTGTATTTCTCATTGGCGAAATCCACGGCGTAGATTGGTTGTGTATCGTTATGCCAGTGGATTGTAAGCGTTGTTGCATTCATTTGGTTTTTTACGCGTACTTGGAATTTTCTAACCACAAGTGGTGAGATATCAATTTCTTATTTAGACTTTTGAGGTAGAGAAGGAGTTTAAACGACTACGAACGTAGTGAGTAGTGTGAGAGTCTATGAGCATACTAAGTTGTGTTTCGAGACAAGAAGTATGATATCATTATGATGTTTATTGTAGATCTGTCAAAGCATTTTACTTTTATAAGTCATTATAACATTGAACAAACCAATGGAAAGTACTATTACAATAATCGAAAAAATACTCATATCAACTGAATTACAGAACGCTAACAACGAAGTGAGTTGTTCGTTCATCGTCCTTTAACAGACATGTTGTCCTTATTTCTATTTATTTTGCTTCACTTCTTCATTACTTCATTCATCTTCTATCTTCTCTTTTCTATCTTCTCTCTGCTCTCTTCTCTCTGCTTTCCTCCCTCTTCTTAAATAATAAGTTCAACATTAAACGCAAGAGTCAAAAATTAAATTCGCTTATCTTTTCAACGATAATGAACTTCAAAGAAAGTAAAGCTTTGAAAGAACTCAAGGAAACGTTCACCATATTAGATAAAGACGGTATAGTTCTGACAGATTCTTCTGATTATGATACCGAAGAAAGTGGGGACGAACAAAACGAACTGATTGTGGCAAGCCAATACACTTACCGAGTTCCAACATTGAGTATGAGCACCAAAGAAAAGAAGACACAAGGTACGGTGCAATACACGGGAGCAGCTGACGAGCGGTACTTTGATGGGTATGCTACACAATACATGAAGTGTATGGACATCAACCCCAGCACGTACCACTTTGTCCAACACTTCAAGTCAGTGTTCGAGAACAACAATTTCGAGTACTTTGACCCCAGTGTGGACAACGTGAAGCGGTTGTCGAAGGGAGGGTTCTATGTGACTGCATTGGAGGACCAGACGTTGATAGCGTTCATCAGAGGAGGAAAATGGAGTCCAGAAAAGGGCAGTTGTTTTGTGGGGACACATGTGGATGCAGTGACTTTGAAGGTAGTTTCACAGGGACTGAGTGTGGAGACCGGGCTGGACTTCGAGACGCTCGGGGTGGCCACTTATGGTGGTGCTCAATCAATGAAGCTGCGTGACTTGGGGCTTGCAGGAAGCGTGAGGGTGAAAGTGGATGGTGAAAACAAGCAGGTGTTGATTGACTCCAAGCGGACGATTGGTACAGTGCATGCGATTCCATCGCCATATGCTGAGGACTTGAAGGGAGTCAGGGAAAGTATCCAAGGAACCATCCGTCCTGTGATTGGGTTTGCCAAGGAACAGACTCCAACCGAAGAGGAGGCTTCCAGCCCATTGCTCAAGACTCACTCATTGAGGTTCTTACGGTATGTTTCCGAACTAGCAGGTTACCCACTTAGTGCCATCACCTCGTTTGATCTTTCGTTGTACGACACACAGGCTGCCGCACGTGGTGGGCTTGACGATGAGTTCATCTTCTCCACAAGTTTAGATGATAGATTATGTTCATTTGCTGCAGCTTATGGGTTGCTTGAATACAGCAAGAACTTTTTCATTGACCAAGACCTCGAAGAGTACGATGGCTTGGTGGGTGTCCACTTTACCAACAACGAAGAAATTGGTAGTGGTACTAGAACAGGGGCTCGTGGTGGTTTCTTGCAAGATACTTTTAAGACGTTGGTTGCTTCGCAAACCGCTAACAATATCGAAGGGCTATTACAATTGACAGGAAATACCGTCTACATATCTTCAGACGTCACTCACTGCCTCAACCCTAACTTCCGCGATATCTACTTGGAAAGACACATGCCAAAACCAAACACTGGACCAACCGCTAAGATTGATCCAAATATGCATGTTTTAACTGATAGCATCAGTTTGGTATTTTTACAAGAGTTATGTAAGGAATATGTTCCAGAAGTCAATCTTCAATTGTTCCACATTAGAAATGATTCTAGATCTGGTGGAACCATTGGTCCTATGAGTGGAGAAGCTAAAAGAGGTCTTAATGGTGCTAAATTGATCATCGATGTTGGTTTACCGATTTTAAGTATGCATTCTATTAGAAGTATGGTGGGTGCAAAGGACATTGGTTTAGGGGTTAGATTCTTTAGACAACTTTACCATCATTGGAGAGATGTTCCCAGTGAAATTGATTATTAAATTGACAAGATGAAAACTCATAAAAGATTATCTAATTTTAATCATTATCTTGTATAATCAATTATCGTACATGTCTTGATTTTTACAGTTTAGTTAAAGCCCTTTGCACTGCCGTATATTAGTTGGTTTCTTGTTAATTGATAATTACGGTGTCTATTCCAATGTAGATATGAACATTCACACATACTACTCTGAAACATTATGAATAGAGATGACGTAAGGTACTATCACCCAGCTTAGCGTTAATCATTATATATACAATAATTTATAAGATCGTAAACGATCATCTCCCAATCATCATACTATTCGTACAATCATAAAATATCACTTTGTTCGTCGTCGCTCAAATATTCTTCCTAAAAACCGTTATCAATTACCCGAAATCGCGCAAAAACTACAATAAAAGATCTTCCATTTTTATGCATTAAAATCCCATACCCATTAGACATCGTCAATGGTGGTGATGAAGAATGTTTATATTATAACAAAGTCATTAATTCGTGAACGTCGTGAGCTGTTAGTCTATAATGAGACTAAGAATGAAACTGCGGCAAGTGAACCAAACATAAAGGCAAACTTTGCGCTTCGTTTCAGAGCTGAGTTTGTGTTGGGGCCCAGCTTTGAGACTGCTCCCGCAGTTTTAGTCGACAATGTTAAAGTTTGAATATCCGAATTAGATATAGTGCTGAAGGAACTGTCTGTAGCAATGAGAAGTGGTGCGTTTGAGTTTTGCAAACTAAGACTCAGTATGTCCCCGGTAACTGTTGCTGTGTAGTCAGCATTGCTTGAATCAACTTGTAATCTAGTTAATGAGGCTGATTGTGTCAGGGTGGTAATGGATGAGTCTACTAGAAGTGACATTTTTAGTTGGTTTCTTGCGAGAAATTTTATCACATATATATACAATCAATTTTGGTGTAAGGGGAATGTTGTAACAAAACAATGCGTCAGGGGAACCCACATTCTAAAACAATAACGATGGACTGAAGATTCATCTTTGTGTATGGTTACGTCATGTTTACATTTTTTTATTTTTTGTTTGTTCAAGAAACGCGGTATTGTTAGCAAGATAAAGACTTCGTGAGGCGTCGATGAAGTGGGAATGATGTTCGTGAGGAGATCCCTATGCATAAATGGGGCTGCCATTGAAAATTGGGCACCTTCAAGGGTACCTCTCACATTTTCAGCCACCACCACCAGGCCCATGTTCACATTCAGGTACAAAATGTAAAGAGCCGATTACTTTTTATTGTTGACATTCCCATCGTATTGGTGCTACATAATGACATCTAAGATCGTCAGGGCATTTTACAGATTACAATAGAGATAGTTTCGTTAGCCCACGATCCTGCTTTCTCGCTCCATCCGCATCATTTCGCTACACGACACGCTCCGCGCTTCATCTTTGACACAATTATTTTTGAACCTGCTTTCTTTTTTCTACATTCTCCGTGAAAACATCGTAATCCTTTTATAACAAATGATTATGTAACAATCGATGCTTGCTCTGTATTGAAACTAACACCGCCTTCAGGTATGAGCTCTGGTTAATTATGAAACATGGATGGTATGCAACGGTATTCGAGAATAACTATTTTAGTTTCGTCTGTTTTAGGGTTATTAAAGATGTTCCGTTTTGAACACGATATAATTATCATTCACTCATCGTCTGTTTTTGGAATTTTTCCAATATAATTAGAGATTTTATGTAAATTGCTAATTACATTGCTAACTAAAACAATTGCTAATTTAATTCTCTTGCTAACGAATTATTTCAATTCAGTTGCTAACGTGATTGTTTAGCAATCTAGTCTCATATGTTCCCAACCATCTGTTGTCATTAATCTTATTGTAAATCTTTGGATGAAAATTCAAAAAATATTTTGCTTCAAGGGTGATGCGGTGGCTCAATGGTAGAGTTTTCGATTCCAAATCGAACGGTTGCAGGTTCGATTCCTGTCCGTGTCAATTCCTTTCTTTTTTAATTTTTTTTGCAGATCATATATTTTTATGGAGCGTTTTGCCCTTGCCACGACCTTCTATTTGAACACGAAATCGAAAACGCTAAGAACGAAAAAAACAACCGAACCTGACAGAATGGTTGTATTTGCTGCATCTATATGTACCCGTGGTGGTAAGGCGTTGCTTCTGAGACAATTCCGTGACTTGAGTAAGGATCGTATTACCGAATTGTTGGCTAACTTTCCTACTTTGATTCTGTCTGGCTCCCTGCAAACTACAGTTGAAGATGACAGTGTCAGATATGTTTTCCAACCATTGGATGAATTTTACATTGTGTTGATAACAAACAAGTCATCCAACATCTTACAGGACATTGATACGTTGCACCTTTTCGGACTGACTGTCAGTAACCTTCTCCGTGTTGTTGAAGAACGTGAAATCTTTGATAATGCGTTTGAGATCATCAATGCGTTTGATGAGATTATTAACTTGGGTTATAAGGAGAACACCACTTTATCTCAAATCCAGACATTCTTAACCATGGAATCACACGAAGAAAAGATCCATGATATCATTGAAAGAAACAAGGTTGTTGAGGCCAACGAGGAAAAGAAGAGAAAGGCCAAGGATATCCAAAGAAGGGAATTGGCCATCAAGGAAGGAAGAAAGGTGATAGGCTCGGATAATAGCGACGTGTACAAGCAATTGGGAAGCCAAACTGGCATGGATTATGCTGGTTCTCAGAATGCATACCCTAGCACCTTGATTGGAGGCGGAGACCAATCACCATTACTCCAACAAGCAAGCACTCCTTTGAGAGGCGGTGGTTTACAGTTGGGTGCTGGAAAGAAACAAAGAGCCCCACCTGCTGCTGCTGCAGGCGCTGCCGCCGCCGCCAGATATGGCCCATCGGCATCAGCCCCAGTTCCACAAGCTGCTCCAGCTGTGCGCTCCACTCCAAAGACTCCAAACAATGGTATACTCATAACCGTGGCTGAAAAGATCAACGCACAATTGTCCCGTGATGGTGCCATTCTTTCTTCCGAAGTGAAGGGTGACTTACAATTAAGAATTAATAACCCAGACTTGGCCCACTCCAAGATCTTGGTGAAAACTGCAGACAAGAGCTCTGGTATTCAATACAAACCACACCCTAATGTTGATAGATCTCTCTTCTTGAACCTGAGTGAAATCGGCTTGAAGGATAAGACAAAGCCATTCCCTCTGAATGACCAAAGCATTGGTGTGTTAAAATGGAGAGCAAGTGCAGGCAAAGACGACTTGTCCTATGCTCCTTTGGTGTTTTCCGCTTGGGTGAGTGTCGATGACTCCGGTGTTGCTCAAGTCACTTTGGAATACGAAGTCAACTCCAAATTACTGGATGCATACTCGCAAAACTCAGACTTGTCTATTTCTCAATTCAAAATATTAGTTCCTGTGCATTCTGAAGATGTTCTGTTGACAGAAGAATATGAAAATGTATCATACGAAGTCACCGATTATGGTGTTGTCTTCTCAGTATCTGACATCTCTTTTGAAGATTTGGTCAACGGAGGAGGCTCTTTTGAATTTACTCTTTCTGCTCCAGATGAGGAAGCCTTATTCCCATTACAAGTACAATATGAAGTAACTCACGAAGATGCTTTGCTGAGTGATGTTACCTTGGGTAAGGTTAATGTGACGGATGTTGTTGGTGTGACTGAAGATGAAGAACTGTTGCCATTTGACTTGAAATACAATTTGGTTACTGAGGATTATCATGTTGTTTAGATGAATAGACGGACTACAGTGTAAAATTATAAAGATTATCTATATTATCTATCATAAACCTTTAAAGCCGTGAAACCTTTATACAAAACATATTGAAACCATTTTAAAACTAGCAATCTTTTTAGAACTCTACCATATAATACCTATTAACCATTTTTTCATAAAAACTATTTTTATCACACAACAACGCCATTTTTATCATACCAACATCGAAACACCATTCAATGCAATTGATATATTTAAATGTAAACCCTCCTTTTTATTTAACTCGTCTAACTCGGCCAAAATAATTTTGCGAGGTTCTTTTGGAATTTCTGTAATGCTCATTTGATCTTTCACGTGCGTGACCACAATATTCAACCCATTCAAGTCCCCACCCAATAAGACGCACTCCTGGTGCAACAGCTTGAGCTCGGCGATAAGATAGTTTGGGTTTAGGTGGCCGTATAATTCTGTGGCTGCATTCGAGTTTGAGCACTCAAGAACAATAGTTTTGAGTTTCTGTGTTCGTATTAATGGCGCTATGAACTTCCATATATGAAGGTTGTAGTCTTTACCAGAAATGGAATCACTTTCAAAGTCACCGAAAATAAGAATTGAATCTTTCATTTTGTAAGTAATGAGAAATGCAGATGACAGATAGTTGTCTCCCGATGGGGTTTGTCCATGGTTCAAAGGGAACGTCTGGACGGTATACGAGGAGTCTGGGATTGTGGCATTTTCATGGAATTCCAATGTTTTGAAATTAACAAAAGGAAGAGAGGGCCAAATAATTCCATTGAACACATGAGCTTGGAGCATTTTCAATGTGTGTGCCGATGCATATATAAACTTATCGACACACATTGAGCAAGAGCCGTAGAACGGCAGGTTAATCACCAACCCCGAGATATGATCCAAATGAGGATGTGTTATTAGCACATTGAAACACCCACTCAATATCTTCAGTGCTAGTGGGAACGCAGTGCCGGCCAACTGCGCAAATGGTGTGGACATTGGGGCACGTACATAATCGCTCACCGCTAATGCATCGTCGTAGTACTGGAGCGAACTGCACCTTTCAATTTCTCCTCTTTTTTCTTGGAATATAATATCTGTTAATTGTGACAACCCTGATCCAGCATCTACCATAAGTAACTCTTCACTGATGTTCTTGGTCCCATCGACTAATTCCTCGTAACTCACAGACTCATGTTTCAACAAAATAGAACATGTCCCGGACTCCAACGGCCCGCCAGATGCTCCTATAAAGGTAAGCTCAAACATTAGAAAAACTGTTAACTATTTTTTTTTTTATTTTTAATTTCTAATTTTTTTCATTTTAGAGATCCATTATCTTTAAGACAAAAAAAGAAACCAAACCAATAGAAGGCGATTTTAGGTTTTCTTAGATGCATGGAAGCATGGAAAGAAAAGAAATATTTTTCCAATATTACTAAAAGTCGCCTCAAAGAATATACAACCTTCATTCTAGATTTGGCTTATTCTTGCTACAACGTCAAATCTTAACTTTTTTCGTTTATATGAAGCATTCCGTGAACCCCTATTCCTTTTTATTGTTAGTGCACATGATCAGAAAAATCAGGTTTGTGTGTCAAACCTCGTTTCCATGCATATTATACACAAAGTGTTTGACATGCAATGGTTATTAAGGTTTGGTTAGATAACATGGTAATCCCTAATTCGTCTCTGAAAATTTCTGTTTTGAGGTGAGAAGGATAATTACAATATTGTGCGTGAGTTATTGAAACTGGTTGAGTTGACTTGTTTGCAACTGGTTGAGTAGAAACTAGTTATTAACAAGTGGAGATAATATCGACTATACCGAAAAAGTTGTTCGATGAATAGCAGTATTAAAAAGTTGATGACTTAATAACCTTATTAAAATGTACTTAACAAAAGTTAAAAACAGTCCTCACTTCGTCACAGAACTAATATAGTTAATAACTAACTCAGTTTATATGACATATAAACTCTTACATCACATTTATTCACTCCGTGTACAAATCCTACATCAATTTACTCACTTGTTGTGAATCTTACAACGCACTACTTATTTCGTAGTTTGTTGTACAAATTTTACATCACTACTTCTTTCGTAGTTTCTGGTACAAATATTACATGTCACTACTCACTTCGTTCGTTGTGACTTGTTCGCAGTGACTCGTTAGTGACTTCCTAATTCATATCCAATCATTTATTAATCTTGCTTACTTCCATACCCTCTGATATCCTTGGCAAATCTCCAGGATTGATTAGTCACCTCGATATTCTTTTCATGTTCATAAGCTAATTTACGGGATTGAGGATCCTTCTCTTCTGAAGTGTTCTTAATAGTAACCAAAGAAAACTTATCCAAAGATCTAGCATCTCTATAGAACAAAACACGCATACAGTCCATAATCACCTTCTTGGCTTCTTCTTCAGTGACATTGACATACAATTCATCGGAAGGAATCACCTGTCTCAATAACGGAATGGCCAAATGCTTACCGAACCCGGTGGCCAATGCGGATGATCCGTATGTGACACCGTATAAGTCCACGTATCTCAAAAATGGAGTACCGTCATCGTTGAAACCACCCACAAGAATGGAGTTCCACAATGGGTCCACCTTCAGTCTACGGTTGTACATCACTCTAGACAAGTACTCGTGGACATGTGGCGCTCTCAAGTTGTGCCCACCGTCACTATCGTAAACCTCCTCATCCGTCTCCAATTGATACAAGATTCTCTCAAGCTGTTGCAAGTCGGAAACATCTCCCAGGATGCCCACCACCGTCTCGCTTCCAACCTTAATCAAACGCTCCACGTTGTTGAAACGAAGCAACGAACCATACGATCCCATGGTGTCTGCTGCCATTATTATCCCGTCCTTGTACTTGAGCGCAACAACTGACGTCGATGTAATGATTGGCAGTTGTGTGTTCATCTTTGGAAAGTTGCCGTCTGCAGTCACATCAACATGACTGGGTCTGGCGTTGGCAATTGTGTGGCTGTACTTACCATAGGTAGCATCAGAGGGTCTACCCCAAGCTAATGGATCGTGGTTCATGTTTAATTTTTTGTTTTTTGTCCAGTTGCCACCATAAATCAGATTTGTGTGCAGGTTGATTAATTGGTTGAGTAGAGTGTATGTTAATTTGTTTTGGTATTTAGTATTTAGTGATTAGTGATTAGTATATAGTAGATAGTAGTGCTTAGTGTTTAGTGTTTAGTATTCAGTATTCAGCATTCAGTATTCAGTATTCAGTATTCAGTATTCAGTATTCAGTATTCATATTCATATTCATATTCATTCATATTCATATTCATATTCATTCATATTCATATTCATATTCATTCATATTAATATTCACTTATTCAGTCTTATCTATAATATTATAGCTCATGATATTCATAGATAATTGTACTTGTTATACTGTTATATCTCCCAATCATTAGATATCACGAACTAGTTATAGTAAATCATTTAATTATTCATTTAATATTAACGCACCCACTCACTCACTTCGTTCGTTCGTTTATTCATCGTTTGCCCTACATCACATTCCAAAATATCCATTACTACCTAATAAACAATGGTGGCACCACCAGAAATAATATTCTCTTCCTCATCTTCCTTAGGAGCCTTATATCTGAATCTTGGAGACAACTCAGCTCTGGAGAAAAATTCACCCTTCTTAGGCTCAATAGAATTGGAGTTAAAGTATGAAGAAATAGCACCCAAAGCGGACCCACTTGGTACTTGGCCGTTTGGGGCCATTGGGTGTGCCTTTACAGCCGACGAAACATGTTCTTTCTGTTAGTACTTTCTTAAATAAACAATCCGATACATACTAGCTGTGTGTGGTCCACCAACAAACTTGATAAGTGGAATATGTTTCAACAAAGTTGCACTGGCTCTCATATTCGTGTTTTTTACTTTTTTCTTATTGGATCCCAAAAAAAAACCGGCCGACTTTTTGTTTGCAACCAATTTGAAGGTGGGATAATGAATTGAGCGTTGTGTGTATGGAGAAGAGCGATTTTTAAGTGACGTGTGTATGCTTGAATTTATGGAATGTTGTGTTAAGGGGCTAAGGGTTAGAGAAGTAGGAGTGACATGAGAAAAATAATAGTAAACGATCCATAGAGTAAAACTAGAAGACCTGCCATAAGACCAAGACTTTAATAGGGTCTTTAATAAAACAACTCATAGTACTCAAAACACTACTACACCACACTACTTACATCGTTAAGGTTTATCACGTGGCAAAAAAAAAATCAAGACATGTCAGACGTCAAACTACAAAGAACCATTGCCCGTTTCCAGGCCAAGATCGATAGCGGATCATTCTACGAAGCACATCAAACATTAAGAACAATCGCCAATAGATATGTGCATCTGAAGCAGTACCCCCAAGCCATAGATCTTCTCCACCAAGGAGCATTGATCTTGGCACAGAACAAAGAATACGCCAGTGCTAGTGACTTGATTGTGTACTTGTTAAACACATTCAGGGAGGCTAACGTGGATATCGCCGACAAAAAAGCCAAGGTCCAGTTGATCGAGTTGCTCACGTTGTTGCCAGACACGGAAAACTCGTTGTTGGACTTGTCCAAGCAGTCGATCGAATGGTCTCAGACTGAGTCCAACAAGTACGGAGATGCCGAGCTCCACCATTTCTTTGGAGTCAAGTTTTTGAACAGTGTCCAAGCACAGATAGCGGCCGGCGCAGTTAAGAAGGATGACCCAGAAGCTGAAAAGTTGTTTGCATACGCCGAATTGCACTTGATTTTGGGCACACATGATTCGTTACCAATTTATGTATCATTTTTGGAGCTGTGGTATAATGACGCCAGCCAAAGTGGCCTGGTGGATGCCGGTGTTTTCTTGAGCAGAGCCGTCATCAACTATGCGTACTTGCGTAACATCAAATTTGCTCAGGAAGCAATCTCTACTTTTAAGATTTCGGACACCCCAGAGAATATCGGTGATATCAGCTTTTACAAGAACCATTCTTTGGTGAACTTTTTACAATTGTTGGTTGTCACGTTACGTACCACCAAGGACAATGGAGGAAAGTTTCTCAAGTTGTATGAAACATACAAGCCACTTCTTTCGGAAAAGAATCTTTTGCTGCCTGTGGAGTATTTGGGTAGGTTATATTTTGATTTGAAGTTGGGTAATAGTGGTGGTCAGCAGAATATGTTGGCTAATTTGATGGGTGGTTTGTTTAAGTGAGTGAGTGAATGAGTAAGCCAGAGTTCTAGTGATTGGTAATGGCAAACTTTCTTAATATGATGAATTGACATGAAGAAGTAGAAATGATAATGAATATCATGTATCAACGAGTAGTCAATATACTGAAACATCGTAACATAACACTGGTAACATCTATAAACATAACAATAAAGAATATAATTAGAGTTTGAAGGTTTATCATAGTGGATCTCTCCGTTCGATTATCGGTAACACCCAATCTCGCTTCGCTCGATTATTAATAAACATCATCTCTCAAAATAGAAGACAGATCTAAAGCTTCAACCAACTCCGGTCTTTTCGCCTTCTCCAATTCATGCTTCGCCTCAGAATAAGTACACCATCTCCGTTCCCTCTTATGGGATTCAGGCCATGTAGCACTGAGCTCATCCACAACAAGCTCATAAAAGTGAAACTCAGTCTTAGGAATAGTCTTCAAAGGGTCAAAATCACCCTTTTGCACAGGGGCCTTGGACCCACGGGAGTCATACACCACAGGCAATTTTTTCAGCACTTTACCCTCAACGCCGGCTTCCTCCCAAGTTTCTCGGACCGCGCTGACAACAAAATCGTGGGTTTCATCAGTTTCAATTCCACCTTTAGGAAGCACCCATTTCCCTTGGTGCAGCAGCAGCAGAATCATCACCAACTTGGTTCTTTCTTCATTCAAGCAGATACACCCTGCAACCAAGCGCGCACCGGTCTCCTGCGAGTATACCTGGTTCAGTCTACCCACGCGGGACTCGGTGGGCTTGTTGGGCATGTTTTGGTTCACCATATGACGTAATCTTTTTTTTGAACAAGTCATGAAGATTACCTTGTTGTTGCTTGCATGCGGGCTAGTGCATGCGCACGGGAGCCACGACCAGACGGCATTGAAGCCAGATGGTGTGGATTGGCAAGACTGGCATATGAAGCAAGAACACGACTTGGACACCTATGACGCTGATACCTTTTTCCAATTGCACAACGAGGCCGCTAACGGTGTGTGGAGTAAGCACGACATGCTTAACATTTACGGGCTTATGCGTCTGCTGGTTGTGGGAGATGGCAGTGGAATGGGCGAGCACGCTGAGAAATGGGCTGAGGAGATCACCGAGGAGTCCAAGCAAAAGGTGGTGGCCGATTTGCTTGCTTTAATGGATAATAATGGTGACGGGTTGATTTCTTTGGATGAGTGGAAGAGGTTCTCCGCTGCCGGCGGCAAATTACCCGACTTTGGCTTGGGCCAAGGTCACCATTTGGATTTTGAGTCTGAGTATGAAGAACACCACTGGAAAAAGTATCATATGAACCAGGATCCAGATGTTTTGATTAAGCATAAGGAGGACATTGAGCATGAGTTGTTGCATCACGAGCATGATATAGAGGAGACTCATGACTCTGCTCCGGATAGGGACTTTTCAAAGGGCTTTTTTAGTGTGGTAAGGTTGAACAATATTCCACCAAAGTATTCTGCTTAGAGGAGAAACAACAGTTGATCGAGCGTAGCGAGATGTATTATCATTGAATAGAATATAGTTAGACATTATCTACAGTCTCTACAGTATGTTGCAATGAGATCATAGAAATATCGAGTGTAAGAATTAACAAGTCATATCATTTGTGAATTTTAAGAGATGATTCTGTTATGAACTACTCTTTATGAAGTCTACGAATATATTTATGATAAATAGGTTATCTAATTGAATGATGAGCTAGTGCAATGGTAATTGTTATGGATCTGGTTGTGTAACGCTGTACTTGATATAGTTTAACATTCTATATCTCGCTCGCTCAATAGTTTTCTGTATCTCGCTACGCTCGATACGCTCGATATCACTACGCCCGATAATCTCCCTTATCCAAAACCAAACTAGCACACTCCCGAACCTCCCTCAACAAACCATCACACTTCGACCGGTCCGTGTTCAGAAATACACACTTCTCATGCGCCTTAAACTTATCAGCACAGTTCTTCTGCACATGTATAATCGATGGCACCGAAGAGCGTATGCAACTAACCAAAGCAGTTTCCTCAGTTAAACACCGCGGATTCTCCGGCTTGGAAATACACTGGTGGTAAGTAAGAAACTGCTGGGGACAGTACCGGGCAACGTCCTCCAAGATCACTTGGTCCATTTTTTTTTTCGATAATGAACAAGATCCCAAGGTATGCCCTCTATGGGCTCACATGGGTGCCTGTAGCGTTTGTTTTCCAGAACCATGTGTATTCTACATATACAATCAAAGGGCGGTCGATGTCGCCCACACTTAACCCCGGCACAGACAACATGTACTACGACCGGGTGTTGGTGTCGAAGCTCTATGCGCGGGAACGCAAGTACGAGAAGGGCGATATTCTCTTGTTCCACTCTCCCACAGACCCGGACCGGCTTCTTGCCAAGCGTGTTGCTGGTGTGCAGGGCGATACAGTCCACCCACGCAACCCGAGCTACCCCAAGCGCCAGGTGACGCTCTCGCGTAACCAGTATTGGATGGAGGGTGACAACCAGTTCCACTCGGTCGACAGCAATACGTTTGGTCCAATCAGTCTGGGATTGATTGTTGGTAAGGCTACAAGAATACTATTTCCGTTCGATCGCAGCGGTGTGCTAGTGTAATATTGGCTAATATAAATTGGCTAATATTTACTAATATTCAAAAGACATGTACTAATATTTAAAAGACATGTACATAATTAATAGTCATGTGCTAATATTTAATAGTCTTGTACTAATATTTAATACTCATGTACTAACATTTAATACTCATGAACATTATTATCGGTATCGGTCACCTTAATAGCATTAATCTTAATGACAATCAATGCATTGTCAGCATCATCAATATACGTTTTAACCAGCGACTCGTCAATCCGACGGTTGTTCATATGTAACAGCTTGTAGAAGTCGTACTTTTCCAGACTGCTTTCAACAATCTGGGCTGTTCCGCTGAGCATCGCTGATACTCTACCCAATTCATCTCGGTTGATATTGGCCAACAATTCGTACAATGAGTTACGACGGCTGTCCGGTCCTTTTTCTGCCAGCTTTCCTTTGTCTGTCACCCAGTCGTGGATCAATACAGACACCCTTGGGTTGTGGACAATGTTGTTGTATTTGGTTGTTGCTTTAGGTGTGGAGATGACAATTTCGTGTTCATTTTCTCCTTTTTTGTAGTATGTGTAGTTCATGAGGGAGACGTGGGGGACATCATTGTATGAGGTAGCTAAGTGTACGAACCTAGTTGATTTGATGAGTGTGGTGACTGTATCTGGGATTGACATTGATTTTTTATTGTGCGACGAGCGGGTTGATAAAGGGATATATAAATTAGATAATGAAGAAATGTTATGAAGATAATATTAATTATGGGTAATTATGAACATTTATGAACACTTGTGAAAATTTTTAACATCTATGATGTATCATGGATAATCATACATTATAACTTATCAATTCAATTGAGTCATCTTCTTAAAACTATGACCCTCCAAAAGTATACTCAATTCATCCAACGTTATATCAAGCTGAACCAGCCTACTAGCCTCTATAACCAAATTCTTATTCAAACTCGTGTTAGTAATAATATTACCATCGTTATTGGTTGTGGCACCAGCTGCATCTAATAAAATCCCCAACTTATATAAACTCTCCCAACTGTTGCTTAAAATTGCAGACAGCCATACCTTCTGATTGACTTTGAAATTGGTGATCATTTTACTATCCAAGCCACTGGAAGAACCCGTAGCACCGCCGAGATTAAACTTCTTGATCATTTCCTTGTACTCTTGGTAAGCCAAGTTGAAGTTGATGACCAGAACATCGAGCTTTTCGATCCAGCGGGCGGCCGCAATCACCAATAAAAGCTCCAACGGCGAGAGCAGGCTGACCATGGCCTGGATGTTGTTGGACATCTGGTTGCGGGAATACAAAGTAAAGTCGTCGTCCGAGAGGAACGGGTTGATTCTGGTTGCCGCATACACCAAGGAATGGTTCAACTCTTTCAAATTCTTGATGGAAAAGTAGTTTTGGTACACGAGGCGGCGCAAGTTGGACTGTGCTGCGTACATGTCGTCGACGTGTGTGTTCCACTGGCGACCGTACTCGGGGTCATGGAGATGTGCAATCACCTTGTCGTTCAACGTCAAGTTAAGTCTCGCCTCCTTCCAAAAGTCGTCCACCAGCTTGGGCTTGTTGATTAGGATGATTCTCTGCGAGAAACGCGACTTGACCCGCTTTTCCAACAGCTCCCGCGCGGTCAACCTCGTCAGAACACCAATCACACAGATGGGTGTTTCCGAAGTCAAATCAAACAAGTTATAAAGCAACGTTTGCTTGTTGTTGGTAAATTTTTCGAACTCATCGATGATGATGATGATGGAGTACCGGTCCTCGACCTTCTGCTCCAAAGACTTGAGAATGTTGGCGAACGTATCGTTGATGGACCGTTGCTCAAAGTTGTTTTGCTCGAGGTCCGGCTCAGTGTTCAAGTAATCCAATTGCTTGGCGATTTCTCGAAGGGCAACGTTGTCATCTGAGTGGAGAAATGCATTCAACCGCACCGTTATAAACTGCTCCGAGTACTTGTTGGAAATCTCAAGCAATGCTGTTTCCACAATCGACGTTTTCCCACTGGCACGCGGCCCGATGATAAGCGTCGAGTGTCCCTCCCGATCCCTCACCGTGTGCTCGAGGAGATTGTACACCTCCACATACTTGTCGAGTAACGTGGGCAGAAGTTTCAAATTGTCAAACCTCCCATGGAGCTGCGATATGATTTGTCTCTTCACCATCGCTATGTCGTGTGCAGACACACCTGCCGGCTTATGCAATATATTAGGTAATACACTGGGAACCAATGGGTTCAACAAGGGAATGCGATCAAGAACCGAGTACTTTGATTTCTTCTTTGGTTCCTTCAGCTCCACTTTTCGTTTCTTGGTCTCCTTCACTTCAACTACTTCTAGAGCGTCCTCGTGTACTTGGTTTCCTGAATCCTCTTCTGGAAGTTCTTCTGCAAGTTGTTCTGTAACCTCTACTGAACCTGAAATCTTTGACCCCTCTACACTTTGTTCCGCCTTCTCACGTTGTCGTATCAACAGCTGCACCAACCGATCCAGAGCCATCTGCTCAACAGGCAATTGCTTGATTGAGTCGAACTCACCGTCAAAATCAGAACCATCGATCATTTGTTTTTTTTCTAATCCAAGACCACAAAATGCAAGTGTCATGACACACCGTAGTTATATCAAATACACCCTTTTTCATCTTGAAACAATCCACAAACTTTTTTGTGTTGTTCCAGTGTTTAACTTGAAACACCTAAAATATATATAAAGTGGTGTGAGACTAATAACCAAAACATGTCAAAAACTATCCACGAAAGTGTACTGACTTCGTTTTCCAAAACCCCTTCTGGGCGCATATTCGAAAAAGACCTAAAGGATATCTATTCCATGATGCTAATATGCCTTGAATTAAAGGACACTTCGGGGTCTTCTCGTTTTCCTTTTGTAAAATCCCACATTTACCTGTTTCTGTTTGAAAGTGGTGTTGCAGCCATGAAAAATTTACAAACAAGCATCGAATTCACTTCAACAGTCACAACCATATCGTATAGTATCGAGAGTGACATTGCAATATCACTCATCAAGAAGTTCTATGAAGGTAAATTGTTACATTCCCCATCAGATCGCACTCGCAGCACCACAAAATCTGGTTTAATTCTCCAACCAACTCCAAAGGGTGTGGCTATCCTTGAGGACTTTTGTAATCGAGTGAGTGCCACCCCTCCTCATATTCTTTCGTCCCCTCTCAACACAATGGACTTGTTTCATTTCGAAAGAGACGTTATTAGTGACCAAATTGTGTATTCTGACCTCCTCCTCCATCTGTTATTTGACAAGATGTTTCTGCATAGAAATATATGGTCCCCCACAAGTAAACCAGACACAGTCAAGAAGTCTGCTAGCTCGTTCACTTTGGTGTCCTCTCAATCCACCATGGGCTTTGATTTTGATGTTCTCATGCAGCTGCAAAACCCTCCTAGCATGACGCAGCTTAGTCCTTTGTACCACCGATACTTTACAAATCCGGACTCAGACGCTCATGTCCAGTACTTTGTCTCGACCTCTGGTGTGCGATTCAAAAATCCCTCCTTTGTGTCGGGGAAGGCCATTTGCCAGTGGATCTGTGATTGTACGGATATAGTGGACCCACGCCATGCACACCAAATTGCAGCCCTGTTTCTCCAAAATGGCTGGATTTCCGGTTCCATCCCGTTCTCATCCCTGAGAGATAGCTTTTATGCTGTGAGTAAACCAGCAAACGATATCACGTTCGGAAAGAGAAATAGTGTAATTTCTTCAAACTTAAAAGATGTGCTAAATGACCCAGGTTTACGGTTTCTCTTTAGAAAGCATCTAGAGGATAGCTTTTGTGCCGAGAACCTAGACTCTTACTTACAGATTAAGTTATTTGAAAGGAAAACCGATCAGTTGGAGAAACTTATTCGGCTCAATGACCAATCTCAAAAAATTCTTTCTCTTTTGATCAATGCCATTAACCTGTGTTTACTGATTGCATATAATATCTTTTTTGCTTTTGTTTCGGATGATTCCCGCTTTGCATTGAATATTGATTATGACTTGCGTGAGAATCTTTCCAATCTCTTGATCCATCCAATGCTGCCTCCCAAAAATGCCTACCAGGCGCCTTGGTTGAAATCTACAAAGGAGGATGTTATGTCGAGACAGCTATCTAAAATCCATATTCCGTCGAATATTTCAGTTCGTCGTTCGGAAATTGTTTTGGACCCAGTAGTATTGTCTTCGAATATAGCTCGATTGAAGGAGATATCCATTTTATTTGATGATTTGAAGGTTCATGTTTTTCGTTTAATGGAGAGAGATCTGCTTCCTAAGTTTTTTCAAACGAATAAGCCGCAACGACCACTACAAACGAACGAAGTGAGTTGATTAACTTGAACTATTATATTAAACTTAAACACCACGTCAACTTGGCAAATCCGTAAACATAAAACAACAAAAGAAGTGATTTGTTAAAACTTGACAAATCCCTAAACATAAAACAGCTCACTTCGTTTGTTTGGTATTAAGAAGTAGGTATTATTATAACATTCTTTAATAAATAAAACTTTGTATTTACAAAGTACAAACTAAAAATAATTTTGTTATCTAAAATTATTAGTTAAACCATAATTAAACACACACTCGTTCTTTATTGCTACTATTTATTACTCCGCAATCCTATCTATTTAGAACAGTTATCGATATAAATACCGAATGTCACAACTTACCGCACATAGCGGAATCATGCAATTGGTTCCAAAGTGGTACCATTCTTGATTGTAGCCCAACCAATCAAACGCCAATGCTTATCAATACGTCTGGACAAAGCAATCTTTTCGTTGATCTCAGTACATGCTGGAGCAGTCAATTGCAAACGAGCCATATCAGCCTTGACAGCAAGCACACGAGCACCAGTGGCAGTAGAACCAATATTCACCATCAAAACTTCATTAAGTTCTAACTTTCTAACCTTAGCACCTTGCTTTTGACCATCAGTTTTCACACCAAGTAATCTTCTCAACAAGAAGTAGTTGATTTCGATATCAGTATAAATCAGAGGCAATTGACCTCTAGCACCAACAACTTGACCCACCAATCTATCAGCTCTACATAAGGTAGGGTCAACCTTGGTACCAACACCAATAAGACCACCAGGCACAGCAAACTTCAAGTCATTGTGTTCAGCAAAAAGGGAAACGATGTTGGAGAAAATAGGTTGACATTGAATCTTACCATTGTCGTCCTTGGTGACGATACCTGGTCTGATTTCAATTTCATCTCCAATCTTAAACACACCGGTCAAGATGGAACCACCAGCAACACCACCCTTTAAGTCATCGATTTCGGCACCTGGCTTGTTAACATCGAAAGATCTAATAACAATAAGTCTTGGTGAAGCGGAAAAGTCTCTCATTGGAACTGGAATGTAGTTGACAATGAATTCGTTGACTGCATCAATGTTGTACTTCAATTGGGCAGAAATAGGAACAATAGGTGCGCCGTCAGCAATAGTACCTCTGATGAACGCCAAGATAGACTTTTGGTGTTCCAAAGCAGATTCTTCTCTCATCAAATCAACCTTGTTTTGTAAAATAATAACATGCTTCAACTTCATGATTTCAATAGCTGCCAAATGTTCGGAAGTTTGTGGCTGTGGACAACTTTCATTACCTGCTACAAGTAAAAGGGCGGCATCCATAACGGCTGCACCGGACAACATAGTACTCATCAAAATATCGTGACCTGGACAATCAACAAACGAAACATGTCTAACCAATTGGTAACGACCATTACATCCCTCAACATTACATTTAGGGTGGATTTCCTTATCAGACTTGAATGATCTGTAACATGCTGGGGTATTACAATCTTCATTATCACACTTGTAAATCTTAGCGTTGGCATAACCCAACTTAATAGTAATGTTTCTTTCCAACTCATCCTTGAAACGGACAGTTTGGACTCCGGAAATGGCTCTCACAACAGTGGATTTACCGTGCGCGACGTGACCAATGGTACCAATGTTGATGGTGGCTTGTCTATTGATAATATCAGCAGATGTTGGAGTCAACTTGGAGAAATCTGGGTCATCTGGTTGCTCTGGTAACCCTCCTCCTTCTTCAAATTCTCTCTTGGCAGCTTCTTCATCAAAGTCATCATCCAATGTAGAAAATGAAACACTCTTCTTCTCCTTGCTGTCATCCCCAGCCTCTTGCAAGCCTTCTCCTTGCTCTCCGTCACTCTCTAAATCATGCTCATACACATATTCTTCTTCCACAGGTGTTCCACCAATAACGATGTCTGGTGTAGCGTTCTCAATATCGTCGTAGTAAGACATTATACCTTTGATTTGTCTCTTCGAAAATTTTTCAACTATTTTGTGGGTCGTGTATGGAAAGATTGGTCAGCGCTGACAAAAAATCTCAATTGATGACCCTGTATTAACCTATAGTGTGACGTATATAGAGTTCAATGATTCAATGTGTGACTAATAAAGAATTGTATGATTATTATTTGTGACGTATATAGAATTCTATAATTTATCAAGTGTGACGTATATATATGTCTTATCTCAAATCATTACATCTCTTTTACAATTCTCGTATTTTCTTGAAAATTCTATTTACATCTTATTAAAATCACTAATATTGGGCATTAAAACCAAAGTCATTCATAACAGAGTCTAAATCCTTCCAAAGTAAATCACTATTAATACCTAAATCGCTCATTTCAAGGTTTTCAAATCCAGCAGGTGAAACCTCCATTGAATTACTTGTTTGGACATTTTGTAGAGGCGAATGTTTATAGGTATTTGATGCCTGCAAAACGGAAGAAACAGGAGCTGAATGGACAGGCAACTTTTCAGTTAAAATAATCGGTTGGATAGTATCGTCAGACTTTATTTTTGGAGAAGGGTCCGCACTGTTAACAACCTTGAAAATGGTGCTGCGTTTTCCACCCACGGAGATTGGTTGAGGGTCCAACGGAATAGTGCGGATGATACGGCGCGCCTTCGACTCTGCATTGACGGTATTGGAAAGCGATCTTTTTCTTCTTCTGCCCAGAGATGTGGTGCTTCCTGGGGTTGTGGTTTGACTCTTGTCACCTTCATCTTCAATATCAGATGCAACGGCAACGTCGTTTGCATCATCACCCACCTCATCATCATCGTCCTCTTCGTCTTCATCGTCCTCTTCAAACCCGGCAACGTCACCAAGTGGATCCTTAACATCAGTCCGACTATTAAGCTTGAGCATTCCCACTTGATCTCGGAGAAGATACATACAATCAAAAAAAACACTTGCAGACATCCGGCTACGCACACTGATGCTCAAACTTGTCAACTTTTTATCATCCAAGGTACGGAATAATTGCCACATGTTCCTCATAATACCACTCAGTCTGTGAGCAATATCATGCTTAAGAATGGAAGCTCTGGCTGCGAGAGTAATGGCATTGGAATAATTCTGTTTACCTGACCCCAAGTCTATAACCTTTTTCAACGGAGAATGGTAAAGCTTTCCTATAATACATGCTGCTTGCCAAATATTTAAAATGTAGACACTGGGTAAATATCGTACAAACTTTCGATCACGGGCTTGGAAAGCATGAGTATGACTGATTAACGTGATGGCAGCGTTGTATAATTTGATAAGACCCTTGTGTAACTCAAAGGTTGCAATACGCAGTGAGTCCATGAAGAAGTATGTCAAAAGATGAAATCTAGTACAGTATAATTGGAACCGGCGGAACCCATCACTCAGTGGTAATTCCACCATCATGCGCAGCTCGATTTCGTCCAATCTGGAAATAAGTACTTTTAATAATGGCAATCTTTCTGTTGGATCAACTAATCCATGAGTGTCCATTGGATTCAGATTCAAAGTTTTGGCTACCTGATCTTCAAAATGAGCTATTTCAAGCATGAATTGAACAGGCTTAGACATTTGATACACCAGCAGTCCAGGAAGACAAACCAGTGTATCAAACAGCACAAATGCTGGAAACCCAAATGCAGTGGATATGGTTTGTGATGCAACATTACAAATAATCCATGTTTTTGCATTTTCTTGTGCTATTGAAAGTTGCTGAGGTGACATGTGCTCTATTGATGCTGTTGGTGACAGGTGCAAGCTGATACGAATGGCCTGTAATTGAGCAGCACCTATAGTCAGGTAGGATGAATCGGCACTAAGAGAAGACGTGATTGGTGGCCAATACAGGTAGATGATAAAAGCTTGTACCGAATACACGGACAACGCATTCATAATTGGTTCGTCTTCTTCAGTCGGATTATATCTGGATATAGGTGAGATCATAATCTCCGCCAAGACTCCTTTGACTAATGGTGACATCTGAATCAACAATGTCTTGTCATCTTGAAATCTTCTCAACAGCACAAACATGATTACCCAAAACAACGCAGGACACAACTTGTAGATTCTTTCAGGGCCCTTGAGTACATCCACAACCGGTAAGATTGGATGGTAGTATTCGACGTACTCCAAGTATAACGCCTTGATTCTTTCCGAGTCGAGGGATATCGTATCAAGCGATTTTTCTTCACAAACCAACGCATAGTCCGGAACATTCACTTTCTCATTTGTTGGAATATTATTATCCATCGGCCGGTATATCGATGGTGTGTTTGGAACAGAGTTTTCTGATGAATACTTGTATGGAGAGTAGTGAGGAGTTTGATTTGGTGGGGATCCATATTTTGGGTAATTATATTGATATGTTTGAGCCGGTTGTTGGATGGGAACTTGTTGAATAGGAACTTGTTGAATAGGAATTTGCTGCATAGAAATTTGCTGCATAGGAATTTGCTGTATAGAATGCTGCATAGGTTGAACATGTGAACTTTGCATAAGCTGTTGAACAGGTTGTGCGTTATTATGCTGAAGTAATGGAGATTGGTCAACAGGTTGTTCCATGTTTTGTCGTATATTTTGTGGGGTATTGACAGGAGAGACGTTTTGAGATGCACCAACCAAACTGGGCACTTTACTCAATAATTCTGCAGCCTGGACCGCCGTTAATGTTTTCTTCAATTCAGAAAACTCCTTTTCTATCTGAGCAATACGGGCTCTTTTGTATGTTCTCTTGTAGTCAGACTTTAAATTACATTCAAGTCCCTTCTTCTGACATCTCGTACATGGGTCCGGACTCTTTTCATGAGCATCACACCGAGACTTTTGTTGCCGGCACTCCACACATGCTATTCTCTTGGGTTTATTATACTTTGAAGGAGCTTCCGGTTCTTTTAGCTGATTATTAAGAACTTGAAGTTCGTGAGACATATTAGCGATGTGCGCTAAGTTGTCGAGAGAGTTCACTCCATTCGGAGTGCTCCCGTTGGTGGGCGTACTGGCCCTGTGCACTGGTGTATTAGGAACTCCAGTCATGTTGATACTTTTAGATCTTTAAGATCATTATTTTTTTTTTTTCATTAGCCTTTGCGGTTATAGAAGGAACTGCCGTACAGAACACAAATAAGAAAAGCCTACGGAGAGAAATGCCAGACATACAGGTTTAGTGTTATAATATCACGGCTATGTTACAATTGGGGTATAAAAAATTTTTTATAGTATGGAGATGAGATGATGAGCTTCGGCAAAACACAAGTATGATCGACCGTTTCAGGTATCGGCGGCGAAAAGAAATTGCGGTAGGAAGTACAGCCCGATGTAGCAATTTACAGCGGCGTTTACTTCAACGGCCGTTTAGTGTAGTCTAAATAAGATTTACCGATCGGTTACTCCCAGCATGAATAGCCTTCAGAAACCCATTCAAATTCAAAGTTTGGATCTTCGGATCCAAATTCTCTCAACATAGCCAAATCACCAGGAACGACGACACCATCGGCTGGAGCTCTGCTCACCAATTCAGTCACGGTTTCATACGATGAATCTTCGGGCAAGTCGGACTTGGAAACTGCAATGGTTTTAGCGCGTGGAAGTCTTTGAGGAGAAATATATGAGGCAGTGAGAAGTAATGCTTGTAAAGGATCAGCAACAGTTGGAATTTGGGAGTCGTCTTCAAGTGAGATGGTTCCCAACCATCTAACTACAAGAATCAGAATCAAGTTGGTCCAGAGAGCGTAATGGATGGTACCATCTGGTCCTTTAACTAAAGCACCTCTAATATCGGTGTATTTGGCAACAGTAGCGTCACCCGAGACTTCGGCATTAAATTGTTCAACCATCCAAAGTGGTTCAAGTGCCTTTAAGGTGTTTGCAAATGCAAACTTCTTACCTTCACGAGCATTTTTAAGGTACTCGACATTTTTTGCATCCTTTTCTTGAAGAATCTGTGCGATGATCTTGGAATGCACATCATCACCTTTTTTCAACAAATATGTTTGTGGAGCTTCGAGACCAGCAGGAATGTACGAGGTGTTAAGATTGAACAGCTTAAATCCAAATCTCTTGTAAAATTCACCAATAGCAGAGTATAAAGTCCAGTAGTTTTCTTTCTTTAACTGTTCAATAGGCTTTTGTTCATCTTTTTCAATTTGCTTTTCTGTTTCGGAGATGGCATGTCTAATGATGGTTGATGCCAACCCATTCTTTCTGTATTTAGGATGAGTGAAAACATAGCATACGACAAGACCTCTTGCCTTTTCACCGCCTGGGCCCCAGGCTTCCATGTCAAGAACATTGGTAGTGGCCACAACCAATCCGTCTGTGTCCTTGGCATAAAATGCACGAGTATACTTGTTGGAAGTCCAGTGGACCTGCTTATCAGCATAGACCTTGGAGTATTGGTCAAGTGTTAAAGAATCACGCCATTCAGATGCAGACAAATAGTAGACATCCAATAATTCTTTTGGGTCGTTGGTGTTGTGAAATGTGATTCCTTCCATAGTTAGCCGTGTTTTAGGACTTTTTCATTGTATTTATATAGATTGACAAATCTTCTTAAGCCTCTTGATCTACTTTTTGACATCGACGTTTGTGACACAAGAACCATTTTTCTTGGTTCTTGCGATTACCAACACTACTCTTATCCGCCTTACTAATATGTATTCTAGAATCGGCCCTAATGGTTAATTCTTTTCTCCGTATCTCCGGAACTAACATGAACTTGTTTCAGCATACGTCCGATCTTTATTCTTTTACTTGTCTCTTGGGTGGTCTTAAACTCTTAATTGGAAACACTCTTCCTCGGAAATGCTCTTAGTTGGAAATATTCTTCTAATCTTTCACTTGGACAAGTCTCTTAGGCGATTCTTAATTTGGATGATTTTTGACTCATGCACTGATCATTCTCTAATGTTTACACCGCGGATGACTCTGTTTCCTCCACTCTACAACTACACAAATCAGCTCAATATTCATTAGAAAAGTAAATCCAAGGTACAGCAAATACACAAAGCACCCAAACATGCTGCTAAACATCCTTCACTTCCGCTAGTATTTGGCCTTTGCTGCACATACATAGGCTGTTGTTGTTGTTGGTAATAACCTTGTTGAGGTTGTTGCTGGTATCCCTGGTTATATCCACCATAGTTTTGTTGTTGTTGCTGTGGGTAGCCCCCATAGCCCTGTTGCTGGTATCCACCGCCGAAACCACCAACCCCTCTGTCATTGTTTTGGTACGAAGGTTGGGGTTGTGACGAGTAGCCTTGTCCATTGCTTGGTGCCGACCAACTAGGTGGCGCTCCCTTAGGAGGTTCATATTCGTTCTTACTCATCTTATTAACTCTTTCTTGAATTCTAGAATTCCTTGGTACTGGCTAAGTAATACACGTGACTTTGGTGGAGGGACGGGGCGCGCGGCACTGCAGCACCGGGAGGACCCTACATATGGTATATTACGCAATAGTATTAATAAAGATAACGGAAAGTTGGTGCTCTGTCACCAAGAACAGCTTGTTTTCTTTCATCGTGAGAGTAGAAAACTTGTTTATATTGGGCAGTGACCTTTCTGTGATTGAGATTTCTTAAAACAACAAAGTATGCCAGACAACTGATCAATGCAAAACAAATGGCGGAAAGAACCACCAGTATACCTGGTTTGTAGACAGGGGCATCTTTTGGTAAGAAAATAAAAGTGGAAATGATACCACCGATGTTACCGAATCCAACTTGCCATGCAGTACCAACAGATTTTCTCACATGTCCACCATGGTTGAGCGAGGCCCATCCAACAACAATTGGCATACCACTGAAAAGACCAGACACAGCCAAGAAACATCCTGCATAACGGACCTTTGGTTGGGTGCTTGCACCTAAAATCATGGCAAAACCAATAATACCAACGATAGCACTTCCAAAAATGAATGGTAATCTCTTTTTGGTCAAGTCCGAGAAGTATGCAACAACATTGGATGCCACAAAAGCAGCCAACCAGGGGTAAACAGAGTGTGAGTTTGCAGAAACAGCAGTGTAACCCATTTCCTTAATAATGGTTGGTGCAAAGTATGCATAACCATAAGCTGGAATAACGTACCCAAAGTACCCCAATGCCGGTAACCAAATTAAAATATCCTTAAAACATTTTCCAATATCCTTCCAGGTTGGGGTAATCTCAAAAGATGACTTAGCACCACTGAAAATCTCCAACTTACGCTTGAGAAAGTCTTGTTCGGTTTTACTCAAGAATCTAGCTTCTTCTGGGAAATCCGCAATTGTAAAAAACAAAATAATTGCACAACCACAAGTCACAGCACCTTCAATTATGAAAAGCCATCTCCACGATGCAAGTCCGTGAACATTGTTTAAATCATGTACCTTATAAGCGATAGCACCACTTGCTGCACCTGCTAAGTTGGTGACAGAGAAAAATGCAGTAAACCTTTTTTGTGACTCGGCTTTTGTATAATAAAGGGAAAGCAAATAAAACACCGAAGGGAATGTTCCACTTTCGGTCATACCAATAAAAAATCTATAAGCAAGCAAACTACCGTAGTTCTTAGCGAATCCAAGACCAATCGAAAGTGCCCCGAAAATAAAGATAATAGTACTCAACCAAATGTGGGGTTTAATAAACTTAATTGTATAATTAGACAAAACTTCAAAAAAAATGTACGGGACAAAGAAAATGGTTAACCCAACATTGAATTGATCACCAGTCAATTTTAAATCCTTGCTTAACCCGTATAACTTGGCATTTGAGATGTTAACTCTATCTAAGAAAGATAAGAAATAAAGAAGACAGAATGGAAGAACAACACAGATATCAATTTTTCTCATCAATTTGGCTTGGTTGATTCCCATCTCTTGTGCAAGCTGTTCAACTTCAGCAAGTGCTGTGGTTTCGTCTGCAAAGATATCACCATCTTCAAAATCAATATGTTTGTTCAACACAGAACTGTGTTCACTATCAACCTTAGCTTTCTCAGACATGTCAACGATAGTATTTTTTATTGGAAATTCACACTCAATTTATATTTTCTATTGATGTACTTTTTAAAGACTTTTTGCAAGGGGTATTAACATCAAGCATCATGATCAGCATAATTATCCGCTGTTGTGTCAGATTATAGAGATGCCTTTGTACCTTGACACATCAGAGCAATTAAATCTGACAATATGGATTACCCAACTTGGCCATTCGTCTAGATTTTTTTCATGCCTGCTGACATAATAGAATGTTCCAAAGACCCCAGGTAGAGTCACTAAAGGGGTCAGCCGTATGTAGGGCAATACCGTTATGCCTACAATCAGCAAGTGTGATCAACAAACTGCCATTTAGATTGTGCTGTATTGTTCTGCCCATGTCCACAATGTTAATTTCAAGGCGTGAAATTCTAGAAGTATCCATATCACTATCTCGTTTCGATCAGCCGTTAATAGCACAATACAGCCGCATGTCCCCCAAATGTAGCGCCGTCTATTATCTATATAACTTTTTTTTCTAGAGCTTTCTAGTTAAACATTGACCCATCTCTTCGCTAATGTATTGGAAAATACTTTGTGCATGATAGCTTTCAACTGCCTAAGCCAAAAATAAGTTGATTTGAGCTTCCTCTTTTCCATCAGTAAATCACCGATATTAGGCCGACTTTTAGAGTAGAAAACATTCAAGGGATATTTACAATATAAGATCTTCAATAAATTTTATTGACAAAGTTACGGATAAAACAAAAATGTATAACATACAACTTTTATTAATCGGAACAGATAAAAATAACTCAAGCTTCTAGAGTAAAGTTCTGATTTATAATCCTATTAAGAACGGGTTTGTGTTCGTTTCTAATCTACTATAGTCTTCTTTTCAACCAGAAACCCCTCATTCACCTGTGCATATACGATCAGAATATACACAGATCGGCCCTAAATAATATTTGGAACTTTTCTTTTCAATGCTTCTAACCTTTTAGATCCATTGCTCTACTTCTTCCAGAACTTTTGCAACCATTGAACGATACTTGCGTGGTAATTTATTGTCACGTGATAGAAAGCTCTGCGGTCCATAATTTACTCTTTCTCGGTATGGTATTTACATTGCCTAATTGGTCCTATGAGGGTAGTTGATCTGAAGACAAGGCCTTTGGAATATATTTCAAACAGAATACTAAATATACGCTTTTACGAGCCCCCTTCGAATAAATTGTAGAAACTAAAGTTATTTCAATCATCTATGAACCATATATCATCTGCACACCATAATTGGCTTTCTCACTGCTCCTAGGGCTGAAATAAACCAGTCATAAACATGTTTAGTAAATTTGGAACCACAGACAAGAAATTAACCTTCCAATAAAGACTATATCCTTATTACAAGACTTCAAAGAGTATACTCTAACTGTGTCAGCTAGTATACTTAACGTATTGGCCATTTAGAAGGTGTTTAAAGATATATCACGTGGTGTATGATAGGGTTATTTCGGCTATCTGCAGTACTTTATCCTGTATATAATTTTTCGCATACAAATCCATCCGGGTAACAGCAGAGATTGAAAAATTTTCTGCTTTGCAGTGAGACTGTTTTTTTCATAAAACATAATTTTTGGATTTTTTATTCTACATACTATCAATCATGTCTGACGTTGAAGAACAGCAAATCGAAGAACAACCAGTTGTCCAAGAAGAATTGCAGTTGGTTGAGTTGGCTACTGCCATCCCAGCTGATGTCCAAGCTGCTCAACAAGAAGTTAAGTTGTTCAACAAGTGGTCCTTTGAAGACATCGAAGTCAAGGACATCTCCCTCGTTGACTACATCCAAATCAGACAACCAGTTTTCGTTTCCCACACTGCTGGTAGATACGCTGCTAAGAGATTCAGAAAGGCTCAATGTCCAATCGTTGAAAGATTGACCAACTCCTTGATGATGAACGGTAGAAACAACGGTAAGAAGTTGAAGGCTGTCAGAATCGTCCAACACGCTTTGGAAATCATCTTCGTCTTGACCGACTTGAACCCATTGCAAGTATTGGTTGACGCTATTGTCAACGCTGGTGCCCGTGAAGACTCCACCAGAATCGGTTCTTCCGGTGCTGTTAGAAGACAAGCTGTCGATGTCTCTCCATTGAGAAGAGTCAACCAAGCCGTCTCCTTGCTTACCGTCGGTGCTAGAGAAGCTGCTTTCAGAAACATCAGAACCATTGCTGAATGTTTGGCTGAAGAATTGATCAACGCTGCTAAGGGTTCTTCTACTTCTTACGCTATCAAGAAGAAGGATGAATTGGAAAGAGTTGCCAAGTCTAACCGTTAAGAAGTTTGTATATGTTACTTGTATGTTACTTTTTTTCAAAATATAAATTTAATGATCCTTGGGTGTAATGCTGTAGTTTGTGTTGTATTTTGTACTCTATAGAGTTGTGTAATTGGTCAGTCATATAACATAGTTTTACAATAACTTGTTTTTGCAGCCTCGATTTTTTTTTTTTTTATTATTGTAAATTTTGTACCAAAAAATAGTAATTTTTGGCTGCAATTTAATCTTTAACTATTAAAATTTATTAAACCTTAGCAAAATATACACTTCTTTTGGCAAATGAAACAAATGAAGGAGACAACAAAGTGATTAATTCTTGTTGCTTATTAATTAAGTGTGTTTCATCTTCGTTCTTTTCTGCTATTAATGCACGTTCATTATCCAATTCCTCAAGCTTACTCTTTAATTGTCTTCTGATAGCAAATTCACGCAATACCAATAATAGCAAAATAGCGAAAATGAAACAAACTCCACAGAGAAGTTGGGTATGCAAGAAAGGACGAGATTTACTCTTAGTAGTTAAACCCAAAGCTGCAACACCAGAAACTAAACAAAATGGTGATGCGACGATACTGAGACCACCAAATGCAGATGGGATTTTGTTTAAACGCTTTGGTCCAAGTAAAAATACCGAAAGAGGCAAACCCATCGTAGAACCGATACCACAAAAGATACCAATAAGGACCGAGAATCCAATAATGGCTCCATAAGTTCTTGCATTGATCCAGAAAACGAGAATTAAAATCACATTAATGATTGAGATTGTTGTGGTGGCATTGAGAAGACCATATTTGTCACCAAGGTATCCCATGAATGGTCTTCCAAAAACTTGACAAGCATTAAGAACACAAGTAGCAATAGAAGCTTGCGAGTGCGTGAGACCAGTGCTACTTGCATATGGTGCAAGGGTGAATAATACGAGAACATATGAGAACATGGAAATCAAGAACCAAAGTGAAAGTAAACCAATTTCATAGCTTTTGATCAACAATGCAAAATCACAAGTATCACGAAGAGATTGCATCATAAAACCCTTGGTTAATGTAACACTCAAAGGCTTTTGCTTTACCTTATAAGGCTTAACAGCAATCATAGCAATAATTGTGGAAACGAATGTCACAATACAAACCATACGCAATGCCCATCTTTGATCTCCAGTCCGTTCAATGACTTTGTTGATTGCAAGAGAAAAGACCAATCCACCGAGACCTGCTCCACCAATAGCTATACCAACCGCAAGTGCCTTTCTCTTCAGAAACCAACTAGGAAGAATTAATGTTGGTGGAACATAAATTAATGCAAATGAAACCCCAACAAGAACACCTTGAGTCAAGAAAAGTTGCCAAAATTCGGTTGCAAATGAGGATAAAAGGTAGCCTGCAGTTTGAATAATCAAACCAGAAAATATAACAAGCCTAGATCCAAAGATTCTAAAAAAGAACCCCAGGATTGGTGTTAATGATTGAGCGAGAAACACAACAACACCACCAACAAATGCATATTGAATTCGAGATGTACCAGGGAACGAATCTGATGTAATATAATAATCAAGGAAGACACCGTAAGCAGCACTGGCACCCCAAGTTGAGAACATTGCAAGCATATTTGCAACTGCAATTACCCAACCATATCCTCCATCGGGTGGAACTATTGGTTCTGCTTGTTTTTCAATGTCTTTGACTATCTCCTTTTCATCTTGACTATCACTTGTTTCATGTAAATCTGTAACTATCTCCTTTTCATCATGACTATCAATTGCCTCATGCAAATCTTTGTCTTCAACACTACTCATCTTGGTTGCTCTTACATGGTAAATATTAATATATATATAAACTAAAAAACCTATAATCCTTCTTTAGTAGATGAGTAATCACACAAGGCCTCTTCCATATTTTTAAGCATCATATCGCGGAAATATATGTGATTATCCGGAGTAGTTACAGAAAATCAATAAAAGCTTATGTAACCCACATATTACCCCCGGTTAATCAAATCTGTGATCACCATCCTGAAGCTAGTTTATTGGACTGAATGCTTTTTTTGTTTATTTCTTTTGATTTCTTTCCAATATTTCCTTTAAAGATCAGTGGGTGTTCCTTCTAATTCCTTCCATGGGGACACATTAGTTTGACATGCATGAATCCCAGTGAAAATAAGCAGGTCGACAATAAGGGGTCTCCCTACTCCTCCATATAACAAACTACTTTATTTAAGATTCTGTTAACCTCATACGAAGCTAACGAAATTAGACTACCAAATACTGTTTACCACATACTGTGTAATGTCTTATACTCCATGAGCTTCTCTCATCCCTCTGAATTCAGTAATACGCCATCTGATGCTTGTAGCTTTCCATGGTTATTCATTGTTTTCAACCCCAATGTCTTCCTTAATTCGCACCAATTTCATTTTCTGATTCCATGGTCTTCTATACATCGTTTGCTGTTCCTTTATCCGTGGAAAATATAATAAAAGTGAGAAAATATGCTCGCCAAAAATTCCGTACAAACGCACTCCCCGATCGTCTATTTTATACTTCTAAACTTCTTTTTCTAGTAAAGTATGCTTTATACAGAATATCTATATTCATTCAAATTTTCTTCAGATCTTGAAAAATCCATTGAGCAAATTGTAGTGAATTTCCCTTCACACTAACTTATATTACCATTGAATTCTCTTTATCTTCTTTTATAAACTGTGGCCTTTTTTCAAATTCTAATGGGATTTTGATATTCAGCAGTTAAGTCCTTGTTTAGGAATTTAAGCACAATAATTTAATAAATGTTCTAACTAATCAATGACCGACTCACACGTTCCGTTTATGTTAAGCAGAAGGATTGATTAGGCTGGATATACCACAGTACTCAACAGCAGTCTACGAAGATACACAGGTATGACATAATTACAGAATCCATGGTACCATTGAAAGCAAGTTGCTAGCGTTCCGTTCATATGACTAATTTAACATAACTGGAACAGATCAATGATCGGAGAACACCCTAAGGGCCTTTCTAGATGAACTTTCCAACTACATCAAAATAGTCAATTTCATAAATATTCACAATTCATGAAAAACAGTCAATACATCTTAACCAAACTCCCCAGTACTAGGATAAGAGTAACCTTTCAACTTTTGGAAACCACATTCTTCTATTTCACTGAACATAAGCAGAAGATTCTGACCTTTCACAAGTAGATTAGCTTGTTGAAATAAAATGTTATGGTATTTGTAAATCATAAATACTTAAGAAAAATGTTCTATACCCAGGATTACTTATTACGCTCTAATTGATTGCACAGCATATGTCGACATAATAAACATAGCAGTATTTATGAAATAGTCATATACTATATGAGCAACTAAATATTATAGATATCTGTGGTTTTATTGGTTGCAAAACAAAATAGGAAAGTGTGACAAATCAATCCGCACTTCGTCTAAAATAGTAATTTTTACATCCGTTTCAACAGAGCTCTAGCTAGTACTTAAAACTAGTTAAATGGTCGGTGAGAATACTAAAATACAGACACTATATAAATATGCACAGCATAGATTTAATAAAGGAAACCTTCAAACAGATCTGGATTGTAACATAATGAGGATTAGATGTATGGGAAATAAGAGACTACAACTTTAAATGACGATTTTAAAAGTAGAAAGTAACTAATCAAACCTGATAAAGAATGAATAAAGTGCAGAAATATTATTTTCTGTTATACTATAAATTCAATAATATACTTCTAAAGTATTTTACTCATAAATTCTCCAATTTTTATCATAAATATGCAGTCGTAAAAGAATAGTCTTGTTACATAAATGGGCCAGGCCATGTACAGTACTAATAAGTTATACCTATGAAGATAACTTCAAGAGTAATCACTAATAAGTTACTGCTGTGTAATGGAGGTTGGGACCTCGTAGATGTATTGTAGTACTAAAAGAGAGTACTAGAAAGGTGTTGGTTAGTTATACTCGATACACAGAGTGATAGATTGATAACAACGGTGAAGACTGATTGTGATAACTCTTAGTCAGATTATATATAGTAATATGTAAAGATAATTCTTGTCATAGTATTCCAATACTTCTAAACCAACCCTCCCAAGATCTCGTGCATAAGTTAGGTGAGCCCCAGACATGTGATATGTCAGGTGCTCACAACATGTGCTGGAGACCACAAGAAAGAGGGCTAACAATACAACAAGTCTAGGATCTGAATCTATTTCATGGTGTAAATTAGTACCGGTCACCAATCTCTTAATCATATGATCACCAAAAACTTGAAAGTCTATTATTACACATCTTTCCGATTTTACCTTTTTTTTCTTTTAATTTCTTCCATTAAAAGTAAATCAGTGATAAGAAAAAAAGTGTGTTGACAAAACTACTATGAAAGCCGCTAATATGAGTGTGTACTCAGTTGATTGATTTGTTCAAAATCTCTTAAAAGTTATACAAGGTATAAATGATTTATACGACTTACAACATCATTGCAGCAGCAGCGAGACCCAAGAAACCAGAACCAACAACCTTAGCGGCAGCACCTGGAGCAGAGGAAACGGATGGGGCACCTTGGCTTTGAGAAGTAGATTCTTCAGCAACTGCTGATGATTGAGCAACAGTAGTTTGAGAAGAGGAAAGTGGGCAGTAAGTAGAGTAAATGCTTTCTAAACCGCTGACAGTGGTGGTGACAACAGTTGGGATAGCAGTGACGGTTTGCTTGGTACACTTGTGGTCAGAACAAGAAGTGATGGTGACAACGGTAGTGGCAACAACGTCGCTTTCGGTAACAGTGCTTTGGCTATCAACAGATGAAGCAGTGGTTTCACCGGAAAGTGGGCACCAAGAGCTGCTTTCAGTGACAACACCACTGACAGTGACGGTCACGACAGTTGGAGTGGCAGACACAGTTTGCTTGGTACACTTGTGGTCAGAACAAGAGGTGATGGTGATGACCTTGGTCAGGACATCAGTTTCGGTGACGGTACCGGTGATGGAGGAGACGTCAGAGGAGGAAGCTTCAGTGGAGGAAGTTTCAACGGAGGAAGCAGAAGAAGCTTCAGTGGTGGAAGAAGAAGCTTCGGTGGTAGAAGAAGAAGCTTCAGTGGTAGAAGAAGAAGCTTCAGTGGTGGAAGAAGAAGCTTCAGTGGTAGAAGAAGAAGCTTCAGTGGTAGAAGAAGAAGCTTCAGTGGTAGAGGAAGAAGCTTCAGTGGTAGAAGAAGAAGCTTCAGTGGAAGATGCAGAAGAAGATGCAGAGGAAGAGGTAGAAGAAATTTCAACACGCTTGACAAGAGTTGCGTCATCCAAAATAGAGTTATCACCACCAATGAATTGATGGGACAAGTGAGTCTTGTTGTGAACAGTAAACTTGGACCAACCGTGAGATTTGTCTTGACTGAAAGCAACGTATTCTGGAAGTGGTTGGTTAAGAGTTTCTAATCCTTCGTAGTGACTTGCAATACCGTTGACAATGTACCATGGAGCAGATGGGTTAATAAGACCGTTTGGATCAACCTTACCGTTGGCAATTGGGTCGAGTCTTTGGTAGTTGGAGGTGTGACCGTTGAAGACCAAGTCGACACCGTTGTCGATGAAAACTTGTTCGAAAGCGGTTTGACAGTCAGTACACAATTCACCGTCGGCAGCGGCACCGTAGTATGGACGGTTACCGACAGCAATAACCCAAGGAGTCTTGGTTCTGTCGACAGAAGCAAGATCACCCTTAATCCAAGAGAGTTGGTCACCGAAAGTAGAACCATCGACGTTTTCAGCTTGTGGAACACCAATGTCAGTGACGGTGTCGTAGACGACAAAGTGGACTAAACCATAGTCGTAGGAGTACCACATGTTGTCAACACCACCAGAAAGCTGACTTGGCATTCTGAATTGATCATTGTAAACTCTGAACAGCTTGGAAGAAATGTCACACTCTTGGGCAATGAGGTCAGAGAGAGATGGGTTGTGACCTGGAGGAACGTAAACACAGTCGGAATCACGGTTACCTGGACCAACCATGTAAGGCTTGAGAGCGGTAAGCTCTTCATTTTGGTTGAGGAAGTAGTGGAAGTAGTTGTCGAAACCTTCTTGGCCAGTTCCATTATCAGGAAGTGGATGACCTTGCTCAGTCAAAGTGTACCAAGAATCAGCATATCCAATGTTACCAGCTTGAACAATGAAATCGTAGTCGTGACTGAATTGTTCCAAGGTATTAATAGTGATGTAGGTTAAGTCATCTGTAAGACTGTTACCCCAGTTACCAACAGCAGCGAAGGAGAATTCCTTGTCTAAACCGGCTTCAAGGGCGGTGTCAAAAGAGAAGACCTTAGTGTCGTTACCGACGGTATAGTAGTAAGTGGTACCTGGTTGAAGGTTGTCAATTTCAACGTGGTTGACGTACCAAGCAGAACCGGAGTTGGTGAAAGATTGACCATTGTTAGCAGTTTGGTCCAAATTGGTTGCATCAGTACCATACTTAAGAGAGTGGTCAGTCAAGTTGGAAGTACTCCAAGTAACCATCATACCAGTGGAACCACGGTAGGCCAAGTGGTAATCACTGATGTTTTGAAAATTGTCTTGAGTATTGAATGCTTGAGCAGTCATGCTGCAAAGTGCAACAGCTGCACCAACGAGGGCCTTAACTTGCATTTTCTAAAGAATAGTTTGGTTTCAAATTTCATGAACTGTTCTACTTATATATTTAAAATATGACGGCAAAGATGTCTCACAGATTCATGTTTTTGTTAGTACACGGGTAGTTAGCATGATCAGCTCTTTAATAATCACTCTAACTATTGTGTGATTTACTGAGCAAATAATATTCATTACTTCAATTTATTTAGAGTGTATACTGAAGAATGATAAGGTGGAATCATATTCGCAGCTCACAAAATTGAAGACATGGGAAAATTTGTGCAACTTGCGCATGCCGATCATTCTTTTATTTCCAATTGTACTGATTTTTGATCCAGGAATTCTCTAAAGTATATGTGGATTTATCCATTCAGCGCTGCTTACTGAAGAGCAATGAATATCCAGCGAGAATAACCATAATTTCTCTAAAACCTGTAGATTCATTTCGTGTGAGAAGAAATCAAATTGTTATTGAAGTATGTCAAATTCAAGTCGGTGCCGTTCCAAAGTGGCTGAAACATTTATTATTGAGAAATCCCATGCCGTCTCTATTGTTCCATCCTTTCCCTTATTATTTATGCGGTTATGTCAAACGTTTCTCGAGTGGATTAGCTTGATTATATAATTGCAAGTAGGTAACATAATAACACATTATTTTGCGTAGCAACTGTTGAGTGTATTTCCTAAACCATACTATATCAAATCCTCTTTATGCTTTTCAGCCCAGGAGATCGTCTTCGGCTTTCTTTTAGAATAAATACTCAAGTCTTTGCCGGCAGATAGCTGCTAATTATAGAATTGCATTATCAGTAGTGCATTGTTTTTTTAAGCTGCAACAGTTCTAAATAACTGGGAATAGGCTTTAATCGTCAGGTTATTGACTCTAGTTTATACTGCACTATGTGCAGGAATTAATATTCTCTAACCTGAGTGGCGTACCTTGTAAGCCTCCATTTGCTCTTTCCAGCTTACCAAAACATCATTACATCTGACATAATGTATAAAAAACATCTAGGATTACTTTATTTAGCTAAAAAAAGGTTAGTCTTTCTATTTTAATCGATAGTCAATAGTCAATAGTCAATAGTCAATAGTCAATAGTCAATAGTCAATAAAAATTGGTAATAAACCCTATGAAGTGCGCATTTTAGATAGACTATGTCGAAATATTCTAACACTTATAGCAATAAGTTAATTTCTCGGTTCTAGATTCTTTTACAGGAGCAACTTTTTGCATTGCAAGTTGTTGCTTTCTATTTACTATTATTATATTAAACATATTCTGATTCCGCTAGCGGAATATACACACGGAATATGCAAAATTATGAATATATAGAGTTTCCGTCCATGATTTTGCTAGAAAATACTTGATCAATACGACATTCATTACCAAATGAATTTTGCAGATAATAATGATGCGATCTCAATATACTTTTAATATTCATTCACATTTTATTTCTTGATTTTGTACCCTGATCATTCATGGACTTGTTAGATTTGCCCTGTTAACTGCTAATGGCATATAATTTATTCTTTACCGTTTGATTACATATTTCTATAAAATACCTCAAGACATCAATGCTTTTTCTTTGCGATTAGTAGTTGTTTGATTAAAGAGATACACAGTAAATCAAATAAAAATATTAGCTTCTTATGGCAGCACCTATGAGGGCCTTTACTTGCATTCTATAAAGATATGTTTTATAAATTTATTAACCGCTCGACTTATATATAAGAATGTAGTAGAAAAGAAATTTTGCAGATTTTTTTTCTAGTCGAGATTTGTATGTACATAATTTTAATTAACCAAATAGAAAGTTATCAAAAACCGTCGTAGAATATACATTCTAGGCATTTTGTGATTAAGAAGAAGAAATAAAAAGTTGGTAATATTAACAGGATCAAGGGATCATATTCGTGAGCCACAAACATGAAACGCATGGTATGATTGTAAGCCTGCCAATGCTGATCATATTTGTAAACCGCTCTGCCAAGTACACAAGTATAACAGAGATTAGTTTCAACATCTGTATCTTGCCTACCATTTCTAACCATTAATACAAATAGAGACTTGTCTATTAAAAGATAAATTTAGTATTTAAAACCTTTCAAAGACTAGACCATGAATTGTTTGAAACAAATATTAAAATACTATTTACAATTTGTACTGCTTTTAATGAAGTTCTTTACTTTTACAGATTCGAGAATAAAAAATTGATACATATGGCTACACCATAATAGTGATTTTCCAAACATCGTTTAATGTTCTTTGTATACTCAACCTCTGAATTCCATGACACACACGAGAATACCTATTCTAAATGAAAACTAATAAAACCTACATAGAATGCAGATTAATAATAAAACATAGTAAATGTATAACCTCGAAAAAAGAGAATGTATTCATACCCAAAGGAATTGTACTGAGGCATACTAACAATGATGAACACAAAGTGTTTTGTCTTATAGTGTGCATTGGATAGATGCGGTTAACGCAATAACGTAAAATTGTAGAAGAGCGAACCATGGGCTGTGCCTTACCTCTAAAGCAAGATTGTGAATCGAGTTCTCAATTTCGCAATTCTTAAGTATCGATTGGATAGCAGTGTTACATTCTAATCACGTATCATTTATTAAATAAAACTTGTCATAAAATTGCAAATCTACTTACTATCTAATTTTGTAGTTGTTTTACAATATTTGCTCTTGACTGAGAGAAATAAAATTTTCTGAATTTGTAAATACTAGTTGGTTTATGAATTGTTCAATCACTTATGGTCATGTTTCATAAAGAGGACCCACTAAGTGGTAAATGCTAGCTACGGATCGTAAATATTATTTCAATTTTATATTAACAAAATGTGGGAGACTGCAAACATGTTATGTTTAAGCTATCTAAAACAAGTACAAGGCTAATGCTGCGATACCACCAACAAATCCGGATGCAACCTTAGCGGCAGCACCTGGAGCAGAGGAAACAGATGGAGCGCCTTGAGATTGAGAAGTAGATTCTTCAGCAACAGAAGATTGAGAAGAGGAAAGTGGGCAGTAAGTAGAGTAAATGCTTTCTAAACCGCTGACAGTGGTGGTGACAACAGTTGGGATAGCAGTGACGGTTTGCTTGGTACACTTGTGGTCAGAACAAGAAGTGATGGTGACAACGGTAGTGGCAACAACGTCGCTTTCGGTAACAGTGCTTTGGCTATCAACAGATGAAGCAGTGGTTTCACCGGAAAGTGGGCACCAAGAGCTGCTTTCAGTGACAACACCACTGACAGTGACGGTCACGACAGTTGGAGTGGCAGACACAGTTTGCTTGGTACACTTGTGGTCAGAACAAGAGGTGATGGTGATGACCTTGGTCAGGACATCAGTTTCGGTGACGGTACCGGTGATGGAGGAGACGTCAGAGGAGGAAGCTTCAGTGGAGGAAGTTTCAACGGAGGAAGCAGAAGAAGCTTCAGTGGTGGAAGAAGAAGCTTCAGTGGAGGAAGAAGAAGCTTCAGTGGAGGAAGCGGAAGAAGAAGCGGAAGAAGAAGCAGAAGAAGAAGCAGAAGAAGAAGCAGAAGAAGAACTAGAAGAAGTTTCAACGCGCTTAACAAGAGTGGCTTCATCCACAATAGATTCATCATCACCAATGAATTGATGGGTCAAGTGAGTCTTGTTGTGAACAGTAAACATGGACCAACCAAAGGTCTTGTCTTGGCTGAAGTCGACGTATGATGGGACTGGTTGGTTGAGGGATTCCAAACCATCGTAGTGACTGGCAGCACCATTGACAATGTACCATGGAGCAGATGGGTTAATAAGACCGTTTGGATCAACCTTACCGTTGGCAATTGGAGCAAGTCTTTGGTAGTTGGAGGTGTGACCGTTGAAGACCAAGTCGACACCGTTGTCGATGAAAACTTGTTCGAAAGCGGTTTGACAATCGGTACACAATTCACCGTCCTTGGCGGCACCGTAGTATGGACGGTTACCGACAGCAATAACCCAAGGAGTCTTGGTTCTGTCGACAGAAGCAAGATCGCCCTTAATCCAAGAGAGTTGGTTACCGAAGGTAGCACCATCGACGTTTTCATCTTGTGGAGCACCAATGTCAGTGACAGTGTCGTAGAAGACAAAGTGAACTAAACCATAGTCGTAGGAGTACCACATGTTGTCTACACCATGGGATACATCACTTGGCATTCTGAATTGATCATTGTAAGTTCTGAAAGACTTTTGAGAGATGTCACAGTTCTTAGCAATGAGGTCAGAAAGAGATGGGTTGCTACCTGGAGGAACAAAGACACAGTCGGAATCACGGTTACCTGGACCCACCATGTAAGGCTTGATAGCAGTAAGTTGTTCAATTTGGTTGAAGAATTGGTGGAAATCATTATCATAAGCGACAGATCCAGTTTCACCACTTTGAAGTGGGACACCTTCTTGAGACAAAGTGTACCAGGAGTCAGCAGATGCAATGTTACCAGCTTGAACAATGAAATCGAATTCGTGACTGAACTTTTCTAACGAGTCAAGAGAGGTAGACTTGACTTGATCACTACGACTGTTACCCCAGTTACCAAGAGCAGCGAAGGAGAATTCCTTGTCTAAACCGGCGTCAAGGGCGGTGTCAAAAGTGTAGATGTTGGTGTCGTTACCGACGGTATAGTAGTAAGTGGTACCTGGTTGAAGGTTGTCAATTTCAACGTGGTTAACGTACCAATCAGAACCAGAGTTAGTGAAAGATTGACCGTTATCAGCAGTTTGGTCCAAGTTGCTTGAATCGGTACCGTACTTAAGAGAGTGAGAAGTCAAGTTGAAAGTACTCCAAGTAACCATCATACCGGTAGAACCACGGTAAGCCAAGTGGTAGTCACTAATGGCATCATTGTTGTCTCTAGTGTTTAATGCTTGAGCAGTCATGCTGCAAAGTGCAACAGCTGCACCGACGAGGGTCTTTACTTGCATTTGATTTTTATTAAATTGACATTAACGTATTGAACTGATTATATATAAAGTTACCGCTTAAACAGCGGATAAGAAATATTGCGGCCTTCAATGTTGTTTATTCGGCTTTTCTCCTCATACCTTATGTTAGTGTTTTGGAAAGTAAACAAAGATCGGTCATGTTACAAATCTCGTGTATTGTGTTAAGATTTAGAGCGATTTACAATAAAACGTTCTTATTTTCAAGGTTCATAAGTGAATAGGATGAATAAGGATTGTTCATTTATGATCCACAAAGTTGAATTTCCTTGGATATAGTACAAAGTGTGGTTTGCTGATCGTTCTTTTCAGTTCAAACTTTTCCAAGTATGTGCAAATGACTGATCATCAAAGGTTTTTTTGTAAGAATTCTATTAGAATAGAAGTCTTCAAAGACCCCGTAATAGCATTTACTAAGTAATAATATGTAACATTGCCCTGAATATTGAGAAAAATGTTTTTAGATTGAAAGTGTTTAGTTAATCTATATTTCGGCGCCGTTCCAATATGGATGTAACTTCCCCTTAGATATTTTGAGGAACCACATACCTTGCTGTTTCTCACGCTTGTTGGCTTTGCGACTAAGCCCGCATATGTTTAAAGAAAGTTTTATGTATGCCTTGTATTAAAATTTCCGTCAAGAATGAAACCAGAAGTACTAATCATGCTTGAAAGATAACTCTTTTACACTCCAGTCAATAAAAACCAAACAATTCAAAATGCGAGCCTATTATAATAAACAATATGTAATATTTAGAGACAATATTCGAAATATTTAGATATACAATAATACAGGCTTCATAATCGCATAACAATTTAATATGGAACCTATATCTTCGATTTACTTTTACCTTAGTACTATTTCTAAATTCAAATCAAAAGTTAGTTTCAATGAGGTATGAATATTCATCGTGTACTAATACTGATCCTCAATTCTTCGGGTCTTATTTTGGATCGTAAGTTTTATAAAGGAATATCCGAAGTAGTTTGAAGTGCGTGATACAAAAATCTCTTTGCTCGTTTAACTTGACTGCAAAAAAAAAAGAAATTTGTTCAATGAAGAGAGTGTACTCATTCGTTAGTCAGTTACAGTCAGTGATTACCAAAGTATAGATATCATATTAAAATTAAAAGAAGTACAAGGCTAAAGCAGCAACACCGCCAACAAATCCGGATGCAACCTTAGCGGCAGCACCTGGAGCAGAGGAAACGGATGGGGCACCTTGGCTTTGAGAAGTAGATTCTTCAGCAACTGCTGATGATTGAGCAACAGTAGTTTGAGAAGAGGAAAGTGGGCAGTAAGTAGAGTAAACGCTTTCTAAACCGCTGACAGTGGTGGTGACAACAGTTGGGATAGCGGCGACGGTTTGCTTGGTACACTTGTGGTCAGAACAAGAAGTGATGGTGACAACGGTAGTGGCAACAACGTCGCTTTCGGTAACAGTGCTTTGGCCTTCGGAAGATGGAGCAGCAGTTTCACCGGAAAGTGGGCACCAAGAGCTGCTTTCAGTGACAACACCACTGACAGTGACGGTCACGACAGTTGGGGTAGCAGAGACGGTTTGCTTGGTACACTTGTGGTCAGAACAAGAGGTGATGGTGATGACCTTGGTCAGGACATCAGTTTCGGTGACGGTACCGGTGATGGAGGAGACGTCAGAGGAGGAACCTTCAGTGGAGGAAGCAACAGAAGAAGCAGCTTCAGCAGAAGAGGCAGAAGAGGCAGCGTCAGTAGCAGCAGAAGAGGCTTCAGTAGAAGAGGAACCAGCATCGGTAGAAGAAGAGGCAGCAGCGTCAGTAGCAGCAGAAGAGGCAGCAGAAGAAGAAGCAGAAGAGGCTTCAGTAGAAGAAGAACCAGCATCGGTAGCAGAAGAGGCAGCGTCAGTAGCAGCAGAAGAGGCAGCAGAAGAAGCAACAGAAGAAGCTTCAGTAGAAGAAGAAGCAGCGTCGGTAGTAGAAGAAGCTTCAGTGGAGGAAGAACCAGCATCAGTGGAAGAAGAAGCTTCAGTGGAGGAAGAACCAGCATCAGTGGAAGAAGAAGCTTCAGTGGAGGAAGAACCAGCATCAGTGGAAGAAGAAGCTTCAGTGGAGGAAGAACCAGCATCAGTGGAAG